>CAUDMG010000827.1:315000-350000 GCA_958450375.1 Homarus gammarus
GTGCCAGAGTGGGGGTAGGGAGTGCTAGAGTGGGGGTAGGGAGTGCCAGAGTGGGGGTAGGGAGTGCCAGAGTGGGGGTAGGGAGTGCCAGAGTAGGGGTAGGGAGTGCCAGAGTGCCACCACAACCACAACTACCACACCTCCACGACCACTCAGCAGCAAACGAATTAGTGCCTATCCTTAGAAGCTTGTTGGCCCTTCACCAGGAAGTGTAATGGGTCCTGTTTATATCTGTTAACGGGAGATAATGTCTGTTAACGGGAGATAATGCTCATGTCTTCATCCTCATTAACTACACGCTTGGGTTAGGTTAGGTTAGGTTAGGTTAGGTTAAGTTAGGTGGAGATTATTAGTAGTGGGGGGGGGGGGACAATGACGCACGCTGGGGTAGACGTGGACCATTCAGCGCACGTCAAGCCCTCATAAGCGTGGATTCTGCCCTGATTCCTGGCGCCGGCCGAGCAACCACCGCCCACCCTGCCAGCACCCTCAGTCAACTCCCCCCCTCACCCCCCACCAGGAGCAGAAAGGGTGTGGGTGGTGGAGGAAGGAGGGGTGTGTGGGTGGTGGAGGAAGGAGGTGTGTGTGGGGGTGGTGGAGGAAGGAGGAGTGTGGGGGTGGTGGAGGAAGGAGGTGTGTGTGGGTGGTGGAGGAAGGGCTGGAGGGAGGGAGGAGGTGTGTGGGGGTGGTGGAGGGAGGGATGGAGGGAGGGAGGAGGTGTGTGTGGGTGGTGGAGGAAGGGATGGAGGGAGGGAGGAGGTGTGTGGGGGTGGTGGAGGAAGGGATGGAGGGAGGGAGGAGGTGTGTGGGAGTGGTGGAGCAAGGGCTGGAGGGAGGGAGGAGGTGTGTGGGGGTGGTGGAGGAAGGGATGGAGGGAGGGAAGAGGTGTGTGGGAGTGGTGGAGGAAGGGATGGAGGGAGGGAGGAGGTGTGTGGGAGTGGTGGAGGAAGGGATGGATGGAGGGAGGGAGGAGGTGTGTGGGAGTGGTGGAGGAAGGGATGGAGGAGGGAGGAGGTGTGTGGGAGTGGTGGAGGAAGGGATGGAGGGAGGGAGGAGGTGTGTGGGAGTGGTGGAGGAAGGGATGGAGGGAGGGAGGAGGTGGTAGTAAATATAACATAATTACATTTCATAAATAATTGTATTAATAACAACAACAACTACAACAACAACAACACCACCACTAACAAGAACAACAACAGGAACACTAACAACTACAACAACAACAACACCACCACTAACAAAAACAACAACAGGAACACTAACAACTACAACAACAACAACAACAACACCACCACCACTAACAAGAACAACAACAGGAACACTAACAACTACAACAACAACAACAACAACACCACCACTAACAAAAACAACAACAGGAACACTAACAACTACAACAACAACAACACCACCACTAACAAAAACAACAACAGGAACACTAACAACTACAACAACAACAACACCACCACTAACAAAAACAACAACAGGAACACTAACAACTACAACAACAACAACAACAACAACAACACCACTAACAAAAACAACAACAGGAACACTAACAACTACAACAACAACAACAACGCGTAGTTACAGGTTAATATTTGAGTGATATGATCTGGTCCAAATTATACTGAGTGATGTAGGTCGAGGAGAGAGATGAAGGGAGAGAGAGAGGGAGATGAAGGGAGAGAGAGAGGGAGATGAAGGGAGAGAGGGAGATGAAGGGAGAGAGGGAGATGAAGGGAGAGACGGAGATGAAGGGAGAGAGAGAGGGAGATGAAGGGAGAGAGGGAGATGAAGGGAGAGACGGAGATGAAGGGAGAGAGAGAGGGAGATGAAGGGAGATAACGAGAGAGAGAGAGAGAGAGAGAGAGAGAGAGAGAGAGAGAGAGAGAGAGAGCAGCATTTGGTGTTGGGTAGGTCACTGTACTTTTCTGCTGCCACTTTCCTTCCCTCCCTACCTCTCACCCTTCTCTTCCCTCCCTCTCATCCTTCCTTTCCCTCCCTCTCACCCTTCCCTCCCTCCCTCTCACCCTTCCCTTCCCTCCCTCTCACCTTCCCGTTTCCACCCGTCCCTCCCTCTCACCCTTCCCTCCCTCTCACCCTTCCCTCCCTCCCTCTCACCCTTCCCTCCCTCCCTCTCACCCTTCCCTTCCATCCCTCTCACCCTTCCCTTTCCTCCCTCTCACCCTTCCCTCCCTCTCACCCTTCCCTTCCCTCCCTCTCACCCTTCCCTCCCATCCCTCTCACCCTTCCCTCCCATCCCTCTCACCCTTCCCTCCCATCCCTCTCACCCTTCCCTTCCCTCCCTCTCACCCTTCCCTCCCATCCCTCTCACCCTTCCCTTCCCTCCCTCTCACCCTTCCCTTCCCTCCCTCTCACCCTTCCCTTCCACTCATCCTTCCCTTCCCTCCCTCTCATCCTTCCCTTCCCTCCCTCTCATCCTTCCCTTCCCTCCCTCTCACCCTTCCCTTCCCTCCCTCTCACCCTTCCCTTTCCTCCCTCTTATCCTTCCCTTCCCTCCCTCTCACCCTTCCCTTCCCTCCCTCTCACCCTTCCCTTCCCTCCCTCTCACCCTTCCCTTCCATTCATCCTTCCCTTCCCTCCCTCTCACCCTTCCCTCCCTCTCATCCTTCCCTTCCCTCCCTCTCACCCTTCCCTTCCCTCCCTCTCATCCTTCCCTCCCATCCCTCTCATCCTTCCCTCCCATCCCTCTCACCCTTCCCTTCCCTCCCTCTCACCCTTCCCTTCCCTCCCTCTCATCCTTCCCTCCCTCTCATCCTTCCCTTCCCTCCCTCTCATCCTTCCCTCCCATCCCTCTCACCCTTCCCTCCCTCTCATCCTTCCCTCCCTCTCACCCTTCCCTCCCTCTCATCCTTCCCTCCCACCCTCTCACCCTTCCCATCCACTCATCTTCCCTTCCCTCCTCTCACCCTTCCTCCCTCTCATCCTTCCTTCCCTCCCTCTCACCCTTCCCTTCCCTCCCTCTCATCCTTCCCACCCATCCCTCTCATCCTTCCCTCCCATCCCTCTCACCCTTCCCTTCCCTCCCTCTCACCCTTCCCTCCCTCTCATCCTTCCCTCCCTCTCACCCTTCCCTTCCCTCCCTCTCATCCTTCCCTTCCCTCCCTCTCACCCTTCCCTTCCACTCATCCTTCCCTTCCCTCCCTCTCACCCTTCCCTCCCTCTCATCCTTCCCTTCCCTCCCTCTCACCCTTCCCTTCCCTCCCCCTCATCCTTCCCTCCCATCCCTTTCATCCTTCCCTTCCCTCCCTCTCACCCTTCCCTCCCATCCCTCTCATCCTTCCCTTCCCTCCCTCTCACCCTTCCCTCCCTCTCATCCTTCCCTTCCCTCCCTCTCACCCTTCCCTTCCCTCCCCCTCATCCTTCCCTCCCATCCCTCTCATCCTTCCCTTCCCTCCCTCTCACCCTTCCCTCCCATCCCTCTCATCCTTCCCTTCCCTCCCTCTCATCCTTCCCTTCCACTCTTAAAGACATTTTAAACTGAAAGATTTAAGATGAAGAACTCTAAAGCCGAAAGACTTAAACTGAAGGAATTAAACTGAAGGAATCTTAAGCTGAAGGACTGAAAATGAAGTAGTAAGCTGAAGGATTTAAGCTGAAGGATTCTTAAGCTGAAGGACTAAAATTGAAGGACTCTTAAGCTGAAGGACTCATAAGCTGAAGGACTTAAGATGGACTTAAGCTGGACTTTTAAGCTGAAAGACTTTAGCTGAAGGACGCTTAAGCTGAAGAACTCTTAAGCTGAAGGACTTAAGCTGAAGGACTTAAGCTGAAGGACTTAATCTAAAGGACTGAGGCTGAAGGAAACTTGGGCTGGTGGGCGTGGTTGGTAGTGACAGTGGGTGGTGGGCGTGGTTGGTAGTGACAGTGGGTGGTGGGCGTGGTTGGTAGTGACAGTGGGTGGTGGGCGTGGTTGGTAGTGACAGTGGGTGGTGGGCGTGGTTGGTAGTGACATTGGGTGGTGGGCGTGGTTGGTAGTGACAGTGGGTGGTGGGCGTGGTTGGTTGTGACAGTCGGTGGTGGGCGTGGTTGGTAGTGACAGTGGGTGGTGGGCGTGGTTGGTAGTGACAGTGGGTGGTGGGCGTGGCGTAGCAGAAGATAGGTGGTTGTGACAGTAGTGTACGTGGTGTGAGGAAGGTGGGGTAGTGGTGGAGAGGGGAGATCATGGTGGGTAGTGTTGGTGGGGTAGGAGGAGGGTATGTGTTGTTGGTGGGGTAGGGGGGGCACGTCACACAAAGGCACTAGGGCTTACACAGGCCAGGCTCAGCTCCCTTATGCTGGTGCCACTTTCGAGAAACTCCGGGAAGGTGGTGCCAGGTCCCGCGGTTTTTACCTCCAGTACGTGCAGGTATGTGCCAATTCTCTGGGTGCCGCCTCCCGTTGCCACCGCCCCCCGCCATCGTCGTCCCCCCGTCGCCGCCCCGGACGATCATGTGTGGGAGCCAGCGAAGCTTATTGACACCGGCACCCCGTTCATTTTTTCAGCGGGTCGTTGGGTCGCCCACTTTGAGGAAGCGCGCATTGCATATAAAAGGCGGAGGGGGGGCAGCGTGGCCCAACACTCGCTTGTGGACCAGCGACCAGTAAAGGTGTGGTGCAGAACTACTAACGGGTGCAAATTTGTGTTATAGTGGTGCACCGAGCATCGAATGGCAGAATTGGAAAACAAGAATCTCGTCTTCACATATGTTATCCTCATCGCGTTCTTAGTGGTGCTATACATGTTCCTGGAGGGGCTCGTGTTTTAATAACATGAGCTTATAACCCTTACCCTCTCCACACCCTTCCCTCACCCAACCTCAGTGACGTAGTTTGATCACGCTCCAGCGTATTCTCGCCCCTGTCTTCCCCTCGGTGTCAAGCCAAAGTTCTCCACCTCTCCCGTGGCAGTAAAAGGGACCACACGACCTCCCAATATCTGCATCCTCCCTCCTTGACCCAGTCCAAGGATCGCAGGAACTTCTCTCCCCACCCAAGGCCCCACGAATTATTGACCCCAACTCACGGATTGTTGTCGTGATGGAGAACCAGTCCCTGGCCAGCACTTACTTCATCCTCCTCTCCTGCCTCGCCCTCCTCTACGTCGTCCTCGAGGTACTCTAAACACAACACTACTACACAGTGTTACGTGACTACCTGAAGCACAAGTTGACTTCCCACCACCTGACTGAGGAAGTTGTGAGGATTGAGCCATAATTCACCGAAGATGTTTGACACGGAGAACAAGTCTCTCGTTTACACCTACGGCATTCTCTTGGCGTTCCTGGTGGTGCTGTACTTCTTCATGCAGGGCACCTTCTTCTAACTCCTACATATTGTTATAGTTTATTGTTGCGAGTTATTACAGTAAATACCAAGATGGCCGTCAGTGAGCATCAGAACCTAGGCTACACCTACATCATTCTCCTGACCTTCCTCTTCGTGCTGTACCTGTTGTTGGACAGCGCCTTCTTCTGAACACTTACACTCAGCAAGAGAGAACTCCGACGTGTTCATCGTTGTTCACAAGTGTTCCAGACTCCTTCAACATGGATGAAAACAAGAGTATTGGCTATACTTACCTCATCCTGGTAGCCTTCCTGGTGGCTCTTTACGCCATCCTGGAGGGAGCTTTCTACTGAGCTCCCTGTCTGTGTTGTGAGAGGCAGTCAAGATGCCTGGCAGTGAGAACACCAGCTTGTTTAACAACTACATCGTGTTGATCGTCCTCCTGGTGGCTCTCTACGTGTTCGTCGGCGGCTCCACCAGCTGAGGTTAAGAGTCATCACCGGGTTAATTAACTCTTAAGACAAATATAGAACTTCACGACAAAAAAAGATGGAAATTGTTGAACAGCGGAACTTATTCTACTCTTATATTGTCTTCATGGCGGTCGTCTTTACTTTCTACATCAAGTTTGAAGCAGCCATCTTTTAAGAGAGACAACAGCAGACGCCCACCAGCCATGGAGACTCAGGTGTTCTGTTGTACATATGCCGTGCTCTTGTGTTTCCTTCTGGTCGTGTACACAGCCTTCCAGATCTGATCCACATACAAGACAGCACTGCTAACACGATCGTCAAAAAACTCAAGTTATAACACCGAAAACAATAAATCACCATATCCTCAGGACCAAGACACTCGCCCTTGAGTACTCCCGAGGATAACCCCGAATACGCTGGAGATCCTTGTCCTTTCTGCTTGTAGTTCCCAGTACCACCCATTCCAAAATCTTCACTCCCACCTTCAGTCCTAACGAGTGTGAAAGATTTTGAGAGTTTTCCAGTCGACGCTGTTACTTACTTTGGATCATCGCCTCCTGTAGACATCATTCTCAGTGGTAATGTAATGTCGTGTGGCCAGTGATGAAGATACGTATGTCATACCTCTTGTTTATATTGTTTTTATTGATAATTTAATGGCAAATTTTTGTTCAGTGTGATAATGTCAGGGTTTGTGTTTCTGCTCACAGCTCTCCAGCATTCGTCAGCGTCTTCGCCAAGAGGAACAGCAGTGAAGATGGTCGCCTCCTGAGCTCGACAGGAACAGGATCCCCGTCACTCACCACCGACTTATAACAATAATATCTCTACTGTACAAACGGACTTGCCTTCATCAATGCTGTCAAAGAAAGAACTTTTGAAATATTTTCGTAGTAACAGTATTTTGGATACATTTCTCTTAGAGTATTTTAGCCTTTGTTCTTTAAGGTGATATATATGTAACAAGTGAGGCAGCACCGTACATCATGGATTTATACCTCCTGTCACCAGTATTTTTAAAGAAAATGATTCGTAGGCCTTCAGCCACGGCAGTAGGCCTCACACCTGAAGGTGACCCGGAAGCCCTCCCGCCGGAAGACACGTTGAGGGTCCTGGGTCATGACGAGGAAGGTAACGCCGTGGTGGACTACGAGGCGGAAATGGAGGCAGCGGCCTGGCGGGGTCGGCGGCGGTCTAGCCTGGACCGAGTTCTGCGTCAACACGCTTACATCATCATCTGCGTCCTGTGCTACGCCTGTACACTGCCGGGCCACAGGACCTGAGGCACCGCCCACACCGCCACACGTCTGCGCCTACGACACAGGGAAGACTTTTCCCCACAAAGAGAGTTGGATATTATAGCTTGTAAATAAAGCTATGGGCGTTTTGGTTATATTCCAAGAATTTATCAGACATTTTGTAATATAGGCTTTTAAGGCTCGCACGGATTATATTCATTCGTGATATAGGAAAGAGTTAGAGCAGTGTTTGTGATATAATAACATATTGATTATCTTACAGTAGGTGTAGCCTGGTAGAGCGAACACCTTATCTCTCTAGTCATCTGACAGTTGTTGTTGTTGGTAAATATCATTGATGAGCATTGTATATATATACAGCACTTGGTAGCAGTGAGGAGCTGAAGTGTGTTTTGTTGTTGTTATTGTCATATAGTTCAGCATAAGACCGAGGCTGACCTTTAGCTACCCCGTCAGCACATAGCAAGTCCCCATTACTGTTAGTGTAGATAAGTGGATAGTGCCTGGCGTTTTAACTATTCACCGTCAGCAGTTAAAGGTCTTTTAGCCCACTTGACACTGTAATCCAAATAATAGTTTCTCTCCGGCATAAAAGGACTTAAAAAGAGCCAGTACCTCCCAGGAGAGTCTGTAGTCTTCCTGTAGGTGTAGCTTAAGTAGCCACTCCAGCTCCCCCTTCTGCAGTAGTAGATGGTAGAGTCTTTTAACACGTTGGTCACCTGACAATATAAAGTTCCTATTAATATTTTTTTATTACTTTTACTTTACTTTACACTTTTACTTTTTCTGCCAAACTTTGCTCAAATCAACACCCTCTTTTACACTGTGCTTTAAAGTGATGCATACTGTATAGGGGACGAGCTAGTGTTTTGTATAGGAGGTAGAGTCAATTAACTAACTTACAATACTATTTTTGGTCTATTTTCTGGCAGCTTATACAAAATACAATACTACTTTACCTTGCAACAATAACATGACTTTCTTGCTATTATTTACCGCTATTTTTTTTAACAGACTCAACAGCTATGCGATACTAAGCAATGGTGTTTGATATATTATTATTATTACTATTATTATTATCACTGTTAATTTATTATCCATAGGCAACTACCAATCGCCACCTGTTATTTTGTCAATTTTGTTTACATAGATAATTAATTATTTGTGCTACCTGTTAATTAAGCCAACAGGTGTGAAGAGACTAACCTGAGGTAGCTAGTTATCAGACGACCCAAAATGAGTAGCAGGGCGATTGTATGTATGAAAGTAGATATATAAACTTTTTTATATCTGTATTCATTAATAAATACTTTTATTTTGTAAGACTTTGAGTATTTCCTGATGGTCTTGTTTTGTAATTTTATATTTTATGGGGTTGAAAGTTTTGTTTTTTCACGTGGTTTAGATTTTCGTTGTTTTATTTATTGTATTTTTTTTTTTATATCTGGTTTAAGGTGGAGCTTTTGTTAAATTGGTTCAAAGTTCATATTTTTAGTAAAGTTTATTTCTTGCAAAGTTTTATAGGTTCAAAGTAAGTGGTTTATTGATTCAAAGTAGATGATTTTTTTTACAAAGTTTCATCGACTCAAAGTTCACATTAATTGTGTGCGGAGTCCAAGGTAGATAATTTTCTCAAAGTATATTTTTTGTTTTCATATTTTTTAAGTTAGATTGCGTTAGGTTAGAGTAGGTTAGGTTAGAGTAGGTTAGGTTAGCGTAGGTTAGAGTAGGTTAGGTTAGAGTAGGTTAGGTTAGGTTAGGTTAGGTTAGGTTAGAGTAGGTTAGGTTAGAGTAGATTAGGTTAGCGTAGGTTAGGTTAGAGTAGGTTAGGTTAGAGTAGATTAGGTTAGCGTAGGTTAGGTTAGAGTAGGTTAGGTTAGAGTAGGTTAGGTTAGAGTAGGTTAGGTTAGAGTAGGTTAGATTAGAGTAGGTTAGGTTAGCGTAGGTTAGAGTAGGTTAGGTTAGAGTAGGTTAGGTTAGGTTAGGTTAGAGTAGGTTAGGTTAGAGTAGGTTAGGTTAGGTTAGGTTAGGTTAGGTTAGAGTAGGTTAGGTTAGAGTAGGTTAGGTTAGCGTAGGTTAGAGTAGGTTAGGTTAGAGTAGGTTAGGTTAGAGTAGGTTAGGTTAGCGTAGGTTAGAGTAGGTTAGGTTAGAGTAGGTTAGGTTAGGTTAGGTTAGGTTAGGTTAGGTTAGAGTAGGTTAGGTTAGAGTAGGTTAGGTTAGCGTAGGTTAGGTTAGAGTAGGTTAGGTTAGAGTAGGTTAGGTTAGAGTAGGTTAGGTTAGCGTAGGTTAGGTTAGAGTAGGTTAGGTTAGAGTAGGTTAGGTTAGGTTAGGTTAGGTTAGGTTAGAGTAGGTTAGGTTAGAGTAGATTAGGTTAGCGTAGGTTAGGTTAGCGTAGGTTAGGTTAGCGTAGGTTAGGTTAGAGTAGGTTAGGTTAGAGTAGGTTAGGTTAGCGTAGGTTAGGTTATTTTAGCGTAGGTTAGAGGAGGTTAACTTACGTTTGGTTGGGTTTGGTTAGAGTAGGTTAGGTTAGATTTGGTTGGGTTAGGTTAGGTTTCAATATATACAAAAGAGTGCCAATATAAACAAACAAACCGAGGAAAGCCATTGTAAACAAGAACGTGGGCGCCATGTAAACACAGAAATGGACAGGGCCTAGGCGTAGCCCAGAGGCATAAGGCGTCAACAAACATAGAGAGAGAGAGAGAGAGAGAGCACACGTCAACATAAACCAACTCAGGTAAACCACAATACACCTATAAACAGTCCTTTTACCTGCGTTAATTAACTCTTAAGTCAATCTATGAAAGCAGTTTAGACATGTGTAATTAAACCTTCTCTGCGAAATACTAAATTAAACAAAAATATTGGTATCTTCATTGTCATCAGCTGGAGTGGAATCCCATTTTCTGTGACTAATGAACTGAGAGGCAGCTTACCGAGGGTCGACTATGGTATTTGGGCCTTTAGTTACCCTCTGGACCTAAGGGAACAGTTAAGAGTCGATGACCAGAGAGTATTGTCAGGAATTACACCCATAATGGACCACTGTGGTTGTTTCACGAGGCTTGTGTATAGTGCTTAACTAGAACGGTGATTGTGTGTCTGTGTACGTGCGTGAGTCTGGATGTGTGAGTTTAGACGTGTTTCTTTATTCACACATATCTTACTGTTAGTTATTCTTGCACATGTAATGATTAATACTCCCTGACATGACCAGTTTCTTTACACTAAACTGATCCAGAGGTAAGGCACTCATTAAGTCAGCTCTTCCGATATCAGAGACTGGGGAAAAAAAAACATATTTACAATCCTCAAGTTCCCGTGATTAATGTCTTTCCATACTCGAAGAAGATAAATATGTGAGTTTACCCTCTCATGTTCCACCGGGCGCTGCGTATTCTTTAATTTCAGTAAGTAAATGAAATCGTGGTGCCCTTTTCCTTAGAGTTTTAATTACCGCTGTTAAGTTCTGGTACTTCATTTAGTAAATATACGAAAAATATCCTTAAAGTTAGAATTATTTACTATTTGCTCTGGGTTAGGTTAGGTTAGGTTAGGTTAAATTAGGTTTGGATAATTGGGTTAGGTAAGGTTAGGTTAGGTTAGGTTAGGTTTGGATAATTGGGTTAGGTAAGGTTAGGTTAGGTTAGGTTTGGATAATTGGGTTAGGTAAGGTTAGGTTAGGTTAGATTAGGTTATATCATATAGCTTAGATTAGGTTGAATTGTATGGGTTACATTAGATTAGGGCAGGTTGGATCATCTGTGTTAGTTTAAGTTAGGGTAAGTTAAGGTTAGGTTAAGTTAGGGTAAGTTAAGGTTAGGTTTAGTTAGATTATTTACAATTACTTACTAAGGTATTATGGGTTGCCATGAGGTGAAGTCTGGAAGTTAAAGTTGTGAAAGTTTAAAGTTGTATTTTTTTTACTTTGGTTGTATAAACTTTGTCCAACATAACCAGTCAGTGTTAATAATGTTTATTAGCCAGTGAAGGGCAGTAACTTTGACTCGAGTGTTTAATGTGGTGAAGTAGTCAGCGTGATGAGTTACTGTGTAGGCTGGTTATATACTTTTGTGCTTCAATAATTTAGGTTTTTAAACACGTACCTTTAAGTCAGATTATAGTTGGAGTTCTCAAATAGTTCTCTCTCTCTCTCTCTCTCTCTCTCTCTCTCTCTCTCTCTCTCTCTCTCTCCGGGGATAAAAGTCCATTAATTTCTGGTGTATGTAAATAAAGGCGTAATAGCTTTGGCAAACATACGGGTTATTGTTTATCTGTATTTATTTATTTGTTTAAATATTTATTCTCATAGTTGGGATGACGGTAAATTTTTACTTTAGGACATGAGTCCCGAGGGGTTGACCAATATGCTTTTCCAATGTATTTTGGTGTGTTTTAAACGACTCTCACCTTCATTTGGGGCGGAAATTGCGAGTTTTGCCGCCCCCCCCCCCCCCCAACCCCACCAATAATGGGGGAGACTCTGGGAAATAGGGGTTTTCGGGTGGGGGAGAAAACGGAAACGAGTCATCTAACCTAACCACTAGCTGGGGGCTCCGCCCCCGGACCCCTTGTAGGCCTAACTTAACCCCTAGCTGGGGGGCTCCGCCCCCGGACCCCCGGTAGGCCAAACTTAAACTAACCTAAATGTCTCGGTAGTTTAAAACTTTGGGGCGCGCCATGTCTGAAAGTACAATACCTTAGTTAGAAGTGGAAGGACCAGGGATATGTAAGAACTGGACAGAATGATCGTCTTTCTCATAAAACTCGGCAATAACCTTAAAGTGATATTAGGAACACAAATGAACACCAACCTCCACCACGGCCATTGAGAGACTGGTCAATGAAATTATCCAGGCTACTTCCTTTGAAAAAATAAATGAAATGTGATTTGTCGAAAAAACATCGTGAAATGATATCGATACATCATTGGTCACGACTGGATGACGTCAGTCAGTATTGCGCATGCGTGATGCCCCGATAACATCTCTTCACAGACGAAGACTGAACACTACGTAAAATCAATTAAATTCAATTGTGTCGCTATTATCCATTTTCGCCAGGTATATATGATGCTCAAAACGCTCAGAATAGCGAGACGTAAATGTTTCAGTAGTTTATAACTTGGGAGGGGGGGGGGGGGGGCTAGGTCCTAAAGTAAAATAATACCGGGATGACCTCCAACAACTACAGGGCCACTAATGCTATTTTAAGATTAGTCGGCCAGAGTAACAGCTGTGACGATAGTACGTTTCCTTGTCTGTCCCTCACGCCTTGGTACCCCCTGGTGAGAGAAAACAGCCTCCCTTCCCAAGCACAGTTTTCAGGGAACACTTTGATAGAATGTAAAGGTCTGATATATTTTGATTGAGCGAGTGAGCGTTTCATTTTGCCTTTTTTATTATACTAAGCTTATTCATCTCTTATTCATCTCTTATTCATCTCTATTCATCTCTTATTCATCTCTATTCATGTCTTATTCATCTCCTATTCATCTCTATTCATCTCTTATTCATCTCTATTCATCTCTTATTCATCTCTATTCATCTTTGTTATAGATTTTCATTCTGTTTGGTGGAGTTTATCTTCAGTGTTTGGTTGTGTGTGTGTGTGTGTGTGTGTGTGTGTGTGTTTGGTCGTGTGTGTGTGTGTGTGTTTGGTCGTGTGTGTGTGTGTTTGGTCGTGTGTGTGTGTGTGTTTGGTCGTGTGTGTGTGTTTGGTTGTGTGTGTGTGTTTGGTTGTGTGTGTGTGTGTGTGTGTGTGTGTGTTTGGTTTGTGTGTGTGTGTTTGGTTGTGTGTGTGTGTGTGTGTGTGTGTGTGTGTGTGTGTTTGGTCGTGTGTGTGTGTTTGGTCGTGTGTGTGTGTGTGTTTGGTCGTGTGTGTGTGTGTGTGTGTGTGTGTGTTTGGTCGTGTGTGTGTGTGTGTTTGGTCGTGTGTGTGTGTGTGTTTGGTCGTGTGTGTGTGTGTTTGGTCGTGTGTGTGTGTGTGTGTTTGTGTGTGTGTGTGTGTGTGATTGGTCGTGTGTGTGTGTTTGGTCGTGTGTGTGTTTGGTCGTGTGTGTGTGTGTGTGTGTTTGGTCGTGTGTGTGTGTGTGTTTGGTCGTGTGTGTGTGTGTGTTTGGTCGTGTGTGTGTGTGTTTGGTCGTGTGTGTGTGTGTGTTTGGTCGTGTGTGTGTGTGTGTTTGGTCGTGTGTGTGTGTGTGTGTGTTTGGTCGTGTGTGTGTGTGTTTGGTCGTGTGTGTGTGTGTGTGTGTTTGGTCGTGTGTGTGTGTGTTTGGTCGTGTGTGTGTGTGTGTGTGTGTGTGTGTGTTTGGCAAATAACGTTTATATTTCAAGTTTTCAAGTGTTTTGTTGTTTGTGCACGACTTCAGTGTACACCGTAGCCGTTGTTGTGTTAAGCTGAGCGACACACACACACCCACCCCCACACACACATACACCCACACACACCCACACACACATACACCCACACACACTGAAGACTAGCCACCACTTCAAGCTTATTTCACTTGATAAATAAACACCCTGAAATTACCACGGGGTTAGGTTAGGTTAGGTAGCAAAATACATCTTACGGTAGTTTACTGGTATTTTGTATAGAAATATAATAAAGTATTGATATTTTTGCCTGTTTTAACTCGATCTAAATCATCGTCTTTCTTTCTTTTTCTACTGATAGTGTTTTTTGCGTGTGAGGGATGACAAGCTCTAGCACACTGTAGTGAGTAACATCAACATTTAGTTAGAGAGAGACTCCTCATAGAAAACGGGTTCTCCCACAATACATTTTCTGGGCAGACTGCATTAAACACGACAGCAATTAGTGTTCATCGAGTCCATTCCCTCAAAATGAACTCGTTGCATCGACACTTAGCTCCCCCGGATCCTCGGACAGTAATTCCCCGTAGAACTTGTGTGGAATATCTGGTGCTGTGGATGGAATTGGAATCGTTTATGGTTTAATTACAGTTCTGGCTAGTGGGTTTTCCTTCTGCTAGCCACGGTAGTATTGGTGGGTCGTTCTTCTCTTCGTTTATGGCGACCTGTGGTGTAATGGTCAGCATATGCGCATCGCAAGTAAGAAGACCCAGGTTCGATCCACGGGCAGGGTGAAATTGGGCAAGTTCATTTACGCCATTTGCCTCTGTCTACCCAGCGGTAATTGGGGACCTGGATGTTAATCGATTTGTGGATCGTGTTCCGGGGTAATGGTTAGCCAGTGCAGTTGGTGAGTTGTCCGGTCTTCTCGGACTACTCCTTGACACTGGGTCATGCAGCTCGTTAACTCATTGTGTGGTTGTTGTGTTGGTGACAGCTTCTACACCTTAAATAAATTTACGCCTAGGTGACCCTTGGGACGGCTATCGTTACACGAAGGGCAACCATTATTATATATAGGTTAGCGTAGGTCATGTCAGATCAGCTTAGGTAGGTCAGGTCAGGTTAGGTTAGAATAGGTTAATATTAGGTTAGGTTAACGTTAGGGTAGTTAATTTTCAAGTGAAATAAGCCTCTGACACAAACACAACAGAGAAAGTGTGCATAGGCCTACTAATTAAAAGAAAATTTCATTACACATTTGGAGTATAATCGCGGTTATGTCCCATCACTCCGGGAGGCTGTAGTGAAGATTGACCAGACTGAGGTACACACAGTCACGAGCTTGAGTCTATTTCAGGTAGACAGTTGTGTGGGGGTCAAGGCGTCTCTCTGTACTGAAGAGAAGTGACCCAGACTGAGGTAGTTTCGGTCAGATTTGGTTAGGTTAGGTTAAGTTTGTTTAGGTTAGGTTAGATTAGATTATGTTAGGTTAGGTTAAGTTAGTTTAGGTTAGGTTAGATTAGATTATGTTAGGTTAGATTAGATTAGATTAGATTATGTTAGGTTAAGGTTAGGTTAGGTTAAGGTTAGGTTAGGTTAAGGCGTCGCTCAATGAAGAAGTGAGCGAGACAGTTATGGTCGCCACAAGGCAGCTCAGTCGACCACGGGTAAATTGTTTTAGCTGCTGGTGTAAGAGTTCTGGTCCACTACTCACAAAACTCACTCAAGATTACGTGTATTGTCTGTGCTTCAATGCGTCTTTGCGTCACTGTCCGTTCGTCATTGCGTCCACGAGTCATTGTATCCATGTGTCCATAAGTTTATTCGACCGTACATTAATGTGTCCATGCGTCAATACCTCTATTCGACCGTACATCAATTCGTCCATACGTGTGTGCGTCCATACGTCCGACGTGTAAACAGTGACATATATAAATACATTAACACGATACAGGAGGTGAGAGCCAATCCTGACGCGCTCACTTGACACTGTGATCTGTAGTTAGTCATGCCAGGCCCTCCACCCCCTGGCACGGTGCCGCCTTACATGACACACACACACACACACACTGAGTGCCACGATCAGTCTCTATTTATACTTTACTATTTTCAGCACTTGTGGACGACCTAGCCATGATAGGTAAAGGGATGGATAGTTTGGTTATCATTTTTGCAATATCGTCATTTATTCTTGTATTATTTTTTTATATTTTTATTTTTTTTATTTATTTTTTTTTCAATTCTCGTATTTTTTTATTAATTATTTTCGTGTTTTTTTTTTATTTATTATCACATTATTTTATTTTTTGTTGTAATTTTTTTTTTTTCTCTCTCTCTCTCTCTCTCTCTCTCTCTCTCTCTCTCTCTCTCTCTCTCTCTCTCTCTCTTTTTGTTCTTATTTATTTTTCCTTTTATTTCCTTGGATTTTTCTTCTTTATTTTTATCTTCCTTTATGCTCTTCTTTCTTTCTTTCTTTATTTATTTCTTTCTTTCTTTTCTCGTCTTTCCTTTCTTCCTTTTTTATCTTTCTTCTCCTCCTCCTCCTCCTTCTCCTCTTCCCTCTCCTCCTCCTCCTCCTCCTCCTCCTCCTCCTCCCCTCCTCCTCCTCCTCCCCTCCTCCTCCTCCCCCCTCCTCCTCTCCTCCTCCTCCTCTTCCTCCTCCTCCTCTTCCTCCTCCTCTCCTTCCTCCTCCTCCTCCCCTCCTCCCCCTCCTCCCTCCTCCTCCTCCTCCTCCTCCTCCTCCTCCTCCTCCTCCTCACCTCCTCCTCATTCCCTCCTCCTCCTCCTCCTCCTCCTCCTCCTCCTCCCCTCCTCCTCCCCTCCTCCTCCTCCTCCTCCTCCTCCTCCTCTCCTCCTCCCCTCCTCCTCCTCCTCCCCTCCTCCCCTCCTCCTCCTCCTACTCCTCCTCCTCCTCCTCCCCCTCCTCCTCCCTCCTCCTCCTCCTCCTCCTCCTCCTCCTCCTCCTCCCCTCCTCCTCCCTCCTCCTCCCCCTCCTCCTCCTCCCTCCTCCTCCTCCTCCTCCTCCTCCTCCTCCTCCTCCTCCTCCTCCTCCTCCTCCTCCTCCTCCTCCTCCTCCTCCTCCTCCTCCTCCTCTCCTCCTCCTCCTCCTCCTCCTCCTCTCCTCCTCCTCCTCCCCTCCTCCTCCTCCTCCTCCTCCTCCTCCTCCCCCTCCTCCTCCTCCCCTCCTCCTCCTCCTCCTCCTCCTCCTCCTCCTCCTCTTCCTCCTCCTCTTCTTCCTCCTCCTCCGAGCTAGTAAAGTTTATGCCTCGGGATAAATCGCTACAAAGGGAACTTTAAAATTTTATTTCCCACTCTCCTGTGTGGCGTTGGGTGGGGGTGTGGGCGTTGGGTGGGGGTGTGGGCGTTGGGTGGGGGTGTGGGCGTTGGGTGGCGGTGTGGGCGTTGGGTGGGGGTGTGGGCGTTGGGTGGCGGTGTGGGCGTTTGGTGGGGGTGTGGGCGTTGGGTGGCGGTGTGGGCGTTTGGTGGGGGTGTGGGCATTGGGTGGCGGTGTGGGCGTTTGGTGGGGGTGTGGGCGTTGGGTGGCGGTGTGGGCGTTTGGTGGGGGTGTGGGCGTTGGGTGGCGGTGTGGGCGTTGGGTGGCGGTGTGGGCGTTGGGTGGGGGTGTGGGCGTTGGGTGGGGGTGTGGGCGTTGGGTGGCGGTGTGGGCGTTTGGTGGGGGTGTGGGCATTGGGTGGCGGTGTGGGCGTTTGGTGGGGGTGTGGGCATTGGGTGGCGGTGTGGGCGTTTGATGGGGGTGTAGGCGGTAGGGTGTGGGTGTTGGGTGGTGGTGTGGGCTTTGGGTGTTCGGGTGAAGGTGTGAGCGTATGGTGTGGGTATGGGCGTGGACGTGGGATTGTGGGTGTTGAGATGGGTGTAGGTATATGGTGGGAGGTTAGGTCAGTCAAGACAGGTCAAAGGTCACTCAACATAGGTCAGGCGGGGGGTCGAGGCGGCAAGATGTATGCTGTACAGTACTAAGTGTGTGTGTGTGTGTGTACTCCCCGGGGCATAAATAATAATAATAGTAATAATAATAATAATAATAATAATTAATAATAACACAAATAATAATAATAACACTAATAATTATAATAATACACTTCCTGTAACAATGAAAATAACGACCATGAATGAACAATATTAACACCAATAACAACAGCAATATGTAATACCTGAAGCAGTTAGTGTGTGTGTGTTAATTAAGGCAGGTAGTATGCAAATGAGGGTTGTGAGGTGGGTGCTATGAACACGACCATCAGTACCTGTTGTGTATGTCTTATGTATGTCTGTTTCGTATGTCTGTTGTGTATGTCTGTTACGTGTGTGTGTGTGTGTGTGTGTGTTTTGTGATTTTCTGTATACCTCTCTCTCTCTCTCTCTCTCTCTCTCTTTCTCCCTTTCTCTTTCCCCTTTCTTTCTCTACTTCTTTATCTTTTCTTTCTTCATCTTCTTCATCTCTCTTTGTCCTTCCTTTCTTCTTCATTCTTTCACTCATTCGTTTCGTGTCATTTCCGTCTCTTCTTTCTTCGTTCTTTCATACATCTTAAACACAAATCGTTCAAGACTCCCACAGCACCACACAAAGCCACTAAAGACTCCCACAGCATCACACAAAGCCACTAAGACCATCACAGCACCACACAAAGCCACTAAAGACTCCCACAGCACCACACAAAGCCACTAAGACCATCACAGCACCACACAAAGCCATTAAAGACTCCCACAGCACCACACAAAGCCACTAAGACCATGACAGCACCACACAAAGCCATTAAAGACTCCCACAGCACCACACAAAGCCACTAAAGACTCCCACAGCATCACACAAAGCCACTAAGACCATGACAGCACCACACAAAGCCATTAAAGACTCCCACAGCACCACACAAAGCCACTAAGACCATGACAGCACCACACAAAGCCATTAAAGACCCTCACAGCACCCCACAAAGCCATTAAAGACTCCCACAGCACCACACAAAGCCATTAAAGACCCTCACAGCACCCCACAAAGCCATTAAAGACTCCCACAAAGCCATTTAAGACCCCCCCCCCCCACACAAAGCCACCAATATCTCCAGATAATATTCGCCTTTGATGAAAGAGTTAAAAGAGGAAGTTAGAATTGAGTGGAATAAATAAATAAAAAAAAACATAAGTCGGTCTTTGATCTGTACAATAATGATCGTATGTCGTATTTTGCGCGGGAAATCTGGGGAAGTTGCGCGCGCTTTTTGGCTTTTTTTTTTCTAGAATTGGTGTTATTGTTTTTTTTTTCTTCTTTTTTTTTCTAGGTGGATTAATTACTGAGAGTCTCCTGTGTGGATTTTTCTTGTTGTTGTGGATTTATCGAGAAGGGTATTAATTGTTGAGGGATTACATTATATCTCTCTCTCTCTCTCTCTCTCTCTCTCTCTCTCTCTCTCTCTCTCTCTCTCTCTCTCTCTCTCTCTCTCTTCCCACACCTCTCCCCTTACCAGTGGGGCGTACAATTGAGGGGAGGTGAGGGGACCATTAACTCAGGTGAATGTATGGTGATTGGCCAGTCACCAGGTAAACCTAATTTTACAGAGGCAGGTAATAGTGCTCGACGTTCCCCTCACTCTCCCCTCACTCTCCTCCCCTTGTTGTCTTCTCCCCTCACCTTGTCTCCGTCTCCTCTCCTGTCGCTGTCTCCCCTTTTGTCTACCTGTTTGTTCCCTCCTTCCCTCACCTGTCTACCTGTTTGTTCCCTCCTTCCCTTACCTGTCTACCTGTTTGTTCCCTCCTTCCCTCACCTGTCTACCTGTTTGTTCCCTCCTTCCCTCACCTGTCTACCTGTTTGTTCCCTCCTTCCCTCACCTGTCTACCTGTATGTTCCCTCCCCTCCTTCTCCCTTTTCAGTTTTCCCTTCCTACACTTTCTCTGCTCTTTCCTCCCCTCTTCTGTCTATCTCCGTCTATCTCTGCCTGTCATCTTCTTCATGACCTAATTTTCCCCTCTTCTTATTTCCTTCTCTCTTCTCCTCTTTTATCTCTGTCTTTCTTCATTCTTCCCTTTTTCTCTCTCTATTTTCTTTCGTTTCTTTTCGTCTTTCATCTCTTCTTATTGTCTCTTCCTTCCTTTCTCTTTCCTTCTCTTCTTTCATTTGGTTTTTCTTCGGTTGTCATTTTTCGCCTTTTTATTTTGATTCTCTCTAGTCCTCTTTATTTGCCTTTCCTCGCTTTCTTCCCCTCCTTTGACTTCTTTCCTCTTTCCTTCTCCTCCTTCCTCTCTTTCCCTCTCTCTCTTCTCTCCTTCCATCTCTCCCCTCCTCCTTTCCTTCTTCTCGTGTCCCATTCTTCCTTCTCTCTCTTTCCTCTCGCATTTTTCCCTCTTCCTACTCCTCCTCTCCCATTCTCCCCTCTTCCATTCCTCCTCCTACTCCTCTCCTCTTCTCCCACTCCTTCCCTTCCACTCTCCTTTCTTTCTCACCTTTCTCGTTATTCTTTATGTGATTCTTATCCAATTATCTTCGTCTTTGTTCTTTTGTCCGCGTTATCTATTTTCTTTTCTTCCTCCTATCGCAGTTATCACCTCCCTCTTTCCACCTGTCATTCCTTCTCTTCCTCTATCCCATTTTTATTGCTTTAGCCATCTGTTCCTTCTCACGGGAGGAGTGTGTGTGTGTGTGTGTGTGTGTGTGTGTGTGTGTGTGTGTGTGTGTGTGACCTGAAAAACATCTCAGTAATGACCCCTAGTATGACGTCAGAAAGTAATTTGCAGCGTAATTAACACCTGTACTAACTGTGTAATGATGTAATGTTGAAATGTATACCTGCAAATTATCTATATACGTGATGAAGTGAATATAATTATTATTTCTCTCTTTCTCTCCTAGGTAAGTGTTGTTTGGGGTCACCTAAGGTCATCTGGAGTTCATCTGAAATCCTGGGTCACGTAAGTTGTCTGAGGTCACCTTTGAAGCCCGATTGGCTATTCTTTTTTTTGTCTAGTCTGATTAGGAAGACAAGTTTAGATTGGGTTGATTTGATTGGGCTTAGTGTGCAAGTTCATCCAATCAGCGTAAAGTAAGTGAGGTAGATGCAGATTAGGTGGATTGGTATTGGAGGAATTTGAATTGAAAGCACAAATTCGTCCAATCAGCTTCGGTAAGGTAGGCAGTCACTGATTTACCTGAACACTTGTTAATTATGACCAGGTAAGGTAATTAATCACTGATCTACCTGAACACACCTGTTAATTAAGACCCGGTAAGGTAATTAGTCACTGATATACCTAAAAACACTGTTAATTAAGACCAGGTAAAGTAATTAATAACTGGAGTACCTAAACACTTGTTAATTAAGACCAGGTAAAGTAATTAATAACTGGAGTACCTAAACACTTGTTAATTAAAACCGGATAAGGTAATTAATCACTGATCTACCTGAACACACCTGTTAATTAAGACCTATCACCTCTACCCCACGAAATCCCGAAAATTGGCAACGTTGATGAACAGTAGGGCAATATAGGGTGATAAATTCAATGTAAATAGGGGAGAAGGTGATATAGCCACTGTAGGGGAGGTGAAATGGAGGTAATTTAGTGGTAGAGACAATAGGTAGGAGGGTGAAATTAATTACTTTTTTGGTGTGTGGTAAAAGGAGATGGATTGAATGTTGTAATGGACTGCCGCCGCTTTATGATGGGAGCGCCTCTAGCGGCCTTTATCCTGTTGCTTGGTTTGTTTTGTTATGTCTATTTATCTCTTTTTCTTACCATTTATTTCTTCTACTTTTCTCTTTTCTCTTACTTTTTCTCCTACTTTTTTCTCTCTTCTCTTACTTTTTCTCCTTTTTTTTCTCCTTTCTCTTACTTTTTCTCCTTTTTTTTCTCATTTCTCTTACTTTTTCTCCTACTTTTTCTCCTTTCTCTTACTTTTTCTTCTACTTTTTCTCCTTTCTCTTACTTTTTCTCCTTTTTTTCTCCTTTCTCTTACCCTTTCTCCTACTTTTTCTCCTTTCTCTTACTTTTTCTCTTTTCTCTTACTTTTTCTCCTACTTTTTTCCTTTCTCTTACTTTTTCTCCTACTTTTTTCTCTCTTCTCTTACTTTTTCTCCTACTTTTCTCTTATCTTACTTTTTCTCCTACTTTTCTCTCTTTTCTCCTACTTTTCCCCCATTGGCTCTTTAATCGTTAATAAACGCTGAAATATAGCCCCAAATCACTCCATTACTCCATTAAAACTCCACCATAATATTGTACCATTAACCCGTGAACTCCCATTGTGTGTGTGTGTGTGCGTGTGTGTGTGTGTGTGTGTGTGTGTGTGTGTGTGTGTGTGCCATCTGTGAGGAGGTGGTGGTATTCCCTATTGCGTACACGCCTTCAGCTGCAGGCGTGTACGTGGGTGGCGTGTACGTGAGTGTCGTGTACGTGAGTGTCGTGTACGTGAGTGTAAGTAAATATCGTATACATGTGTTGCTGTGTACGTTAACACCATATAAACCTGCATATAGTATACGTACACATAACAATACCTACACCTCTTAATGTGTACATAACAAAACCTGTATAGATGATCATAGAGACGATAATATATACACTTAGCATTATATATTAACCCTTATAACTTTACACACACATATTTGTGTCACTTATGTTACTTGTATATTATTTGTAATTCGTAACCCATTCCCCAAATATGTAACTGTATATTTTCAGCCTTCTGGCTGCCAAGCTCTTTCAATAAACCGTTAATTATTATTATTATTATTATTATTAAGATAATGCTATACCACTACTAGCTTAGAGGAAGATAAACAAACAAACACACACGCAAACAAACAACAACAACAAACACACGCAAACAAACAACAACAAACACACACGCAAACAAACAACAACAAACACAAACAACAACAAACAAACAACAAACAACAACAAACAAACAACAAACAACAAACAAACAACAAACAAACAAACAACAACAAACACAAACAACAAACACAAACAAACAAACAAACAAACAAACACAAACAAAACACAAACAAACATTCCCAAACATCTTCTACCTTGACTTATTTTCCAAGGCACTTTTGATACCATCCTCAACACCAGAAGGACATAAACGACATCTTTACATACAATCCATCTCCCCATATATGACAAAGGGGAATTTCGCCTCTCGTTACTCTCACGTGGCTTAGCATCGTCTTACCCCCGAGCTCCGTAATGAAGTGTCCCAGAGAAGGTAATTTGAAACTGCAATTTGTGTAGTTGGGAGTGACTGGCCAATCACGGTGCTTGGAATTAGTTAAGTCTCTCTGAAGGCTTGAGGACTGGGATTAAGGATTCAGGATACGGATTAAGGGTTCAGGATACGGATTAAGGGTTCAGGATACGGATTAAGGGTTCTAGGTTGGGATTAAGGGTTCTAGATTGGGATTAAGGGTTCAGGATACGGATTAAGGGTTCAGGATACGGATTAAGTCAGGATTAAGGGATCAACAGAGTTCAAGATTATTACACACACACACACACACACACACACACACACACACACATATCTACCCACCCACCCGGACACACACACACACACACACACACACACACATCTACCGACCCACCCGGACACACACACACACACACACACACTACAAGCATCACCAGTATCAGCAGCCGTCCTTCTGCACCTCTCTGGCCCTTGATAGACTTTTTTTAATTAAAACTCCTAATTGAATAAAGGTTGTAACTGAGTGTAGGATTTAATTAAAGATTGGATGTGTGTGTGTGTGTGTGTGTGTAGGAAGGTGATATCTCTCTCAGGTGACAAAGGTGTTGAGGCCATGTATATAAGGGGGGTGGGGAGGAGGGGGTAGGGGAAGGCAGGGGGAGGGGTGGTGGGGAAGGGGAAGGAGGTTGTTAATGGGGTAGTTTAGGTTAGGTTAGGTAGGGGGAGGAGGAGTGTGTTTATGAGGGTAGGTTCTGGCTGTGAATTTGACACAATGTAAACAGAGAGAGAGAGAGAGAGAGAGAGAGAGAGAGAGAGAGAGAGAGAGAGAGCTCTAAATGACCTTCCTGAAATTCCTAACGAGTGTTACTTAAGATTCTCGCCAGGTAAGATATCCTAATTTGCATACAGGTGATGACTCAATTAAGAAGAATTATATAAGCGTGTTCTCCTCAGGGAATTTAATGAGGTTAATTATCAAGGTGTGTTTATTAATTGGATCATTGTCAGGTGTACATATGATTAGTTAATTAGACTTATTTAAATAGGTCTTATTTAATTGGAGTCTTGGTAATTAATTGTATATGCATAAGCTACGCCCCATAGATAATTAGTATCAGATTAGTTACTCCTGGGGTGTCATTAGCAAACTTAAATGTGGTTATAATAATTAGGTAAATTACTTTCAGCTGTGTTGGTCTGTAATATATTTTTAGAGCTTCGTTGACCTTTCGTAATTGTTCGTTCCCTTTTCGCTACTTTTCGGTCAGTTTTCGCTACTTTTCGTTCACTCTTCGCTACTTTTCGTTTTGTTTTCGCTACTTTTCGTTCACTCTTCGCTACTTTTCGTTCACCCAGTTTACGCTCTTCCCACGACCCCTGTTAAGCCATGTCAGGTTTTAACAAGACTTGAGACTAAATCATAAAGACTCTTGTTAATGAAGATTTATGTCAGGTGAGTCTCAGGTGAGGTTAGTGGAGAGTATATGAGCCTCCCTCCCTAGCCACACCCTCCCTCTCCAGCCACACCCTCCCTCTCCCGCCACACCACAGTCTCCCTCCCCCCCACACTCTCCTTTCCTCGCCACCCCTGCCACACCCTCCCACCCCCGCCACACCCTCCCACCCCCGCCACATCCTCCCACCACCGCCACAGCCTCCCGCCCCCGCCACACACCCCTCCCCCCCCACAATCATCTCCAGCCTCCATAACTTTGACGGTAATGGCTGCCCTCTTGGTATACGACCTTTGGCACCAAAGCTCGCCCCCTTTTTTTCCGCCCCCGGGGGAATGGCTCCGTGTTTTCCTCGCTAATGGCCCTGATTTTAGGTCCAATGATGGGAGAAGCGAACAAACGGTGGCGGAGGGAAGCAACGACCACCAGACGGTAGCACGGAGGTAATTTTCTCAGCCGCTGTTCCGCCTTCTTCCCTCCCACTTGTTCTCCTTCCTCTGCTGCTTCGTCTTCTATGACCGGGTCTTCTTCTCTCTTGTGTGGGTAACTGAGGGAAATTTTTGTTCTACAGTATTTGGATTTTATTTTTACGGTAATTGGATTGGAACCTTATTATTATTATTATTATTATTATTATTATTATTATTATTATTATTATTATTTTGTAAGGTTATGATATTTATTGATATTGATATGGAAACAGCCAGAAGAACACAGACACAGAGTGGATAACAATAACAATATTAACATGGCTGAGCCAGTTGAGAACCTGAGCTCACCTGAAGGCACCTGATATATACTGTACATATATCTCAAGGAAGTATTATGTAACATCTGGAACAGTACAATAGCATGGTGGGAATAAGACCAGCTCAGAATGTTACCACGGTTATCACTTCAATATTTATTTATTTAATTTATTTATTTTTATTTTTTATTTTATTTTTTATTTATATTATATGTACTGTATATACATAAGTTACAGTGGAACTGAAAAACATAAATATGATAAGTACAGTACAACAAGGTTTGTAGTAAGGTGGGACAAGAGGACAGAGCTGTCAGGATTATGTCTAGTTGGCAAATATATTTATTGGAATGGTAATTTCTATCTGTCTACATGATAATTTCCGATAAAATGGTTTTGGTGTTACAATAAAAGCAGGTATATAAGGTAGGTATTTCAAGAAATATTAATACTTAGACAATAGATATTTTTTAAGAGGTGATTTAAAGGAAGGGAGCGTAGTCTGCTGGGATGGGTGGGGGTAAGTTGTTCCACACCTTCACACCAGGATATTTTATGGAGGTCTGGGACTGAGAGGAGCACATGGTGGGTGGTCTTAGTAGCTCTGGGTGCCTTAAGTTGTATCTCTGATTATTCCGGAACTGGAAATAATTATTGTCAAGCAAGTGATTGATAGATTTGTAAACAAATTGGTCACAGCAGTAGGTGTTAATATCCTCGAATTTTAAAATTTTCAATTTAGGAAATTTTTTGTTTGTGTGATCTGTTTTTTTCAAGGTCATTGTCCGTACAACTCTCTTCTGTGCAGGGATTGTGTTTTTGAAGAGCCTGAGGCCCCCCATAGTGTGTGACAGTGTGTCAGGTGTTGGTAAACAAGATCATTTCGTATTTTGTTCACGTTTGAGGACTGTATTACCAAGGTAGAGGGGGTCCAAATCTGTGGGTAAGTTTTTCCTTCTGTGACAGATCGTGTTGTGGGTTTTTCGAGGTTTAAGGTCAGTTTATTATGTAATTCCCAGGTAATTACCCAGGTATGATTGACTGCCCCCAATCTGAGTATGGTGTTGGGGCACTGTGGATTGGGTGTGGTGTTGGGGTACTATGGGTTGGGTATGGTGTTGGGGCACTGTGGACTGGGTGTGGTGTTGGGGCACTGTGGACTGGGTGTGGTGTTGGGGCACTGCGGACTGGGTGTGGTGTTGGGGCACTGTGGACTGGGTGTGGTGTTGGGGCACTGTGGACTGGGTGTGGTGTTGGGGCACTATGGACTGGGTGTGGTGTTGTGGCACTGTGGACTGGGTGTGGTGTTGTGGCACTGTGGACTGGGTGTGGTGTTGGGGCACTGTGGACTGGGTGTGGTGTTGGGGCACTGTGGACTGGGTGTGGTGTTGGGGCACTATGGGCTGGGTGTGGTGTTGGGGCACTGTGGACTGGGTGTGGTGTTGGGGTACTGTGGACTGGGTGTGGTGTTGGGGCACTGTGGACTGGGTGTGGTGTTGGGGCACTGTGGACTGGGTGTGGTGTTGGGGCACTGTGGGATGGGTGTGGTGTTGGGGCACTATGGGCTGGGTGTGGTGTTGGGCACTATGAGCTGGGTGTGGTGTTGGGGCACTGTGGACTGGGTGTGGTGTTGGGGCACTGTGGACTGGGTGTGGTGTTGGGGCACTGTGGACTGGGTGTGGTGTTGGGGTACTATGGGCTAGGTGTGGTGTTGAGGCACTATGGGCTGGGTATGGTGGTTGGGGTACGAGTGCATCTGGCAAGACCCATGAAACTTATGTTGACACTCTAGCCTTCATACCTTCTGCCTTCCCTGACTACTCTCTCTCTCTCTCTCTCTCACAGTATAAACAATCAAGGCTCTTTATGTCACTGGCAGTACTCGACAGATAAACAAGTGTGGCCGCTGCACCTGTTGTTGACAAGCGAATACCACCACCATCCCATCCCTTCCTCTTTCCTCCATCCCTCCCTCGCTCCCCCCATCCCTCCCTCGCTGCCCCATCCCTCCCTCGACCCCCCATCCCTCTCTCGCTCCCCCATCCCTCCCTCGCTCCCCCCATCCCTCCCTCGCTCCCCCATCCCTCCCTCCCCCCCTCCCTTCCCCCATCCCTCCCTCGCTCCACCATCCCTCCCTCGCTCCCCCCATCCTTCCCTCGCTCCCCCCATCCCTCTCTCGCTCCCTTCATCCCTCCCTCGCTCCCCCCATCCCTCCCTCGCTCCCCCATCCCTCCCTCTCTCCCCCCATCCCTCCCTCGCTCCCCCCATCCCTCCCTCGCTCCCCCCATCCCTCCCTCGCTCCCCCATCCCTCCCTCCCCCCCTCCCTTCCCCCATCCCTCCCTCGCTCCCCCCATCCCTCTCTCTCTCCCCCCATCCTTCCCTCGCTCCCCCATCCCTCCCTCGCTCCCCCCATCCCTCCCTCGCTCCCCCCATCCCTCCCTCGCTCCCCCCATCCCTCCCTCGCTCCCCCCATCCCTCCCTCGCTCCCCCCATCCCTCCCTCGCTCCCCCCATCCCTCCCTCGCTCCCTTCATCCCTCCCTCCCCCCTCCCTCCATTAACATGTAAACATATTTGTTCCACTCATTATTGGCTCTCGTGTACAATTCTCCAGTACATGACACAAATATTTCTGGTCAGCTTCGCCTCCACTATTTGTCCTGGGTGCTGGAGGCTGCCAACATCTGTTTCTTTGTTTAATTTATATCTTTATCTACCTCATGTTGTTTACTTTGTGTTATTATTATTATCATCATCATCATCATTATCATCATTATCATCACCTCTTTATTTTTTGTTTTTATTGCGGTGGAAGACATCCCCCTCTCTCTTCCACCTCTCTCCTCCCTCCCTCTTCCACCTCTCTCCTCCCTCCCTCTTCCACCTCTCTCCTCCCTCCTTCTCTCTCCCCCAGTGTTTCATCTATCCTCCCTCCCTTCTCCATCTCTTTCTCTCTCCCCCACTCTCACTCCCTCACCTACCATCCATACCACACCCCTTCCCTCCCTCACTCCCTCACCTCCAGATAGAAATGTTTGAGTTGTGATTCATTTGGAGGCATTGTGAGGTAGTTGGAGAGAGCGTTGTGTCAGGGAGGTAATGAGGCCCTCCTAGCTAGCTTTTGTCTCTCTCTCTCTCTCTCTCTCTCTCTCTCTCTCTCTCTCTCTCTCTCTCCCTCCCTCATTTATGTCCCTATGTTTATGATGTATGTGTACGGGCAGGGTGAAACTATGGGCAAGTTTCTTTACGCCATTTGCCTCTGTCTATCCAGCAGTAATTAGGGACCTGGATGTTAATCGATTTGCGGATTGTGTTCCGGGGTAATGGTTAGCCAGTGTAGTTGGTGAGTTGTCCGGTCTTCTCGGACTATTCCTTGACACTGGGTCATGCAGCTCGTTAACTCAGGGTGTGGTTGTTGTGTTGGCGACAGCTTCTACACCTTAACAAATTCACGCCTAGGTGGCCCTTGGGCCGGCCATCCTCGTTACACGAGGGGCAACCATTACCAATGTGTGTATATATGAGTGTGTTTGTATACATATGTGTACATGTGTATATACGTGTGTGACTACTGTAAGCGTATATTTATGTGGTTGTGCTTGATTTTGTGTGCGGTTATATGTATGTGTTTACGTGTGTGCATGTATGTATGTCTGTATGTGCGTATGTCCGTGCTATATCTATGTGCGTGTATATCTGTGTGCATGTATGTCGTGTATGTGCGTGTGTGCGTGCTTAATCTCGTACAACACAGGTAATGGGGTATACATCACACCTTAATGGTCGTATACACTAATTAACGCTACATTACCTGTATTATACCTGAATAGACCCGTCACCCCCCCCCCCCCCCCGGTCACGTCACACCGTCCATCAGGTCTTGTTGAGGAACATTTTGCAGGTATAATAAATTTCAAGGTATAATTATTTTAAGGTATGATCGATTTATTGAGGTATAATAATGGACGAGCTGTCGGTAGGATTTTTTCGTAAGATGGCAGGTCAATGGGTAAAGAAAAACGCTTAAATTCACTATGGTAATGTTATTTTAAAATAAATTGGGCCAAAAAGTGTAAAAAATAAGGGTTAAAGTAGCTAAAAGGTCACGTGACTGCGAAAAGCTCTGTGATTGGTTGTGACATCACAGGTTGGCTGGAGCCGCCCAGCGGGAGGCAGCCAGCTGTGGTGTGTGTGTTGTTACCAGCAGAAATACAGGACTTGTGGCCATGTACAGTGTTGATATACACAGTCATACATTATTGTTAGGTTAAAATAAATTACTGCTCAAGTATCATCGTGTGTGTTTACTTGCTGGCTGCCACAATGGTGCAAAAGACCGATAACTCCAACAGGGAAGTTTTCATCACTGTTCTCTATTTCATGTCTGGAAAATGTAAGTTTTCGTCGCTGATGTCCATATTTAATGTTGTGGAAGGACGAGGGACGACCATGGCCAGGGGATGATCAGATGACAGATGTTATTTAACGAGCATCATAGCTGGGTGGCCGAGTTCTTGATAATACTCTACAATCATAAACACATCTACTTGTGGTAAATTTCTTTCATCTACCTTGATGAACCCTCTGTCCTGAATGACGGTGAACAGTGACATTACCCACATGAATCTGACCTCTCTCTCTCTATATATATATAGCTGTGAATGATTATGATGTATTTCTTTGTGTATGAACCTCTGTCCTGCGTGGCAGTGAACAGTGATACCACCCTCAGTGTCAAGACCTGACTGAATTACTCAGAATAGGCAGACTGTACTCCAAGCTTTGTCAATAAATTTGTTAAACTAAACTAATGGGATTAAGTAAGACACATTATCTCTACGGGATTTCTGTCGCATTTTTTTTATCGCATAAGAAAATACAGGTCATATGTTAGGTTAGGTTAGGTTAGGGTATGATTACAAGGTTAGCTTAACATACATCGGTAAGGGGGAGGGGAGGAGGTAGTAACTCAAAACTAGTGATTACCGATATAATTGAAGGTCTAAATCGTTCATAACACATCGCAAACCATCAGAAGAAAAACATAGTCTGCATGTACAGGGATGACCAGAACTATAAATTTACCCAATATAGCCTCTCTCGGATCTAAACATCAAGATATTTATGGTAGTTATAGTCAAATTTTACCCATTAATTAATATAAATGATGATATACCCCAGTGGTTCATTAGTGAATCATCAAAACAATAACAGCACTATGTTGTCATGTTTACCTAGCAAATGGCAGCCCTGTTTCCAGAGTAATAAACTTATCTCGACTATTATAGCAGGACTTTAAACTAATTATATATACCGTATCACTCTAGGAACGTGGTAGAGCGTATTTATTGTGTTAACCCAGAACCGACAACTCTTCCATTATTTTGAGGATGTGATCATTTTATTTTTTCGGAATGTGAGAAAAACCTGGAATATGCTAGATTTTTTAGGAGTGTAACGGATTTTCAGTATTTTTTTCGTTTTATTTTGTATTAATTTATTTATTTATTGTTTATTATATTATTTTTTTAAAGGATTTGGCTTGTAACTGAGACATACTGTACTGTATTAAGCTGAGACACTATAATAAGCTGAGGCACACCATATTAAGCTGAGACACAACCTTCACTACTGGGACGCCACTTTTAATATTTTATTTGTTATTCGTAATCTTATATTTGTCTTTGTTTTGAGTGTGTACGTGTGTGTGTGTGTGTGTGTGTGTGTGTGTGTGTGTGTGCCATTTATCATAGCTGGGCACGAAAGGTTGGTCAGGGGAAAGTGAAGGCAGTGATATGACTTCACGCAATCAGGAATATCAGCTCATAAGCTAGGCACCTGTTGGGGTCTTGTGGTGGCAGGGGCAGGGTATGTGGTAGTGGCAGGGGGCAGGATATGTGATGGTGGCAGGGGGCAGGGTATGTGGTGGTGGCAGGGGGCAGGGTATGTGGTAGTGGCAGGGGGCAGGGTATGTGATGGTGGCAGGGGGCAGGGTATGTGGTGGTGGCAGGGGGCAGGGTATGTGATGGTGGCAGGGGCAGGGTATGTGATGGTGGCAGGGGCAGGGTATGTGATGTTGACAGAGTATGTTATGTTGGCAGGGGTGGTGTCACATTAGGAAAATTTAAAAAAAAAATCTATCCTGAAAAATTATCAAGTGTAAGTAAATGATGTTGTTATATGAGACAAGTAACAGTGTTTGTGGCAGAGTAGAGACTCAGCGGTCCCACAATCAGGTCATCTCCAGCATGTTTCCTCCTCCTCCCCCCCCCCTCCTCCAGACCCCCCTCCTCTAAACCCCCTCTTCCTCCTCCAGACCCCCTCCCCTTCCTCCAGACCCCCTCCCTCTTCTCCAAACCCTCTTCCCCTTCCTCCAAACCCCCTCTCCCTCCTCCAGACCCCCTCCTTCTCCTCCAAACCCCCTCTTCCTCCTCCAGACCCCTCTTCCTCCAGATTCCTTTCCCCTCCCCTCCCCGGTATGGCCAGTTGGTGTGAGTGGTGGCTCTACTGACGGTGTGGTGGCCAGGGTGCCGGGCCAAATCCGCTGCCCCTCTCACAGTGATGTCTTGGTACACTGCCTGCCTGTCAGGGAGCCTCACACCCTCCTCCTCCTCACCTTCTGTAGAGTCTCTCTCAGGGCGCCTACTACTTGTTACACCTACACCTCCCTACGTTCTCTCACCTGTGTAGCTTGAGGGTGTTGTTGGCTGTATCCTTCTAAGTGTTAGATAGGAAACACCCTTCCTACCTACACCTCGATACACCCCTCCCACCCCCTCACCTCCGTAGCCTCTAGGTGTTGCTAGGGTGTAATATCACTTAGTTACACCCCACATCCACACTCCCTCAGTCGTGTCGCCAAGTAAGTGTTGTTGAGTGTAGCCCAAGTACTTGTTGGAGAGACTACACGCTACAACCCGCGTTAAAACCTCGACTGTGTATAGCCGCGCGGGTGTTGCAGAGTGTATCCCAAGTGTACTCGCGAGACATAAATCATAATGACTTTTTCACATAATTTCGAGTGTTTTAATGTGTACGGCAGTGAGTGGTGAAGCATTATTGTACTGTACTATATGGACTGGACACTATTATCATACATCCATCTATATATTACAAGAAAATATATTATTTACGTGGACAAGGAAGTGAATTATACAGCCATAATTCTTCTCTCAACACTGTGTCTTTCAAGTCGTGCAAATTACCGTAACGTCGGTGTTTACAGAAGTAATAATAATAATGTCGTGTCTTAGTGAACAATGGACATGTTGTTATAAAAAGAAGATTTACTCCCTGTTGGACATGAAGCCTCTGAAGAAGACCCGAGTGAGAGATATATACTCAGGTTTATGGTGGTAAATGTGTAGGGTTATTTTAGTGGTGGGAGGGAGATCGTGGTATCAAGATCTGGTGGTGGTGGTGCTGGGGGGACGGTGGCCAGCTGAAGGTTAGGATTATATCATGCGAGGAGTATTTTAGGATGTAGTGGAGTGGAGTGGACATTATTGTAGTGGAGTGAACATTATTGTAGTGGAGTGAACATTATTGTAGTGGAGTGGACATTATTGTAGTGGAAAATATTGTAGTGTAGTCATGGAAAGTGTACAGTATATGAGGCTTTATTGTATAATGAAAAAATACAATATAGTGTTTTAGTGTCATAATACAGACGTTGTGTGAAATGTATGAATACTGTATAACGTTCTGTGTGTATCTGAAGTGTATGTTAATGTCGTGTGTATTGCTAGAAGAGTAGGCTATTTCAGGCTATTTGTATATCTTAATAGCAGGTAGAGTTTGTATTGATTTCTATGGATGTCGAAGGTGGGGGGAGGCAGGTGGGGTGTACTGGGAGGTGTAGACTAGAGGTTGGGTGTAGCGAGCCAAGTGTATCTTATAATAGTGAGGTATTGTGGATGATAGCTGGTGAGTGAGTCAGTGTGGATGATAGCTGGTGAGTGAGTCAGTGTGGATGATGGCTGGTGAGTGAGTCAGTGTGGATGATAGCTGGTGAGTGAGTCAGTGTGGATGATAGCTGGTGAGTGAGTCAGTGTGGATGATGGCTGGTGAGTGAGTCAGTGTGGATGATAGCTGGTGAGTGAGTCAGTGTGGATGATAGCTGGTGCGTGAGTCAGTCAGTTAATCAGTTAGTCGGTTAGGAAATCAGTCATCCAGTTAGTTAATCAGTCAGTTAATTAATCAGTCAGTTAGTTAATCAGTCAGTTAGTTAATCAGTCAGTTAATTAATCAGTCAGTTAGTTAATCAGTCAGTCAGTTTATCAGTCAGTCAGTTAGTCAGATATTACCTAAGTGTCAGTCAATTCCCAGTCAACCAGAACTTCCTTATCTGTCAATCATTCAGAAATTAATAACGTCAGTCAGTCAGTCAGTCAGTCAGTCAGTCAGTCAACCAGAACTTGCTTATCTGTCAATCATTCGGAAATTACGAAAGTCAGTCAGTCAGTCAGTCAATTCCCAGCCAACCAGAACTTGCTTAGCCGTCAGTCATTCAGAAATTACTTAGTCATTCAGTCAACCAGTCAGTCAGTCAATACAGAGAGGACAAGATATACTGTGCCTCCTGACTCAGTATATCATTATAATCTAGCATATATTTTCATAAACTGTTCAGTAGGCAGTAGGCAGGGAGGTTCTACCGCCTGGGAAGATATTGGAAGCATAATGTGTCGTCTAATGGTAGACCCTGCTGCCATATGTGACCAAGTCCCAGGTTGATGATCTACTTTCTGCCTCATTTACACACAGTTACAGGGTCTCAATTGTTTCTCTTACTTTGACAACACAACATACAGTACATATATCGTTTCTCACTCTTCAAATATTTTTTTTTAATTATTGTATTTATTTATGTCTCTTTATTATTATTATTATTATTATTATTATTATTAGTAGTAGTAGTAGTAGTAGTAGTAGTAGTAGTAGTAGAAGTAGTTTTATTTATTTATTTATTTATTTTAATAATTTGTACCTGCGTCGTAAAAATCACAAACATGTTATTTTTTCTGTTGTTTACTATAAGCCAGACACGTATGGCCATGTTTCCACTGGTTGAGTTACGTTATGGCCTGGTTGGTGTTGGGGGGCAGGATGTGTGTGGTTAGTTTTAGTTACCTTGTGTAGTTGGGTGTGTGTGTATGTTATGTGTGGGCATGTGTACACGTGCTGGGGCCATGTGTTGGAATGTTTACACGTGTTCGGACATGTTTGGAGACCGGGCAATAGTTTTGTGGAATGTCCTATGACGAGGTGGTGAGCAAGGACTGTAGGTCAGGCGGGCCCCAGTCCTATTGAGTCTCAGTCCTAATGGGCCCCAACCTAACCTTATTATTATGAATGATGCCCATTAGATGTAGGACCAATTAGAACTGGGGCCCACTAGAACTAGGACCCATTAGAACTAGGGCCCACTAGAACCAGGAGGTACATTACACTTAGTTAAACTTATAATTACACTTAACCAGAGAGTGAGGGAGGCACTTAAATATCCTGCCGGAGTCACCTGTCACTTTACGCTTAACTGGAGGTGAGAGCCAGAGACACTTACACCCTGGCAGGAGAACACTTAATACACTTACACTTACAAGGAACTCTAGTGTGTGTTTTGGACGCCTTAATAATAAACTGATTAGGCCACTTATAATCACCAGGAAGGACTTACTTAAAATACTTATACTTAACACAGGAAGTTGGTGTCGCCCCCTGGCCTTAGGATAATAAACTGGAGTGTCACTTATAATAACCAAGAATGATTTATCTACACACACACACACACACACACACACACACCATCCCCTTCTTCCTCTCCATCTTTCCCCAACTTTAACCTCCCCCTCTCTCTCCCCCCACCCTCTCCCCCCTCTCACCCCCCCCCTCTCCCCCCCACCCTCTCCCCCTCTCACCCCCCTCTCACCCCCCTCTCTCCCCCCTCCCCCCACCGGTTACAACAGCAACATATGGGTATCACTCAGTTGCACTTAGGGGAGAAGGAGATAGAGGGAGTGGGGAGAAGTGGGGAGGGGGAGGGGGAGGAGGAGGAAGAGGAGGAGGAGGAGGAGGAGGAGGGGAGGAGGAGGAGGAGGAAGAGGAGGAGGAGGAGGGGAGGAGGAGGAGGAGGAGGAGGAGGAGGAGGAGGAGGAATAGGAGGAGGAATAGGAGGAGGAGGAGGAGGAGGAATAGGAGGAGGAATAGGAGGAGGAGGAGGAGGAGGAGGAGGAGGAGTAGGAGGAGGAGGTAGAGGG
>CAUDMG010000827.1:352500-385000 GCA_958450375.1 Homarus gammarus
TTAGGTTACAGGTAGGTTAGGTTACAGGTAGGTTAGGTGAGGTTAGGTTACAGGTAGGTTAAGTTACAGGTAGGTTAGGTTACAGGTAGGTTAGGTTACAGGTAGGTTAGGTTACAGGTAGGTTAGGTTACAGGTAGGTTTGGTTACAGGTAGGTTAGGTTACAGGTAGGTTAGGTTACAGGTAGGTTAGGTTACAGGTAGGTTAGGTTACAGGTAGGTCAGGTTACAGGTAGGTTAGGTTACAGGTAGGTTAGGGTACAGGTAGGTTAGGGTACAGGTAGGTTAGGTTACAGGTAGGTTAGGTTACAGGTAGGTTAGGTTACAGGTAGGTTAGGTTACAGGTAGGTTAAGTTACAGGTAGGTTAGGTTACAGGTAGGTTAGGTTACAGGTAGGTTAGGTGAGGTTAGGTTACAGGTAGGTTAGGTTACAGGTAGGTTAGGTTACAGGTAGGTTAGGTTACAGGTAGGTTAGGTTACAGGTAGGTTAAGTTACAGGTAGGTTAAGTTACAGGTAGGTTAGGTTACAGGTAGGTTAAGTTACAGGTAGGTTAGGTTACAGGTAGGTTAGGTTACAGGTAGGTTAGGTTACAGGTAGGTTAAGTTACAGGTAGGTTAGGTTACAGGTAGATTAGGTTACAGGTAGGTTAAGTTACAGGTAGGTTAAGTTACAGGTAGGTTAGGTTACAGGTAGGTTAAGTTACAGGTAGGTTAGGTTACAGGTAGGTTAGGTTACAGGTAGGTTAGGTTACAGGTAGGTTAAGTTACAGGTAGGTTAGGTTACAGGTAGGTTAAGTTGCAGGTAGGTTAAGTTACAGGTAGGTTAGGTTACAGGTAGGTCAGGTTAGGTTAAGTTACAGGTAGGTTAGGTTACAGGTAGGTCAGGTTAGGTTAGGTTACAGGTAGGTTAGGTTACAGGTAGGTTAGGTTACAGGTAGGTCAGGTGAGGTTAGGCAATATCGACAGTTGTTGGCTTATCAGTAATGATTTATTGACAAACATTATCGCCGAACCTTTACCTCTTATCTGGGCTTGTAATGTGGTGCTACTTCAGTGCACATGGCCCCTCACCCCTCCCTCCCCTCCCCAGCCCTCCCCTCCCTTCCTCTCACCCCTCCCCTACACCTGAGCGAGATACCGTCTTGGCCAGCGGGTGAAGCCATTTTGGGTCTTGGTGCAGTGTGTCGTAAGGTTGATATTATCGTGGCTCTTTGTGGTTCCTGTCGCTACCACCCGCCACCACTACAACTACCATCACCACCACCACCACTACTACTACTAACGGCACCACCACCACCACTATACCACCACTACCACCACTATACCAACACTACCACCACTATACCTACGCTATCACTACCACTTAACCCAAACCACAGCCAACACGACCACAACAACCACAACCAACACACTTACAACCACCACCACACCTACAACCACAACCACCACTTCTACAACCACAACCACCACACCTACAACCACAACCACCACACCTACAACCACAACCACCACTTCTACAACCACAACCACCACAACATCTGGGGATCCAATCATCACCACTGAGCCATAACGCTACTCTGAACATCAAGGCACACTGATTCCTTGTCTGGTCACGGTGATGTGTGTGTGTGTGTGTGTGTGTGTTTGTGGGTGTAATAATAATAATAATAGTAATTAACGGTTTATTGAAAGAGCTTGGCAGCCAGAAGGCTGAAAATATACAGTTACATATTTGGGGAATGGGTTACGAATTACAAATAATATACAAGTAACATAAGTGACACAAATAAGATATATAATAACTAGATGTGGAAAAGCTCAAACTACAGTTCATTTCAACATAGTGACAGTGCAAGAAGTAGTATTTACTGGGAGTGAATACACTGATTTATTACAAGTTATTGATAATTTTTACAATGGTTGGGACTGGGCTGTTCTTATAGCGATCAGTTCGTGCACGTATGGGCTGGATGCGGTTGTGGTGTCGAACAGCAATTCTCGGACAAGGGATCTCAGGTGGTAGTAGGAGCCGGTGTCGGGGATGGTGTAGAAGCTTCTTACCAAATTTGCAGATGAGGTCGTGGTGATGGTCAGTGAGAGTCGAAAGGGTCAGTGTGTTGAGCGCTTCTTGATATGTGGAGTAGGAAGGGGAGAGAATAATCTTGCATGCCCTCTTTTGCACTTTTTCCAGGTGTTTACGTTGTGTGGCATTTAGGGAGGAAGACCAGGTAGGGGAGGCGTAGGTGAGCTTGGGAAGTATGAATGTTGAGTAGGATCTCGGGTGCAGGAACTCCGAGGGACTTGAGTCGGCGGAGGAGGTGGAGACGGAAACTGGATGATTTGACAACTTCACTGACGTGTGTGTGTGTGTGTGTGTGTATGATGTGTGTGTGTGTGTGTGTGTGTGTGTGTGTATGTGAAATATAAGTGTGTTTAGAGGTGTTTGTGATGATAATTGTAGTGATTTGTATATGGTAAATAGTGATAATGATAATGATGGGAATAATAATGATGATGACAATGACGATGATGGTAATAATGATGATGACAATGACGACGATGGTAATAATGATGTGTTGATAATAATGATAATAATAATAATAATAATACCGGTAATAATAATTTTGATGATGATGATGATGATGATGATAATTATGATGATGATAATGATGATGAAGATAATAATGATTCTAATGATAATAAGGATAATGATGATGACAACGAAGTTTACCACAATTAATTAAAAAGTTAAGGTAGAGAAAAAGTTTTAACACTTTTCTCTCCCATATTAATTACTGTTCACCATATGACGTGTACAGCAAAGTTTGGCAATGAATTAAGTCTATCTGAGTAGATCTCCTCTTTGAAGCTCTTTAACTTCATTCTTTCTTCTTGTTTCTTCTTTCTTCATTCTTCTTTCTTTTTCTAATTTGTTTTTTTCTCTTTTATTTCTTCTTTCTTCTTATTTCTTCATTCTTCTTTCTTTTTGTTATTTTTTTCTATCTTCTGTCTTCCTTCTTCTATTTCTCTTCATCTTTCTTTCTTTCTTTTTTGTTTAATTTCTTTCGCTCTTTCTTTCATTTCTTTCTTCTTCTAGTTCTTTTCATCTTCTTTCCTCTTCTTTCTTAACCCATCTGTAAAAGTACGATGCCTTACCCTTTTGAATACGAAGACAAGTACTCTGACATTGTACTCAGGTGGTTATGTAATCGTACTCAAGGGGTTTAAGCCTAAGTACTCAAGCGATGTAAACCAGATGTACTCACAGTAGAGTACTCAAGAGATGATATGATTACAGTGTACAGTAAAACTACGTAATTATATTGATAGCCTTTCTGGAGTTAACCCTATCATTATCATTATTACTGTCATCATTATCATCATTATCATCATCATTATCATCTTAATACAATACGTACAGTAATATACCTCCGTTGTCGTAACAGTAAAACGGTAAATAACTTTTGTTCTGTTATATCTCATCTTAACAGGAAGAACAAGTGATATTAATAACAGATAATAAGAGCATTAATAAAGAGACGATGGTTAAGTGAACGTATATATACCTGGAGAACGGGGCAGGTGACGGAGTGTTTGTTTTGGTGATCAGCTGATGTGTGGAGAGCGATTGCCAGCCACGTGTTATTGTTTACCCGATCAGCTGGAAGTAAGCTCTCTGTGTTTTTATTCTCAGTTGTTGCCTAAAGCTTAAGAACGTCTGAATTTGCTCCTGGTATCTTTTTTTTTGATCAGTTTTCTTTTTTTCTCTTTCATTATTATTATTTCTTCCTATTTTCTCTCCTCTCTTGCTCTTATTATCCTTTCCTCTTCTTTCGCGTTTTTGTATTTTTTATGATTTTTTTATATTATTTTCTTGAATAACTTATCGTCTATTTATTCCTTTCCTTCTGTTTTCCTTCGTTATCTTTATTATTCTTTCTCTTCTTCTCCTTTACTTAAAATTGTTCTACAATTTTTATTCTTTCCCCAAATTCAGTCTTTTTTTCGTATCAAACTCTCTCTCTCTCTCTCTCTCTCTCTCTCTCTCTCTCTCTCTCTCTCTCTCTCTCTCTCTCTCTCTCTCTCTCTCTCTCCTCCACCCCGCCCCCCCACATACAATCCTCCCCCACATCCGCTCCTACCCATCCATTCCTCCCCCTCATCCACCCCTCCCCACATCCACTCCTACCCCGACATCCACTCCTGTGGCTCTCCCTCGTTGGTATAGTGTCACCTGCATCGTTCCTCACCTCCTCACCAAGACTTCTGGCTCTGGTAATCTGTCTTCACGTGACCGCTTTTGATCGTGCTGGGTGAACTTTGACCTTGTTTGGTGTTGCTTGACCTCTGAACTGATTATTCTTCCTGACCTTCTGATCCTTTGAGAAACCTTGTATTCACTGACACACACACACTCTCTCCTTATCTGATATTATTTACTGTGTTCAGTGAACTTTGACCGCGTCTTGTGTGATCAACCTAGACCTCTGACTTGGAATCCTTCTCCTGGGGTCATCCTCAAGGGAAAGAGAAACCAGAGAAGTTACAGATCTGCCACAGGAAGACACAAGGAGAGGTATATTGTGTGTGTGTGTGGCTGGCTGGGTGACCATACGTGTTGATATAGAGCTTCGTGTGTTAAAGTGGTGGTGGTGGTGGTGGCTACGTGTCCATACCATCATGAGGAACTAAAGGAGACGTTTATGAAGCCGCGGTTATACGTCGACTGACCACTACACCCTGTTAGAGCCCAAGAGAGAGGTCCTTATTCCCCTGTCGACCAAATTCCATAGTTAGGTGAGGCCTCTCACCCCGGCCGACCAAAACACCAGAGTATATAGGACCATACAGCAGGTCCTTCCTGGAATCCTTCACGTCAGACAGGAACAACCCCCCCCCCCCCCCCATCCAAGGATGGCACCGAGCCCAAGAATCGAGAAGCAGAAGAAAATCCCGGTGGGTCTGGATGGCGGGTCTGAGTTGGTGTCCTTAGTGCTCACCTATGGCACCATCATCACCTTCCTGATGGTGGTCTACGTCCTCTACCGGGCCTTCGTCGCCGTCTAGGTGGGTCTTGTGATAGGTTCCTCCTCCTCCTCTTGTCTGTTGGTATACATTCACTCCCAAAAAAGTATCTTAACGATTTTGTAGAGACATGACACAGTGGATGAAAGATTTTGACAACCCTACGGAGACAACAGGAGTCATGGTGTTCATTCAGAAATTCGTCGACCTCCTCCGTGAAGATACTTTTTTGGCCCGAATGTTTACCTTAAAATATTTTGTTGTTTGTTACGTGAGAAGAAGAGAAAAATACTAAGACTAAGGTATATATATATATATTTTTTATCTTTACCAAAAATTGAAAAATCTGAGAATGCTTTGGGTATTTTTATTTCCTTACTGAAAAATTCTGACAGTAAGATAAATTTGGGATTTTATTTATTTCTGTGCTGAATAAATGACAGAAAATAGTAACTCAATTTAATTACAAATTTTTGTATTACTTTACTGAAAATAATTGGTAAAAAAAATAATAATAATCAGATTAAATGTAAAAGATTTGTTACCATACCTGCAGATTACGGTATAGGCCTAAGGTGATTTTTTCTTAAGGGAAATAGTAATCTTAGACTCTGACAGTTTAAGAAAATGAACTTAAACTGTCTTATAACTGTCAACATTGTTTATGAGTAAAGATAAAACTACCATATGTGTGTTTAACCTTGTTTTTTTCATTCGTTAAAGCTGACATTTGTGTATAAGCTGCTTCTTCTTTCAAGCTGGGATACATGTATACGCTGTACTTCTACCATACAGCCATACATGTATACACTGTACTTCTTTCATACAGCCATACATGTATACACTGTACTCCCTTAGGTCACCATACAAGATGTGTTCAAAGTTTTTCGTGTGAGGCAAAATATTATATCCCCTCTCCTCTCTTCTTCCCTCCTCCTCTCTCCCCTTCTATCTCTTCTTCCTTCTCCCCTCCCCCTCCTCTCCATTCCTCCCCTCTTCTTCCTTCCTCCTCCTCCCCTTTTTTCCCACTCCCATCCCTTTTCCCTCCCCCCCCCTCTCCTCTCCTCCTCCATGTTGAAAAAAAAAAATTTATTTCTTGCCGAGGGAAAAATGTCTCTCAAGGGGAAATAAAATGCAAGTATATTTTTTCCCCTCTGAGGGCGGCGGTGGGTGAGGGGAAACGTTTCCTGTCTCAGCTGCAGTTAAGACAGTCTCCTGAATTTAAATAACCGACAGTGAAAGTGTTAGCAGTCGTCAGCTTCTTCCCGTTACAGTGTTAAATTGTCAGCATTCGTCAGCTTTTTATTATTCAGTGTTAAAGTGTCAGCAGTTGTCAGCATCCCATTTAGTGTGAAGTTTTTAGTAATTTATCTTACTTTCTTTCTTTTTCTTTTCTTTCTTTTAACTAGGAAGCTGAATTTTGGACTAGAGTGACCAAAGTGCATGAGAAATATCGAGTAATTTTTTCATAATTGTCAGGCCTGAGGGAGGGAAGAGGGAGGGAAGAGGAGGGACTGGGGAATGAGGGAGGGAGGTAGACGTGGGAGGGAGGGGGACGTGGGAGCATTGTATCTCTGTTTGTTCCTCACCTACCTGAAGTGTTTGTGTGAAGTGATATATTTTATTTAGCTAAAGTTTTCCGAGCTGATGTATAATTTTTTTTACCACTTAATGTCCCTAATTTTTGTTTTACTCAGGATATTTTTAAGTGGTCAGGTCAGGTCAATTCAGGTCATGAGTTGTACGTAAACAATATGGTAGTGATGAAGTTAATCAGGTTATGAATTTACGTAGATAAAAGGCCATTGTTTACATCAGGTCACTTCAGGGTGTGACTTGTATATAAACAAGGAGGCAATGTTTACATCAGGTCAGGTCATGGTAATTATATGTTTGTTTGTATGTCAGTCCACACCAGACTATACCATCACACCCTGTATAAAAATAGTCAGTATTAGTTCATGCAGAGAGACAGACAGACAGAAAAAGAGACAGAAATAAGGAGAAAGAGACATCGATAAAGAGAGAGAGAGAGAGAGAGAGAGAGAGAGAGAGAGAGAGAGAGAGAGAGAGAGAGGTGGACACTAGCCGGTGGTGACAAGATTTATATAAAGACTATTGAAAGGTATTTTGGTGGAGGTTGTCAAGCGGACCACCTCACACCTGAACGCTTGGGTGAGCCTCGGTGACGGAAGGGGTGCTGGTGTTGGTGGGGGGAGTGAGGAAGGGGAGGCGAGTATTGGGAGGGAGAGGTGATATTGGAGGGGGGAGGGAAGGAAGGTGGTGGTAAATGGGACGTGGGAGAGGGAGGAGGGATAAGAGATTGAGGGAGGATGAGCAAGGGTAGGAGAGTAAGGGAGGAACACGTACAAGGGAGGTGAAGGGCATCACACTGGCATTTTCTCTCACCCTGACACCTGACAGAGGGGTGGGGGAGAGAACGTGTGTGTGTGTGTCGTGCGGTGGCGATGGGGGGAAAACTTTTCATGCGGTTAAAAAACATTTATTTTCAAGATAAATTTCCTCAGGCTGCTAGTTGACGTGCGTTGCTGTCTTTCAGGAGTACCATGTTAACTTTTGTGGATTTTAACATCAGTGAAAAAAATATTATCCGTGTTATATTAACCCCTTGAAGGTGTGTTAGTCAATATATTCAAGTTAGTGCAGGTACCCATCACCATTTTCTGTAACCCCGTGCTCTCTGGTTCATAGAAAACGGCGTGTTGGGAGGAGCTATTGAGTTAACATTGTTGGGTCGGATTTTATGGTACAGTATTTTTTGAGAGTATTATTTTCCTTCTTTGGTGTAGAGGCATTACAGAATATTACATGTGGCTGAAGGCTGTTCAGAATTGGTCATTTGTAAATATTTTTAAGATTGCATCGAGGGCTAGTCACTGGGGGACTGGTCACTGAGGGCTGGTCTCTGAGGGCTGGTCAATGGGGGTTGCCCTTATGACAGCCAGTCGTACAAAGGGCTGGTCGTTATACGTGCGTGGGTGAAGGCAAGACCCTGAGGGGCTGTTGGCAGTTGCAGCTCTTCAGGAGGACCCTATTCAGGAAATTCCTCTTCAGATGCGATTTAGCGGAGGAAATTGAGTCGAAACCCCGTCTTTCTTGCCTTGTTGTGTATCCAAATAGACCAGACCGGGCACACCGAATTAGATTGACCAGGTGGAGCTACGGGTGGCTGGCCGGGGAGACTTTGGTCGATCACATGTTTTCTTAAGAACTTCCTCATCTTAATCTGAATATAATCATGATGTTGATAGTGATAATAATGGTATTAATGATAGAAATTTTAGCAGTAGTAGTAGTAGTAGTAGTAGTAGTAGACTGCACTTGAGCAAGGTATCTACGTACGTCTTGACCTTTGACATAATGATCCCTACTCTCTCTCTCTCTCTCTCTCTCTCTCTCTCTCTCTCTCTCTCTCTCTCTCTCTCTCTCCATCACATAATAGCAGTTTGGTTGTCACGAAAAACTGTCCTCTGTGTCTGGTTGAAATTGAATTAAAAATATATAACTGAATTACACGAGTGGAAAAAGTATATATATATATTTTTTATGTAAAGATGAGGTAACAGTTTAATTTGTTAATGGTGTAAAGTTTTTGTTTTGGGTATAAAATTATCATGTAAAAATGTTCATCTTGACACACACACACACACACACACACACACACACACAGACACACACACACAGACACACACACACACACACACACACAGACACACACACAGACACGGACACACACACACACACACACACACACACACACACACACACACCTCAAGTTCAGGTCTGTAGATGGAAGATCATCGAGGTGCTAATGACCAATTACAGGTAACTGGTAATTAGGTGACACTAACGAGTTGCCAATGTACTTTGATGCCAGAACCAATTACGGAGAGTCTCACAACTTGAGGGAGTTCCCGTGCACTGATTGGTCCTTAAACTTTGATGATGAAGGGGAAACATTCTTATATGGGGGAATGGAACTTTTTTATCGTTTACGTCAGTGCTGGCAAAAGGCTGGCGAAGATGCGTCTGGCGTATGGGAAGTCCTGGTGAAATACAAAATATCATTCCTTGTCAGTGCAGCTCTCTAAGGACACAAGCTAACACAGCCCCCCCTAAATAACACGACACAAAAAACGGGGAATAGTTAACTAACACATTTGCTCTGTTATAATTGAATTTTTCTTTTCATTGGGGTAGAGGGAAGCGTCAGGTGATGCTGATTGCTCTCACTGGCGCTGTTACTCTGATGTGGGAGTCATATCATCAAGGGAACACAGGAAAACATTCTCCTCTCTAATTGACAGGGACGAGATGATGAAAATTTTAATCTACAGGAAACCAGAAAATAGTAAAAATGATTAAATATAATAGTTTCTCCTGTCCTGTTAGTTATCAGATATAGAAAACGGATCAAATATTCGTTCAGTAACTAATATGTTTTTCCCCTCCCCTCCCCTGCCCTCCCCTCTTCCCCCTCGTCTCTTGTCGTTTTCTTTAAGTGGTTTATAATTATTTGGGTTAATTGAGGTACAGTGTTGTGTCTTAATTCGTCTTGAAATGAGTGGTATTGGTTTTGTGTTATGAGTTAGTGAGGGAGGTAATTCTCTCTCTCTCTCTCTCTCTCTCTCTCTCTCTCTCTCTCTCTCTCTCTCTCCACCACTCACCCATCAACTTTCTCCCACAGGTAAGATGGCGCGATGTTGGGGTTAACCTTCCTCACTCCTGCCCAGGTGAGGTAATTTTGTATTCAGGTGTGTTTTACAGGTGTGTTTTTCAGGTGTGTTTACTGCAGATGTGCTTACTAGCCGGTGTAATTCCCTATGCCTTAAAGGAAACGTGTGTGTGTGTGTGTGTGTGTGTGTGTGTGCGCATGGTATTTTAATGCATATGTATTAACTGAAATGTTTTAGAAAATTGAATCCACACGTTAATATATATGCAAACGTCCACTTGTCCCCTCACAGTTAGTTATATATCTAACTCAACTAACTCGATTTATTCATTTATTTCTATTTTTTCTTTCTACATTTGCATATAAATCAACAGAAACAACAACCTCCCCCCCCCCCCCTCACCTTAAAACTATTTTCCTTCACGGGCGTCATCCCATTGCCAGTCACCACCTCAGATATGATTTACCCAGAACATTGAGGGATAGTGGCCCAGAGGAAGGCTGGCAAACTGGTAGTCTTGTCGTGGGGTATCGGTATGGTGGCAGCCAGGGTGAGTGTTGGCTATGAGGTGGAGGAGGAGGGGGGGGGGTAATTGTTGGCAGAGGGAATAAACTAGGAGGGAGGGGGGGGATTAATTGTTGGTAGAGGGAATAAACTAGGAGGGGGATAATGTTTATGGTGGTGATGGAAGCTGTTGGCAGCAGGAGGATAACATTGGTGGCAGATCAGAAGAAAACAATCAGGTTTGTGTCAATCAACTGAAGAGTAATCCCCGCCGCTGCCAATCTCTCCCCGCCTACCGTCCCACCACCTATCATCTCGCCACCTACCGCCCCACCACCTACCGTCCCACCACCTACCGCCCCACCACCTATCATCTCGCCACCTACCGCCCCACCACCAACCGCCCCACCACCTACCGCCCCACCACCTATCATCTCGCCACCTACCGCCCCACCACCTACCGCCCCACCACCTATCATCTCGCCACCTACCGCCCCACCACCTACCGCGCCACCACCTACCGTCCCACCACCTACCGCCCCACCACCTATCATCTCGCCACCTACCGCCCCACCACCTACCGCCCCACCACCAACCGCCCCACCACCTACCGCCCCACCACCTATCATCTCGCCACCTACCGCCCCGCCACCTATCATCTCGCCACCTACCGCCCCACCACCTACCGCGCCACCACCAACCGCCCCACCACCAACCGCCCCACCACCTACCGTCCCACCACCTACCGCCCCACCACCTATCATCTCGCCACCTACCGCCCCACCACCTACCGCCCCACCACCAACCGCCCCACCACCTACCGCCCCACCACCTATCATCACGCCACCTACCGCCCCACCACCTACCGTCCCACCACCTACCGCCCCACCACCTATCATCTCGCCACCTACCGCCCCGCCACCTACCGCCCCGCCACCTACCGCCCCACCACCTACCGTCCCACCACCAACCGCCCCACCACCTACCGCCCCACCACCTATCATCTCGCCACCTACCGCCCCACCACCTACTGCCCCACCACCTATCATCTCGCCACCTACCGCCCCACCACCTACCGTCCCACCACCTATTATCTCGTCACCTACCGCCCCACCACCTACCGTCCCACCACCTATCATCTCGCCACCTACCGCCCCGCCACCTACCGCCCCGCCACCTACCGGAGCACATAAGAATAATACCCCGGATCCGTTGTTGGGTGTATAGGTCTTTACCTGTCGACCTGTTGGCATTGGAGATCCGTGATGAAGTTAAAGCATCTTAATCTGCACTCCCCCGAGAGACGTAGAGTGAGGGGCGATATGATAGAGGTGTATAAATGGAAGTCAGGGCTAAACAAAGGGGACATAACAAAGGTACTCAAACTATCCAACCAGGAGCGAACTCGTAACAATGGTTTTAAATGAGATTAATTTAGATTTAGGAGCGAAATAGATAAACATTGGTTTAGAAATAGAGTAGTGGACGAGTGGAACAAGTTACCAAATATCATCTTTAACTCGAATACTCTGGATAGCTTCAAACACAGGTTGGGTGGATATATGAGCAATAGGGGTTGGGTGTAAACGAGACTACCCAGTATGAGCCAATCGGCCCGCTGCAGTTTCCTCCATTCTTATCTTCGTATGTTAAAGGTGTTACTATGGATCCATAATGAATATAACCGCGGTACAAATTATCCGGGAAGACTTTAATATTTATTACTATTAATCCGTATCGAAAATGTAGGCAAGTGTTCGGCTAACTTTTGTTTCTTTTTTTTTTTACTGGATAAAGTTTCTTTCTACCACAGATTTGGTTAATGTCGACCCAACCCAACCCAACCCAACCCAACCCAACCCAACCCAACCCTAACGATAGCTCTCTAGTATCGTAACTTTGACCTCAGAGTAAACACACATGGGGAGTGATCCTTTGACTATGGGGGAGGGGGGGGGTGGGGGGGGAGGTGGGGGGAGGGGGTGAAGTTTGGGGAGTTTGATGTCCCCTTTCAATCTTTTTTATTCTTCCATTTCCTCCTTTTTCGCTTCTGTCTACCCCGTCTCCCCCTGTTTGTTTCCTCCTCTTCGTCTTTCTTCTTCTTTTCCTCCTCTTCCCCATCTTTCCTCCTTATCCTCCTCTTTCTTATTCTTTTCCTTCTCTTTCTCTATCTTTTCTTTTTCCTCCTCTTCTTTTCCTCTCCCTCTTTTTCTTCCTTTTCTTCCTCCTCCTCCTCCCGTTGTTCTAGTCTTCCATCTATACCTCTCCCTCCCATCCTTCTTCCCCGCTTCCTACATCCTGTTCGCCTTCCCCTCCCCACCTCCCTGTTGAGCTCACTCTTCCCTCACCCCTCCCCTCCTCCCACTCCACTACCCTCTCCCTCTACCCTCCCCCTCTCCTTTCTCTTCCTCATCCCCTTCCCCCTCCACACTTTCCACCTCTACCTCCTCCTACCCGCTTCCTCCTCCACTTCCTCCCCCTCGTACACATCTCCCATCTTTACCTTCTCCCCACTTCCGACCTTCCCCTCTACCTATTCCTATCTACCCCCTTCTTCCCCCCTCTACCCCCCTCTTCCCCCCTCTACCCCCCTTCTACCCCTCCTGCCCCTACAGATCAAAGAGAATTCGCTACTAAGGCGGCAGGAAGGGTTGGCTGCTAAGTCCCGCAAACTCCTCCTCTTGTGCCTATAGTAAACACGGCGCGACCTGGTAGTATGGACGACTCCTCTGTGGCCCTGGCTGTGGGTCTGTGAAAGTTGCCCTTACGCTTCTGTTGCTGTCTGTATCTTGCTGTGTCTGTGTAGTGCTGTCTGTGTAGTGCTGTCTGTGTCTTTCTATTTGCACCTTGTTGTGTTGTGTTGTGTTGTGTTGTGTTGCTGTGGTTGTCATTGCTACGTCTCCATTGTTGTCAGCTGTATGTTATGACACGACCTATGCCACCGTCTCATCAGTGTTCCGGTCTAGTACCCACGATAGACCCTACATCAGCACCTACTGGCAGGTTACTGACTCTGCAGTGCGTCTCTTCGGGCAGTGGATAGTTCACCATCCCTGGACTGAAGTACTTAGTGTGGATGACATGGACACTAAATGGATGAATTATACCAACACCACCACGGAAGCTCACCACCACCGTGAAGGCCGTCAGATCACACCCAGCTGACTTGCGCTGGATCACACCTCGGATCAAAGGACTTATGCAACAGAGAGACAGAGCCTTTTTTCTCAATGACCACAATTGCAACACCTGAAACAGACCAACACCAGTCAGTGGTATGGTAAGGTTAAAAAACTCTGTGGACTAAACAATAAGACACACCCCCTCCCTTTCCTTAGCCATCTCACTAATGTTGACGCAGCTGAGCAATCAAGCAACCATTTCGCTACTACCCCCCTACTTGACACAATCAGTCTCCCTGCTTACCTACCAGCCCCCTTTCCCACTGACTTAGTAGAAGAATTTGAAGAAGCAAAACGTCTCGACAAACTGAAGTTAAAGCGCTCCACCACGCCCATTGACTTACCAATGAAAGTCTACAAGGAGTTCTCCCCGGAGCTTGCTAAATCCCTCTGCTCCATCATCAATGCTTCCCTCAGCCAAGCAAGATGCCCAGCTGACTGGAAGACCTCAGTGTCCAAGTCAACCAGCCCACAATCCTTAAGTGAGCTACGACTGGGCTTATGCTGATATTGCAGGCGCCATAGTCCGCAACTCGGGAATACAAAACCTCCCCCATCACCCACTGTCGCTACCTAGAGAGAGGTAAGCCGTGTGTGGCTGTCACCTTCATAGACTTCACCCAAGCATTTGACTTAGTCAGTCACTATTTAATTGTCAACAAAGCCACCGACCTCGGGTTTCGGAGAAGTCTTATACTACGACGCTCACGCCCGTATTATTAAACATCTTCCCTTGAAGACGGTCGTCGTGTTTCAACCCGAGTTTTAAACTAAATGAGTCCTGAGGGACACCGCAGTACAGTACTTAACGGGGCGGTGTGGCGGTAAAATTAACTACCTGTAATTCCCTCTTGAAGGAAAGATGTTGTTTAATAATACGGGCGTCAGACTCCAGGCTGTATGCTTTCAGTGGACGTCCCCCAAGGCACGAGGGGGGGGCCCGCTCTGCTTCCTCATCAACGAGGCCCTCATTGATACTCCCACTCGCTGATAATATGTCGACGACTCCGCCGTTGGCATAAGCGGGAAAAACTCTGCTCCGACTACAGGAGGAGCCAACCATGTCACCATCAACCATACCAAGACCATGATTAAGTACAGTACATCAACCTCTCCTCCGACCATGTCCCACCTTTTGTATTATTCAATAAACACACACACACACACACTCTCCCCCTGTTAATAACATTAGTCAGAGATAATACCCCCCACTGAATCAAACGTTTGGCACTTGTCTTCCCTTCTAAATTCAATTACCGTCTCGGGCTGCCAGGGGAGTACCGATCACTTCTATACGACAACCTCTTCTGTCATCCACTACTGCGTCCTGTGTTTATGTTTGTGTGGCAGTTATATGACCTATGTGCATGCGGTAGTCATAACAGCTGTGTGTGCATATGTGAGCGTGTGCGTTTGTGGCAGTCATGATCTGTGTATACATGTGAGCGTGTATATGCGGCAGTCAGTCAGTCAGTCAGTCAGTGAGCTAAAATAAACCTTCAGCAATAATATCCACAAAATTCCTCAGTAAAGGTGTAGTGACGACCCGTGTTCTGGTTCATCACTACACTACACTTCACTACACTACCCTATACACTATACACTACACTATTTATATTGTTATCTGTTTGGGATTAAGGCTGCAGAAATTTTTGACGGGTATGAGGGCGATAAGTGCGTGCGTGCGTGCGTGCGTGCGTTCGTGCGGGCGTGCGTGCGTGCGTGAAGTTAAGGACAAAACTCACCAAGGAAGATAACAAACAGACGATTGGCAATTACCAAACAGTATAAAACGATCATAGATTATTTTTTTGAGGGGGGGGATAAAAAGACGTGGGTGTTTGTCTGTTTATACGTTTTGTAGGTAGAAGATGAGAGAGAGAGAGAGAGAGAGAGAGAGAGAGAGAGAGAGAGAGAGGATGGGGGAAGTGTGGAAGGGAGAGAGGAGGAGTGGGTGGGAGAGAAAGGCTGTAAGGAAGAATGGTGGAAAGGTGGAAGGGGAGGGAGGAATGATGGAAAGGGTGGGAGGGTGGGATCAATTGGAAAGATGGAAGAAAGGGGGGGGGGTAAGGGAAGAAGGAAGCGACTGGATGAAGGGAGAGAAGGAAGGAGGGTAAGAGGGGGAGGGAGAGAACGGCTAAATGAAGGAAGGGAGGGAGGGAGGGAAGGAAGGAAGGAAGGCCAGTGGTGTGGAATACAGCATTATGAGAGGCCTCTTCAGCGGTTTCTCCAGCAGGAAGTTATGAATAGTTTTATCAGAGCGGAACTCACCAGGGAGGGAGAGAGGGCGCTGATGGGAGACGCCCTCTACACCCCTAGCCCCATCTAGCCCCCAGCCTTGTCTAGTAGCCCCTAGCTCGATCTATTCGCCCTAGCTCCATCTAGTCCCCAGCCCAGTATAGTAGCCCCCCGACCAGTCTAGTCCCCAGCCCAGTATAGTAGCCCCCGACCAGTCTAGTCCCCAGCCCAGTATAGTAGCCCCCGACCAGTCTAGTCCCCAGCCCAGTATAGTAGCCCCCGACCAGTCTAGTCCCCAGCCCAGTATAGTAGCCCCCGAGGCCTACGCACTACTGCAGGGGGGAGAGGGTGGGAGGGGGCTGGAAGGAGGTTCTGCTTTCGAGTACTGCTGCCGTTCTGGAGATAGCGGGCGGGGAAGGGCGGAGTGGGGGGGGGGGAGGGAAGGTGGAGGGGAGGAGGGTAGAGCGGAGGAGGGAAGGTAGAGGGGAGGAGGGTAGAGGGGAGGAGGGAAGGGTAGTGGAGGGAGGATAAATGGAATACGTCAGGTCTTGTATTAATCCTATCGCTTATTCTTCCTCTCCTCCTCTTACTTCCTCTCTCCAGTTATCCTTCCATCTCTTATCTCCCCTCCCCCCTTCCCCCCCCCCCCACACACACCAAGGTTATAATCCTCCATGCATTTGTCAGCCATTATCCGAGTTTCTTCCCCACTTCCTCCTTCGTCTCTTCATTATTCTTGTATTATGTCTGTTTCTCTATTCTTAATTTTGTCTCTCGTAACAATTTTCTGTTTATTGTTTATTTTTATTAAGATTTTGGTGGATTTTTTTATTTATATATATATTTTTTTTTTTATTTAATTTTGTCTTTATTTTCCCCTTTGTTAATTTTTATCTTTCTCTCTATTTCATTCTTTCTCTATTCTATTTTCTTTTTGCTCAAACTTGTTTTTTTTTTGCCTCTCTAATTATTTCACCTCCTTTCTTTCTCCGGTCTTCTTGTTCTTCTTCTTCTTCTCCTCTCTCCTTCTTCTTTCTTCTCTCATCTTCTCTCTTCTCAGGATTCTCACCAAGACGCCACCATTGTCATCAAAGTCTAAAAGGTTGTGGTCAGGTTAGGTCAGGTCAGGTCAGGTTAGGTCAGGTCAGGTCAGGTCGGGTCAGGTCAGGTCAGGTCAGGTCAGGTCAGGTCAGGTCAAAGTGTCAAACTCTACCTGTCAAAACACACTTCATTTCCAGCCACACCCGAGAAAATGTCTGATAAAATCTCCATAAATTATTTGCTTGCAGTGGTTTTTTCTTCTTCTATTTTATGATTGAATTATTGCTCAGTCAATTAGCCAGGCCAAGTTACTCGACCTTGTTAGGAAGTGTTGTAATTCACGGAGATAAAATTCACTTAATGAAATCGTGTTTAAGTCAGAAATACGAGCCGAGACTTGTGGGTAATTCTGTTAACTGTCTTGGCGTTTTACTGTTACTTTACATACTCTTAATACACACTCCTTCACTATTGTTGCCCCTTCCTTATTATTGCCCCTTCCTTATTATTGCCCCTTCCTTAATATACCTTAATATAGCCTTGATTTGTTGAGCTATATGGCGGCATCCGTTGTGTTTATATAATGGATGGAAAATGTTTTATAAAATGTTTACCACGTTGTCATATGTCACAGGTGTGTGTGTGTGTGTGTGTGTGTGTGTGTGTGTGTGTGTGTGTGTGTGTGTGTGTGACGCAACAGGCAGCAAGGTACCCAATAAATAATGCATTCACTACATACATACATACATACATACATACATACATACATATTCCCGACACATTATACACAGACCATTGCAGCTGTATTTCTCTGTATACTGGTAATTGGTTTAAATAATGGATAAGTTAACCCTTAGTCTTTCTTCGTTTTCTGTGAACTCTTCCCCTCCCCATCCTTACCTCCCCATCCTCATCTCCCCATCCTCACCTCCCCATCCTACAGAAGCAACACAGAGTTAGCCTGCTACATATGCATGTGTCCTGGGCAGGGAGGGAATGAAGGGTGGCAGGTGGGTGGCTGAGTGGGTGGGTGGGCGCATGGGTGGGCGCGTGGGTGGGCGCGTGGGTGGTTTGATTGGATGGCTGGGTGGAGGTGGTTGTATGGGCGGATGGGTGGTTGATTGGATGGCTTGGTGGGTGGCAGGTGGGTGGCTGAGTGGGTGGGTGGGCGCATGGGTGGGCGCGTGGGTGGTTTGATTGGATGGCTGGGTGGAGGTGGTGTGGGTGGATGGGTGGGTTGTGGATGGAAGTAGATGCGTGGTCGGATAGGTGGGTGGTGGTGTAGGTGGGTGGTGGTGTGGGTGGGTAGGTGGGTGGTGACGTGGGCGGGTAGGTGGGTGGTGACGTGGGCGGGTAGGTGGGTGGTGACGTGGGCGGGTGGCGGTGCTACTGGAGAACTGGCCAGCATTTGCATGACTACTCGTGATACTACACTCTCTCTCTCTCTCTCTCTCTCTCTCTCTCTCTCTCTCTCTCTCTCTCTCTCTCTCTCTCTCTCCTGCCTTTCCACCGCCGCTGTTATTGAGGCAGAAATCCACTGTTGTACCACTCTCCTCCTCAAACACACACACACACACACACACACACAATACGGAAGGTACCGAACCCTTGTAATTCAGCTATAATAATCTACACTGGAAGCCATATTATAAACCTCGAGAATATTCTTGGTGGATATTGAACCACGACCCTTCTAGTGTGTGTGTGTGTGTGCGTGTGTGTGTGTGTGTGTGTGTGTGTGTGTATGTGTGACCATGTATGTGTTAATGTGTGATGCCATATAACCTAACCTAACCTAACTCATTTAACTAAAGGGAATTCTTAGAGGCATTCAACTTACAGTATAATGGAAGCGACAGTAAAAACGGGACAGACTACACAATAGAGTTGAGTGTCTGTCTGTCTGTCTGTCTGTCTGTCTGTCTGTCTGTCTGTCTATCTGTCATGAACATTCAGGTGTGTCTCTTTAGTCTATTAATAGTCTATTGTGTTTCTGGTAGAGATAAACGGTGTAGCCAATAAAGGAACTATACTGGGTGTTTATTAATAATGTGTGTGTGTGTGTGTGTCTGTGTATGTGTGTGTCTTTGTTATTTATCTTTTTATTATTCCCTCTTCTCTCATCCACCTCTTTTCTATATATGTTTTCTCCATCTGTCTGTCTGTCTCTCTCTATATTTTTGCGTGTCTGTGTTTCTGTCTTGATCATCCCTTCTTTGGTCGACTCTCTCTCTCTCTCTCTCTCTCTCTCTCTCTCTCTCTCTCTCTCTCTCTCTCTCTCAAGACCCCCCCCCCCCCCCACAAGAGATAAACTCCCTCTCCCAATAGCGTAATAAATTCTCTTCCTCCACTGTTCCATCCGCTGCGGGCTCTGGTCATTGGCTTGTTTATATACACTCTTGTACAAAGTATCGTATATACAGCGCTACTTGCTAATTCCCGCCTCCTTAAGCTCTCAAATTACGTCCCTAGTTATTTAAGGGTTAAATGCTGTTTATTCGTATCGTCATTTAGGAGTTTTTTAAAAGTTATGAAACATCTACGTAACATTTTGGTTGAGATTAATTCGGGTAGGAGTAATGTTTGGGAGATGAAACGCTTTTGGTATGGAATTTCGGTGTTGTTGGTGGTGTGGAATGGTGGTTGTGGTGGTTGTGGTGGAGGTGACTGAATTAAACTCATGTAAATTGTATTCCACCTCCCCTCCCATTTGTCCACTACCCACCCCATTTACTCTCCAGGGTCCCCATTCCTCACACCCCATCCCATCCCCCCACCCACCCACCCACCTCGCCCTCCCACCTCGCCCGCCCGCCCTCCCACCCACTCACCCACCCATGAGTTTTTAGCTAGGGGCGATAATCAACCAAATGTCACTCACCCATTAACGTTACGGCTTTAGCTAAACACCCCATCAATCATCCTCCCTTCATCCATCCATCAACCCACCACCCTATCCCATCGCCCTACCCCCATTACTTACCCCATCACCCCCCTACCCTCCCCTCACCACCACCCTACCCCCATAATTAAGGTGAGATAAATGAGGTGGTCAAGATGAAATAAGGTAGATAATTTAAGTAATTATGACGATAAATAATTATGAGGATTAATAATTATAATGAGATAATGATAAAGTAAATAAATGATGAAGGTCAATGTTTAAGGAGAATAATGGAGGTTAACCGATTAAGTTGACGGTAAGCAAACGGGTGTAATCGATTAATGAAGGCGAGCCGTGCATTGATGTGAGATGGTGGTGATAGGAGAGGGGCTGGAGACGAGAATAACTCAAATGTAAACAAAGTGGGCGGATCACAGCTGGGCGCACGTGGTTGGCTGGACCAGTGTTTATCCTCAAGACCAACCACCACTATCACAAGTATGCCTACGTAATCATCATCATCAACCACTATATCCAATAACTACAGTTACTACAAATATTTTATAACTAATTGTCGCTGCCACCATTACCACCAGCCGCTACAACCAGTATCACCACACAACCACCACACCCCCACTGTCACCATACCACCATTACATTACCAACACGACACCATAATCACCACCTCCCCACCACCACCTCACCACCACCACCCCACCTCCATTACCTCACCAACACGACACAACCACCTCACCACCACCACCACCACCATCATCATCACCACCACCTCCTCAAACCACCTCCCCACCACCACCTCACCACCATCACCACCACCTCTTCACCACCTCCCCACCACCACCCCCACCCCCACCTCCCCACCACCTCTTCACCACCACCTCCTCACCACCACCACCACCACCTCCCCACCACCACCACCTCACCACCACCTCCCCACCACACCCCCACCTCCCACCACCACCACCACCTCCCACCACCACCACCACCACCACCTCCCCACCACCACCACCACCTCCTCACCACCACCTCCCCACCACACCCCCACCTCCCACCACCACCACCTCACCACCACCTCCCCACCACACCCCCACCTCCCACCACCACCACCACCACCACCTCCTCACCACCACCTCCCCACCACCTCCCCACCACCACCTCCCCACCACCACCTCACCACCATCACCACCACCTCTTCACCACTTCCCCACCACCACCCCCACTCTCACCTCCCCACCACCTCACCATCACCACCACCTCTTCACCCCCACCTCCCCACCACACCACCTCCCCACCACCACTCCTCTCCCCTTACACAATCGCCCCACCTTCCCCCTTCCTTCACACGCCTATAATTGAACCAAGATATTCACTATCCTCTCACCACACGAGTCCATTAGCTATTTTTGGTGATAGTGATTATGTGAACCGGAAGGCGTGTGGTGAGGGGTGTGGTGGTGGTGGTAGTGGGGGGATGGTGGTGGTGGTGGTGGTGGTGGTAGTGGGGGGATGGTGGTGGTGGTGGTAGTGGGGGATGGTGGAATGGTTGTGGTGGTGGTAGTGGGGGTGTGGTGGTGGTGGTTATGGTGATGGTAATGGTGGTGATGGTAGTGTTGGAGTACCATAATCTTACTTGAGTTAAAGAACCATATTCTAATCCAGCATTATGGCTTTTACTGAAGAAACAAAAAACAAACAATATAAAAAGATAAAGGAACACAAAGATAAAAAAAAGACTAATTAAGAAAATGTTTGTTTAGCTTTTATACAGGGAGGTGAAGGCAGAAACTTGAGACACCCTAAAAAAATGGTGTAAAAAAAAGCCTCCCTTCAATTAGCTGTATAATATGGATAGGTTAGTATGTCAACAAGCCTGTACCACCTGATCACCAACCACGCCCCCTCTCCCACTCACCAACCACGCCCCCCTCTCCCACTCACCAACCACGCCCCCTCTCCCACTCACCAACCACGCCCCCCTCTCCCAGTCACCAACCACGGCCCCTCTCCCACTCACCAACCACCCCCCCTCTCCCACTCACCAACCACGCCCCCTCTCCCAGTCACCAAACACGCCCCCTCTCCCACTCACCAACCACGGCCACTCTCCCAGTCACTAACCACGGCCCCTCTCCCACTCACCAACCACGCCCCCTCTCCCACTCACCAACCACGGCCCCTCTCCCACTCACCAACCACGCCCCCTCTCCCACTCACCAATCACGCCCCCTCTCCCACTCACCTGCCGGGTCTCACATCTCCTCGCTCAATATGGTTAGGTTAGGTTAATGGCGAAGAATTATGGCAACCGATCGTAAACATGAGGGTGAAGAAATATGGAATGTTTTACAGTGAAATGGAGGTGTCAGAAAGGGATTAGCTGGGTGGGCAGGTGGGTGGGTAGGTGGGTAGGTGGGTAGGTAGGTGGGTATGAGTGAGGTTGGGCAGGGAGGGTATGGGGTGGGGTAGTGGTGGTGGTGTGGTTGGGTAGCTGCAGCAGTTCAGTTCAGTTCAGTTTTCCCGCGTGATCAGTCGGGTAACTCCCTCTCTCACGTCCGTCCCTCACGCCCGTCCGTCCCTCACGCCCGTCCGTCCCTCACACCCGTCCGTCCCTCAAGTCCCTCACCTCACCTCCCTCTCTCCCTCGAAGCGTGTTTCACTTCAATAATTTTTCTGTATACCCAACAACTGTGTAATCTCTCCCCGCCTTATTTTTTTTTCAGTGTGTTTATTCCCTCATCCGCCATCTCCCGTTTATTCCCTCGTCCGCCATCTCCCGTTTATCCCCTCGTCCTCCATCTCCTCATTCTTGTGATTGTGAATAACTAAAAAATAAACAATTTTTTTTCATAATTACATTGGTGCTTCCACTTAAACCACATCTAATCCCCTTCCTCCTTTTGCCTGCTGTCTGTGTGTGAGGGAGGTATCCTTGAGAGAGGTTTGTGGGCGTGTGAGGGTGTGACTTTAGCGTGGGCGTGAAGGGCGTGCATAATGCCGCAGGGTACGGAACAGCACGCCATGGCGGTCACGTACGCCATCCTTGTGGTGTTGTTGTTAATATTGTGGATCCTGTATACCAGCCTCGTGTCCCCTCTCCGTTAGCTCCAGGTACTCCATAAGCTTACTCCTCTTTACGTCCGGCTTAAGCTTAAACAACATAAGCTTACTTTTGTCTACGTTTGGCTTAAGATAAAACAACATAAGCTTACTTCTGTTTACATATATCCTAAGCTTTAAGAAAATTGCTGATTTCCGTTTAGATACCATATTTCCTAAGCTTTAAGAACCTAAGCTTATTTGTTTTTACATAATTCCTAAGCTTTAAAAACATAAGCTGATTTGTATTTACATATTTCCTAGGCTTTAAGAACCTAAGCTTATTTGTTTTTACATAATTCCTAAGCTTTAAAGACATAGGCTGATTTGTATTTACATATTTCCTAAGCTTTAAGAACCTTTGATCATACCTGTTTACATATTTGCCAAGCTTTTATTTACGTGTTTTCCTGTCATTAGGAACATATTATTGTCTGTCTGTCTGTCTGTCTGTCTGTCTGTATACATCTGACCTTCGGCTTTGGTTTCTGATTCCTCGGTCTGTCTGTCTGTTTCTCTGTGCTTTCTTCTGTCTATTTCTCTGTGCTGTCTTCTGTCTATTTCTCTGTGCTGTCTTCTGTCTGTTTCTCTGTGCTTTCTTCTGTCTGTTTCTCTATGCTGTCAGTCTGTGTTCTGGTCTGTAGTATCTGTGCTTTCATTATGTCGTTATTTATCGACTCTAATTTGTCTGTCTGTCTGTCTGTCACAATATTTTTCTTAGGTTGTTAGAGAGAGAGAGAGAGAGAGAGAGAGAGAGAGAGAGAGAGAGAGAGAAATACCTGGGCCAAGTGTATTCGTCCCTGGCTCAAGCACCCCCCCCCCCCCTCCTTGTAAGGTTGGTGGAGATCAGGTTACACTAGGATACACCTTGACCTGATACACCCTGCATGTAGGTACTTAACTGAGGGTACACTTAAGATACACCCTGAAGGTACAGTATTTAACTAAGGTACATTGTAAACTACACCCTGAAGGTACTTAACTGAGGGTACACTTAAGATACACCCTGAAGGCACAGTATAACTAATGTACACTGAACGGTATTTAACTAAACTCATATTTATTTACAATTTACAAATCTATATTTTTTACACTTCAATATCATTTTCTCTCTTGATCTTCACTTATATTTTTTTTCAATTTACAGATTTATATTTTTACTTTTCAATATCTATCAATTATTTTATTTATTGTTCCTATTTATTTGTATTTTATTTATAATTTTATGGTGCGAGGAAGGTGTTACTGTGTTATAGGTAGTGAGTATATGGTATAGTATATGTTACACGGGGGGTATATCTCATGGGTATGTTGAGTGTGTTATGTGAGTGAGAACTTTACTGTGTGGACACTAGCAGAGGAGGGAAGTCTCTCTCTCTCTCTCTCTCTCTCTCTCTCTCTCTCTCTCTCTCTCTCTCTCTCTCTCTCTCTCTCTCTCTCACTCTCTCGCCCCAAAAATGTATCTTTACAATTTTGTGTGAGACAATATGACACAACGGGCCAAGGATTTTGACAACTCTATCGAGACAACAGGAGTCACAGTGATCATACTGAACTTCATCGACCTCCTCCATGAAGATTTTCTTTTTGGGAGAGAGTTACTTTGATTGTCGTAGTTGAAGATGTCCAGATTACTACTACTATTACTACTACTATGCAGATCTATGCAGCATTCAGTGACTGTTGCCTCATAGTCAATATCTGCACCAGTTGTCGGAGTAGGGGCAGAAGCTCTCGTTTCCCTGAGGCAGAGCAAAGCCGACCGAAGGATAGAGAAGGACAGTCGACATCTCATCCAGGCTGTAACATAACTTCTGGGCTGCTGCTTCTGTTCGGAGATCACTTCCGCGAGTCTGGCGTAGAAACATCTTGCACTTGGTCCCATCCCACCAGAGGTTGTGAACACTAGAGGAGTGAAGCTGCCTTGATCAACGTTTTGAATTCTCTCCCCATATGCCCTTCTCTTGTCGTTCTCGTTCCTCCTGTGTGCAGCATCGAGAGCTAGGTTACGGTGACATGCGGCCATGGGATCAAAAATCCTGATGTCGAAGAAAGCTCGCTGTCCCCGCGTCCAGAATCCTCGAGCACTGACGTCCACACGGGCTTCGTTAGATGTGTTTGAAGTCCTGTGTTGGAAGATCTCACCGTCCAAGGGAAGGACTACTCTACTACTACTACTACTCCTCTCTTTTTTTAACCTTCTCTGTTTTTTTGTTGTTGTTTGTGTTTTTTTTTGACTAGGCGTATCTCACAAATTCCTCCTGATATTATAAATTAGTGTTATGAACGTGTTTCTCGCATCATTACCTCGAACACGGAAGTATTTTGGTGACTATTACACCAGATTTGATGCATGTGTAATTTTCCAAAGAGTTCCCCCTCCCATTACTCATCTGCTTCACGTTTTCTGTAGGGGGATACTATGATAAATGTGAAGCCATCATTTGTTTAATTATTCACCGTTCGTTATTAAATTCAGGGTATAGTTTTTATTGTAGTTTTGTTTGTGTTATAATACTTTTTGAGTTCCCTACGTTTTTTTTTAGCAAGGTTCATGAAAGTTATCTTTTTATTTTTTACTTTATTTTTGGAAAAGGAGTGAAGCGAGGAAAGAGATGAATGGGGAAGGAGAGAGGGAGAGGGGAGGAACTTGTGAGATTGGATGAGGGAAAGTGGCTGGGGTGTGAGAGATGGATGAGACTGAGGGTGAGAGAGAGAGAGAGAGAGAGAGAGAGAGAGAGAGAGAGAGAGAGAGAGAGAGAGACTATTCCTTAGTAGCATCCAAACTCGCCCAAGAGTTCAGTAGAATTGCACTACCACCCATTTTGAATAGACTAGGTGAGGGTAGACTACTCTATACCAGCGCCATCTATAGAGAGAAAGTTACACCCAGTTTACACCGGGTCACTGCTATTTTGTAAACCTCACATTCGAACTAAGTTGCCATGATTCTCCTTATAGATGGCGCTGTTTTATGCCAGCCTAAGGAGTCGAGTCAAAGAGGAATTTCGGATTTTGAACTGATGGTCTTGGTCGGGAGGAGCTGGGGTTTACCTGTGTAGGATATATTTGGGAATTATTTGTTAATTTGCCAGGGGATTGACTCAATGGTCCGCCCAGGTGACAATCTTACCCCGACACTCTTCTACCTTATACTCCGCCCCGCCCCACCCCACCCCGCCCCGCCCCACCCCACTCCACCCACACCAGCCTCACTAACTATTCCCCCCACCACTCCACTAACTCCCTCCTGCCTGCCGCTCCACCACCTTCGAAAACAACGAAGTAATTACGAATTCCTTTAAGAATAATAATTATTTTTTTAATCCCAAATGACTTAAAAACAAACCAACCCCCGAGAGAGAGACTTTGTGACGCCACTTTTTGTAAATCTCCAAAAGTAAGAAAAAAGAAAAGAAAAACGTGACTAGGTAAATATTTTGTAGCCATCTTGTTACTTAAAATAAAAGTAACTTAATCATTTACTTAACATCAGATACGATACTTTTTTTGTACTGAGTGAGTGATGTAGTTATCCTGCTGTGATATTTCGATGTGATTGTAATGGTAGTTTTTTTTATGTAGTTTGTTAGGTTTAGGTCTATAACACACACACACACACACACACACACACACACACAGAGCTGCAACAGGAGGCGTCACAAATCACCTGTAGTAGCCAATAAAGGGACTTACCTGTACCACTTTATGGAGGCAATACAGGAGAAATTAAAACAAAAACTGGCAACTGTCTCCCACATGGACCACTTACCTGAGCTCTTGGCACCAACACACACACAAGGTCCTGAAGGATGTGGGTGATGGCGATATGTCCAGTATAGAGGGAAGGAAGAGCATAATAAAACAAAAGTCATAAAATATTGTTAGTTTATTGGTTAGTTATTATGGTCTTCAACAAAGTATAATTATAGAAGTCTTTTTGTTTGTTATTTTCACCTCACTCACAACACCACACTCATAACCTATTGAGGACCTGCCTGAAGAAGTCCCCTCCCTCCCTTCGTCAGTAGTTACTGGATCGTGAGCACAGCCTCCACGTCCTCCGGGGTCAGAATACCGTCTTGGACCAGCTCACCCAGCTTCTCTACCACCTCTTTCTCCTGTCACGTAAATAAATAAATAAATAAATAATAAATAAAACAAATTAAGATAAACAAATAAATAGATAAATAAATAAATAACAAATAAACAAACAAAAAACAAATAAATAAAAACAGACAAACAAATAAATAAATAAATAGGTCAGGTCAGGTCAGGTCAGGTCAGGTCAGGTCAGGTTAGGTTCTTAAGACTTACCAGGAAAAAGTTGGGCATCATATTGACTTCCTGTTGAGGGCGGTTTTCATCCCTCGGCTCCACCCTCGGGCCCCCCCAACCACCACGACGGTATTGAGACACGCGATTTGATGTTACCACTGCTTCGTCCATGTCCCTTTCTGCGCCTCTTGCACGACCTGCCACGCCCTCCTCCTCCTGCCGCTGGTGACGTCGAGTCCATTCATGAACCTGCATAGGAAAGATTTATACTCGTGTGTGTGTGTGTGTGTGTGTGTGTGTATGTCGCAAAGTGTGTTGGTAGATTCAACATAAAACCCAACCCAACCCAACCTAACCTAACCTAACCTAACCCAACCAGACATTTACACCTCGTGGTACATTAGTATATTACAATGTTAACTTTCATGGCATATATATTTTTGTTAATTCTCGGTGAGTTTACGAGAATATTCAATAAAATCTCAATTTAATGGACTATATGTAAAGGGAAAGCCATCTAAGAACGATGACTTAATCGCTCGAGTACGATGACTTGAGTACTATATCATCGTACTCAAGGGAATATGCCATCCTGTTGAAGGAGTTAAGACATTGTACTCAGGATGTTATTATATTCGAGGTTAACTTTTTGTACTCAGGGGGTTAATTCAATGTACTCAAGGGGATAAGAAACCCTAATCGATAGGCTAACTCATTGTACTCAAGTGGTTAAGTCATTGTCCGCGAAGGGTTAAATCATCGTACTACACTAAAATAGGGCGTGTAATTAAATCTGACGAGGACTCCGCAAAACTACAGGAAGATCTAAACAAATTTTTCGAATGGTCTGAAAAATGGCAGATGAAATTCAATGTGGACAAATGTAAAGTGCTCAGTATAGGAGATGTAAACAGGGAAACCAGATACCAGATGAACAGCGATGCCATAGAGAAATTCGACTGCGAGAGAGATTTAGGAGTAATGATAAGTAGGAATCTTGAGCCAAGTAAACAATGTGTATTTGCTCGAAACAAGGCTAATAAAGTACTTGGGTTCATACAAAGTTACAAGACTAGCGAGGTTATCCTAAAACTATATCTTGCGCTTGTGAGACCTCACTTGGATTACGCAGTTCAATTCTGGTCACCGTATTACAGAATGGATATAGAATCCTTGGAAAGAATTCAGAGGAGAATGACAAGACTAATCCCGGGCATTAGGAACCTTGAGTACAGAGACAGGTTAAAGCATCTTAATTTGCACTCCCTCGAGAGACGTAGAGTGAGGGGCGACCTGATAGAGGTGTATAAATGGAAGTCAGAGCTAAACAAAGGGGACATAACAAAGGGACTCAAACTATCCAGCCAGGAGCGAACTCGTAACAATGGTTTTAAATTAGACAAATTTAGATTTAGGCGCGAAATAGGTAAACAATGGTTTGGAAACAGAGTAGTGTATGAATGGAACAAGTTACCAAATATCATCATTAACTCGAATACGCTGGATAGCTTCAAACACAGGTTGGATGGATATAATTTATGAGCAATAGGGGTTGGGTGTAAATGGGACTGCCCAGTATGGGCCAATAGGCCCGCTGCAGTTTCCTCCATTCTTATGTTCTTATGTTCAAGAGATTAACTCATCGTACTCAAAGGGTGAACTTGTACTTCTTACAAAGGTACATTGGGACCGCATGTACAACAGGGGATTACATTGGTACCTTCACACACAGAAACCACAGAGGAACATTGTTCCATTGTACAAGAGAAGCAGGTTGTACAGTATGTGCGGTGCTTCACTCGCCACCTGAAGAGTATGTACTCCAATGGTACTTCATAAAGAGTCCATTGGTACATTGGTCCAGCGTTTGTACTCAGTAGCACATGAAAGGGAAATACTGAGTACTATTGTTAATAACCTATTGTGCTAAATGTCCTCTTAACACACACACACACACACACACACACACACACACACAACGAACAGAGTACGAGTTGGAACTTTATGGACTCATGTACTCGTATGTGTCGTACCTGGCCGCCAATCAGCTTGAAGATGGCCACCACCTTCTCGTTACCATTCGTCAGCTGGCCCTCCAGTTTGTCCAACGCTTCTGATGCATGGCCCTGTAAACACCAGCTCTTGTAATCTTTGTTATTATTATTATTATTATTATTATTAACCACCAATTGACCACTAAAATCATTATCATCAACATTACTACAGTATAGTTGAGCCCTACGTCAAGCACTCGTGTCGCCATCCTCAACTTCTGCACACAATAGTCAGCTCCCCGCTTCACTAGGTCCGTGAAGTCATACATGTACCGCGTCAGGCTGTTCTTCACGTCTCTGATCTCTTGCACCATGTTACGTACCTTGTCCTTAGCCTGTGTGTGGTGGAGGGAGAACAATATTCAGTTATACATTTATTACTTTAACCATTATTACCATCACTATCATCATCACTATCATCATCACTATCACCATCACTATCATCACTATCATCATCACCCTCATTTTCCTCACCGTCACCCACTGAGACGCAAACCAGGAAATGATGGCGGAAGGGGAGATTGACCTCGTGTCGTCTTCGTTCTCCACGTCGTTCTCCACGTCGTCCTCCACCTTGTCCTCCACCTCCTTGTCCTCCACCTCCTTGTCCTCCACCACCTTGTCCTCCACCACCTCGTCCTCCACCTTGTCCTCAACCACCTCGTCCTCGACCACCTTGTCCTCCTCCTCGGGGTGACCATCTTCTGGGGCGGGCAGGGCATAGACAGAGTCGTTGTAGTCGTCTAGCGTGGTGGTCATGACGGGTCGTGGTGGTGGTGGTGGATGTATGTTATTGCCTCCATCACTGTCCCTGGAAGTTGGCCCATGTTAATATTGTTACAGACAAGTGTTACAATGTTGCCTTGCGGGATGCCATAAAACTCACACGCTCCAGGTCCCGGCCAAGAAAATGCCGCCAACTTTAAAACTACCCTCAGACACTCTTGGGTACATCCAGGGTGTCATCCGTGAATAATTGAAGGTCGCGAATTAAAAATCTGCGAAGTGTAAGGTCGACCTGTGGTGTAATAGTCAGCATTCTCGCCTCGCAAGCCAGCGGACCCGGGTTAGATCCCCGGGCAGGGTGAAACTATGGGTAAGTTTCTTTACACCATTTGCCTCCGTCTACCCAGCAGTAATTGGGAACCAGGATGTCAATCGAGTTGTGGATCGTATTCCCGGGTAATGGTTAGCCAGTGCAGTTGGCGAGTTGTCTGGTCTTCTTGGACTATTCCTTGACACTGGGTCATGCAGCTCGTTAACTTAGGGTGTGGTTGTTGTGTTGGCGACAGCGTCTACACCTTAACAAATTCACGCCTAGGTGGCCCTTGGGCCGGCCATCCTCGTTACACGAGAAACAACCGTTATATACATATAATGGTGCCTGGTGCCATTGTTATTGTTACTATTGGAATGAGTGCCAGTGATGTTAAGAGGTCATAGTGCCAGTGATGTTAAGAGGTCATAGTGCCATTGGTGTTAAAGAGAGGTCATAGTGCCAGTGGTGTTAAGAGGTCATAGTGCCATTGGTGTTAAAGAGAGGTCATAGTGCCAGTGGTGTTAAGAGGTCATAGTGCCATTGGTGGTAATAGAGTTTATAGTGCCAACACACGACTCACCTGCCATCTTGAGTGTCGTAGTCGTAGTTATGATCGCCGTAAGTGTAGTCGTAGTTGTGGTCGTCAGAGAAGTGGCTCAGTGGCTCTTCGGCAGCTCTGCGTCGCGGGGCTCTCTGGCTGCTGTGAAGGATTGAGGGCGTGTCAATCTTCCTTCTGTTTTCATTAGGAAATAACAGTAGCTTACGGCACAGGTACAGGTGAGGGTGTAGAGGTGTATACAGGTACAGGTGAGGGTGTAGAGGTGTATACAGGTACAGGTGAGGGTGTAGAGGCGTATACAGGTACAGGTGAGGGTGTAGAGGTGTATACAGGTACAGGTGAGGGTGTAGAGGTGTATACAGGTACAGGTGAGGGTGTAGAGGTGTATACAGGTACAGGTGAGGGTGTAGAGGCGTATACAGGTACAGGTGAGGGTGTAGAGGTGTATACAGGTACAGGTGAGGGTGTAGAGGTGTATACAGGTACAGGTGAGGGTGTAGAGGCGTATACAGGTACAGGTGAGGGTGTGTAGACGTGATGAGGTGTATACAGGTACAGGTGAGGGTGTAGAGGTGTATACAGGTACAGGTGAGGGTGTAGAGGTGTATACAGGTACAGGTGAGGGTGTAGAGGTGTATGCAGGTACAGGTGAGGGTGTAGAGGTGTATGCAGGTACAGGTGAGGGTGTAGAGGCGTATACAGGTACAGGTGAGGGTGTAGAGGTGTATACAGGTGAGGGTGTAGAGGTGTATACAGGTACAGGTGAGGGTGTAGAGGTGTATACAGGTACAGGTGAGGGTGTAGAGGCGTATACAGGTACAGGTGAGGGTGTAGAGGTGTATACAGGTACAGGTGAGGGTGTAGAGGTGTATACAGGTACAGGTGAGGGTGTAGAGGCGTATACAGGTACAGGTGCTACTACAAGGCTTATTATTATTATTATTATTATTATTATTATTATTATTGTTATTGTTATTGTTGTTGTTGTTGTTGTTGTTTATAACGAAGCCATTTTCTTCTGTCTTATAAATAAATATAAAAATAACTTAATACAGTAATGATCTTGACTCAACATTACAACACCTCACACTTCCCCTCTTCTGACGTCATCACTTCCCCTAGTCACGTCCGCCACACCAGGAAGTCAAGTCAGTTTCATATCACATAAAGTTTTTTTCGTCAATTTATTTTATATTTTTCCTTATTTGAAGGGCAATATTTCGTTATGTTTTTACCTTGAAATAAATGTTACTGAGTTTACGTTATCAAAAGTGAACGATAGTGAGTTTTTGTCTTTGTTGAATGTGATTTATTTACGGTTCTTGAGAGAGAGAGAGAGAGAGAGAGAGAGAGAGAGAGAGAGAGTAATAACAAAAGAAAGAAAATGAAACACACACACACACACACACACACTCTCTCTCTCTCTTACCTTCCCCCTGTTAATTCATAGTCGTAGTTCAGGTCGTAGATGTAGTTAGGGTCATTCTGCATAGCCACTCTGTTGGGCGGGTAGTTAGGCTCGTTTTGTGGAGCCACTCTGAAATGCGGGTAGATAATCTTGACCATCCTGGCCTGACCTTTAACCACTAACAAGGCTAGGAGGGTCAGGCTCGTTAGTAAGGTCATCCGCATGTTGCTGGCTGGTGAACTCTGTAAATGAATAGTTGTAAATGAGTTGTAAATAAAGAGTTGTAGTGGATTGCTAAAGAGAAAGGTACACAAGGGGTTGTAATAGTCACAGTTGTAAATGAATAAAACAGTTGTGGTGAGTTGTAACAATATCGCAAGGTTGTAAATCAATAAAGTTTTCCTGTTTATTAATTTATTTTTCATTTGCGATATAAGTTCTTGGTGAGGAGGAAGGGAGGGGATAAATGGGGGTGTGAGG
>CAUDMG010000827.1:392500-475614 GCA_958450375.1 Homarus gammarus
TTCTTTTGGTTCTTCTCTTATTTTCTTTCTTTTAATTGTTTCTCTTCCTCTTCTTTCCTATATTTTTTTCGAATTGTTGTCTCTCTTCTTTCTTCTGCTTCTTTCATTTGTCGTTTCTTTTCCATTTTCTTCTCTCATCCTTTTTTCTCTTATTTCCATTTCTTTCTTTCACCTCGGTTCTTTCTACCATCATTCCACTTCCTTTCACCTTCTTTATCACCTTTTATTATTATCCTTCCGTATATTACCGTTTGCAGCTAGTCCTCTCTCTCTCTCTCTCTCTCTCTCTCTCTCTCTCTCTCTCTCTCTCTCTCTCTCTCTCTCTCTCTCTCTCCCCCCTTGAAGCAACATAGAGTCCCTTTACACGCTAATGAAAGGCTTACACTATGTTCATTATAAAGGAAACCGGCCCGAGGGAGTGTGTGTGTGTGTTGGCCGTCAGTGTTTGGTGTAGCACTGGTAGTCGCCGTCCTCTCCTAGTTTTCTGTGTTGTGTCCTTGAGTGCATAAGTCTTCCCCTGGGGTCTGTACCTGGGCTGCGTGTTTGTAGTGTGGGTCAAAAAGAGCTTAAATTTTCCTTCCTGGTTCTTGGTTGGTTTAAGTGGGTGACGTACTTAATTGGGTTATTTAATCTAAGCTACGACGTCCAGTTCATTCTCAAAGAGATTCTGAAGCTTAATTTTGTCAGTTACTTAATTTAGCTTAAGACGTACATTATTTAGCTGGTTTCTTTACTTAAGCTATGATGGCAAAAATAGATTCTCAGAGATTCTTCATGTGATTTTGTCTCGTTTTCAGCTACGACACAAAGATAGTTTCTCATTTAACCTGAAGATAATTTCCTCAGTCTCCTTAACTAGAGAGGAAACCTACCTACCTACCCACCCTAAACCCACCCACCCACCTACCCACCCACCTACCTACCTACCTACCTACCTACCTACCTACCTACCTACCTACCTACCTACCTGGATTACATAATTCTTAAAGGGTCTTACGTTAATTTTCATCTCTAATTCAGTGTGCATTTACCTTAATGTCTCCCTTAAGCTTGGGGTATTAAAGGTTAATTATCAGACTTACGATAATTTTCACCCTTTTAGCTAATTAACTTGAAGGTGTAAAAAAAAAATGTCCCATTATTAGTAAAACTCACAGAGGTTCCTAGGGTAATTTCGTTCACTTCCCTACCTGATAATAACCTGCCTTAACTACCTAACCTAACCTCCCCCGAGCCCAGAGAGCATTAGAGTGTTTAATCATCAGGTCAAATATCCTGGGGCGTCTACTCTTCAGGTAATCCACGAAACTAATCTGGTTAACTCTTTTGGGTGAAATAATAGAAATAAATATAGGTAAATAAATAAATAAATAAATAAATAAATAAATAATGAGCAGGATTTTGTTTAATATGTTTTTCTCTTCCGCCCACAGGAGTGATGGGGGCGGCGTAGAGTAGTGTGGGCGCGTCAGTATGGAGAATAACGAAGATGTGGGTGTAGGGTCGGTCAGGAGTGGTCGCCGTCGCAACTGTCGCACCTGCGGCCAACAACACCAGCCGCACGAGCCGCACTTGTACGACTATATCGACGACGTGGACGAAGATGTCACCTGTCACATCTGTCTACAGGTAAGGTTGATTAACACCTGTTATGTGTGTGTCTGAGGTAACACTACACCTGTCGTGTGGCTTACAGGTAACACACTACACCTGTCGTGTGGCTTACAGGTAACACACTACACCTGTCGTGTGTCTTACAGGTAACACACTACACCTGTCGTGTGGCTTACAGGTAGCACACTACACCTGTCGTGTGGCTTACAGGTAACACACTACACCTGTTATGTGTCTTACAGGTAACACACTACACCTGTCGTGTGTCTTACAGGTAACACACTACACCTGTCGTGTGGCTTACAGGTAACACACTACACCTGTCGTGTGTCTTACAGGTAACACACTACACCTGTCATGTGTCTTACAGGTAACACACTACACCTGTTATGTGTCTTACAGGTAACAACAACATTTCCCTTTTCGATCTTATCCATACATACATACATACATACATACATACATATATACATACATACATACGTAGACAGATAGATATTTATTCAGTAAAATCGTCATACAAGATTAGAGAAATTCAGCAGGTATATAAACAGTTGTAAACCATAAGACTCAGTCGAGTTTTAATGTATAGGATCTCTCTCTCTCTCTCTCTCTCTCTCTCTCTCTCTCTCTCTCTCTCTCTCTCTCTCTCTCTCTAAAGGTGACGCCTCCAGGTCAAGCTACTTCATTATTTATTAGGTCATGACATCACACAGGTAAGAGGTATGACGATCAATAACACACACCTGCCTGACGTCACATGTCTCCGAGTGTTTGATTGGCAGATTCAATTTCTCCTTCCTTCCTTCCTTCCTTCCTTCCTTCCTTCTATCTTTCTCTCTCTCGATGCCGCTATCCCTCCCTCCCTCCCTCCCTCCCTCCCTCTCTCTTCCCTCCTTCTCTCCATCCCTTTCCTGCTTCTTTCCCTCCCTCCCTCCCTCCTTCCCTTCTCTCTATCCTTCCCTCCTTCTTTCTATCCTTTTCTTATCTTTCTTTCCTCATCTCTTGCCCACACCACTATTGCCCCCTCACACTAACGTCACTGCCTCTTGTCCTCCACAGCCGCTGGTGACCCCCCTGGACACACCCTGCGGCCACACCTTCTGTCGACCGTGTCTCCTTTCCTTCCTGACGGTACAACAGAACTGTCCCGTCGACCGGAAGCCCCTGTCCCAGCAGCTGTGTAGCCCGTCCTCCCTTGTCCTGAAGAAGTAAGTGTTGCTTTTTCCTGTTTGGGTTCTGTTTTTTTTTCTGATTATATTGGGAATTTTATTTTGTTGAATGAATGAATTTTGTTTTATTGGGAATTTAAATTTTTGTATTTTATTATTTACATATATTTTTTTTATTATTTTTACTTTATTTTATTTCAAACTTTTGGCGAATTTCATTAAATAAAACTTTTCATTTAAGTTTCATTTGTTTGCGAGTTTTTTTTATTTGTTTAAATTTACTTAGTTTCTTGTTTTAATGTGTGTGTGTGTGTGTGTGTGTGTGTGTGTGTGTGTGTGTGTGTGTGTGTGTGTGTGCTTGGGTAACTTACATGCGTATCTTAATATACAGAATAAGAATGGCTAATCACACACACACACACACACACACACACACACACACACACACACACACACACACACACACACAACAATAACCTGATAAAGATGATGTCAGAAATAAAATAAAATAACTAATATAGAGGCAAGAAAGATAATAATAATAAAATACTTGAACGAATGGGACATGAAAGAGAGACAGACAGACAAAAAGAGGAGATAAAACTCAAGAAATGGAATAGGCAATAACAGTGAAGCCTTGAGAAGATGATAAAGGAGGAGGGTAATAAAGATGGGAGTTACGAGAAGAAAGAAGATAAATAAAGAAGATGTGGGAACTGGTTAGTGAAGAGATATAGACGAGAGGTTTGGATAAAGTGTGTAACGAGAGACGGAATGGTCGTAACTGTGAGTGGGAGGGGGAAAGGGTGAGAGATTGGGGAATGAAGGGATAGAGGGAAGGGGAGGAAGGAAGGGAGAAAGAAAGAGGAAAAAGGGAGAGATAGAAAGGGAAAAGGTGGAAGGTAGAGAGAGAGAGGGCACAACTTGATAAAGAAGGAAGAGTTCGGTAATGGTCATGAAGAAAAAAGATCACAAGACCTCCTCCTCCTGCTCCTCCTTCATCCTCTTCTTCTTTGCCTCCTGCTCCTCCTTCATCCTCTTCTTCTCCTCCTCCTCCTTGCCCATCTTCCTCCTCCTCACACCAACAGACAGATGACCAACAGTAACCGTGTCTTGTATTATGGGGCAGTGTACAGTACAGCTGGTGTGGGCTACGGGTCGACACAGAGACAGGCGATACGAGTGGTCGCTTGGTAGGCCCCGAGGTCTCTAGGGGCCCCAGGCAGTGTATTTATAATTTATTTATACTTTTTAAAAAATCTCGAATAGGATGATTTTCAAACTGCCACCAGGCCATAGGTACGATAATTGTCTATAGCTACAGTGTGAACAATTACTGTACAGTCAATGACAGTTTGTCGTGTATTATAACAATGTTTACTATTATTCATTGTTAGTCCTCACCTGTGCCGGTATATTTGGTGTAACTGTGTTGGAGTGCAGTGAAATTCTTATGTCCTTAAATAAGTGATTTACCCAACATGAGTTTGGACGCCACTGGGCAGAGTACAGTAGGGGTGTGAGGGCCCCAAACACAATCCCGCTTAGGGCCCCCGTAGGACCAACACTGGGTCGACGGCACCACCTCCAGCACCCCAGACGCAGTTGTTCGCCACACTTTCAATTAAAACTTGAACGTCACTATTTCATCTACTGTCTTATTGGTTCAGTGTGTGTGTGTGTGTGTGTGTGTGTGTGTGTGTGTACCAATATCATAACGTTATCTTCTATAGCTACATTACTATGACTCGTATTTTTCGGACACTGTGCCAATATTTCGGACACCACACATCAAACTCCATCAGATGAAACTTTACTACATCCAGTATTTTCTCTTGTCACACACACACACACACACACACACACACACACACACACACACACACACACACACCTATTTCATGGCGACTACAGTGATGAATCTCTGAAATTAAACCTCTTAACTTTTACAATCTACTACTACCTTAACTACTACTACTGTACTACTACTGCTACTACCACCACTACTGCTGCAATTACTCACCACCACTACTATCACCACTGCCGCCACCACCACCACTATCACCACAAGCCTTAATTAAAGAAAAAATCTTTCCCTAATGAAAAGTAGTAATGAAGAAATTCCTGAGCTCGACACAGTCAGGGGGGAGGGAGGGGGGGGGAGAGAAGAGGGGGGGAGGGGGGAGAGAAGAGGGGAGGTGAGGGGGAAGAAGAGGGGAGGTGAGGGGGAAGAAGAAGAGGGGGGGTGGGGAGGGGAAGAAGATTAGGAGGAGAATTTTGTTTGGTTGTTACGAGAGAAGATCTGGTATACAGTATCTGCCTGAAGGAGATGTTTAATGTGTCTGTCTGCCTGTCTGTCTATCTGTCTGTCTGTCTGTCTGTCTGTCTGTCTCTGTCTGTCTGTCTGTCTATCTGTCTGTCTCTCTGTCTGTCTGTCTGTCTCTGTCTGTCTGTCTCTCTCGCTGTCTGTTTGTCTCTCTCGCTGTTCCTTCGTCAGTAGTGGAACAGATGACCTCTGGGTGTGTGGTTTATGGGAAGTTTACCTGAAGGAGTTAATGTGTCTGCTATCTTTTTCTTCGTCGGTTGATGAATGAATAAAAACTGTAATTACGTTCCAGGTAGTTTCTTCTAACCTAACCTAACCTAACCTAACCTAACCTAACCTAACCTAACCAACGTTCATTAACTATAAACCAATCGCAGAGACTATGAGTTCCTCCTCTCTCCCCCCCCCCCGCCTTCCCTTCCCCCTATTCCTCCCCCTTCCCTCTTGCCCCTCCCCTCTTGCGTCTCCCCCTATCCCTCCCCTTCCCCCTCACCCCCCCACCCAACATGTTGTTACCAGATACCACAAGAGATGTCCAGGTAATTTTGACCTCAACTGTTCATAGGTAATTATTCACAGGTACACACACCTCACCTACCTGGGATTAGGTTAGGTTAGGTTAGGTTAGGTTAGGTTAGGTTAGGTTTTATTGTTTTTTGTCGTAACTTACGGTAAATATTCGTAAACATTATGGTAACGTAATTTTTTTTCTTCTCTTAACTGGAGACTGAGAGAACTTGTCCTATAGTTACGATAGAGTCACAGTGTATTTACGACGCCATCTTGGGTTATACAGGATTCCCTTAACATCTTGGCATTGAAATTTTGCATACCGTAGAGTCTCAGAGCAATGTTGACGCAAATTAATTTTTTTGAAACATGGCAGGTGATTGATGGTAGGTGATTGATGGTAGGTGGTTGACGGCAGGTGATGGATAGTAGGTGATTGATGGCAGGGGATGGATAGCAGGTGATTGATGGTAGGTGGTTGATGGTAGGTGGTTGATGGTAGGTGGTCGCCATCTTGTGACAGTAGAGTAGAGGTGTAGATTCTCCGCCATACAAGACTAGCGAGGTCATCCTTAAGCTATATCTTACGCTTGTGAGACCTCACTTGGATTACGCAGTTCAGTTCTGGTCACCGTACTACAGAATGGATATAGAATCCCTAGAACGCATTCAGAGGAGAATGATAAGACTAATCCCGGGCATTAGGAACCTTGAGTACAGAGACAGGTTAAAGCATCTTAATTTGCACTCCTCGAGAGACGTAGAGCGAGGGGCGATATGATAGAGGTGTATAAATGGAAGTCAGGGCTAAACAAAGGGGACATTACAAAAGTACTCAAACTATCCAACCAGGAGCGAACTCGTAACAATGGTTTTAAATTAGACAATTTTAGATTTAGGGGCGAAATGGGTAAACAATGGTTTGGAAATAGAGTAATGGACGAGTGGAACAAGTTACCAAACATCATCATTAACTGTAATACGCTGGATAGCTTTAAACATAGGTTGGGAGAGTGATAGGGGTTGGGTGTAAATGGGTCTGCTGCAGTTTTCTTCATTCTTATGTTTTGTTCTTATGTTGACCACTGTTGTAGATGACTGTCGTTGTTATTGTTACCATTATCATCTTAATATTGTTATGTGAGGGAGGATGGACGAGGGTGTGAGGGAGGAAGAGGGTGTGAGGGAGGAAGAGGGTGTGAGGGAGGAAGGAAGAGGGTGTGAGAGAAGGAGGAAGAGGGTGTCAGAGAGGGAGGAAGGGTTAACCTATGCACTCTCACCTCTTCCTGACCTGACATTAAACAGCTGATATTGTCTCACACCTTAGGGGTCCCCAAACACCGTGTTGTTACCATGACGACGAGGATCACCAGTGCTGGGCGGAGGTGTCAACCGCGGGGGCGAAGGGGGAGGGTCTGGCTGGCGTCGTATTTTTAATTATTCCACAACTTGTCCCGACACACGTTTTTTTTTTATGTCTCTCTTAGGGAAACATTTCTTAGTTTTTTTTTTCGTGTTTTGTTGTGTTTTTCGAGTGATTTTGTGTTATTTTTTTTGTGTGTTGGTTTGGTGGGTGAGTGGATATATCACTCGTTTTCTGTTCCAAGCGTCTGTGGTTCGATCTTGGGGGAACTTATACTTCCTTCGGTAGTAAATGGGCACCTGATTTTACAGTTGGGTTGTGAGGGTGGTCGAGTCCAGTGCCGGGACCTACTGTACTTCCCTTCATCACCACTACACTTCACCACCACACACCACCACTACCCTTCACCACCACACACCATCACTCACCACCACCCTTCACCACCACACACCATCACTCACCACCACCCTTCACCACCACACACCATCACTCACCACCACCCTTCACCACCACACACCATCACTCACCACCACCCTTCACCACCACACACCATCACTCACCACCACCACACCACCACCCTTCACCACCACACACCATCACTCACCACCACCACACCACCACCCTTCACCATCACACATCATCACTCACCACCACACACCATCACTCACCACCACCCTTCACCACCACACACCATCACTCACCACCACACACCATCACTCACCACCACACACCATCACTCACCACCACCCTTCACCACCACACACCATCACTCACCACCACCACACCACCACCCTTCACCACCACACACCATCACTCACCACCACACACCATCACTCACCACCCTTCACCACCACACACCATCACTCACCACCACACACCATCACTCACCACCCTTCACCACCACACACCATCACTCACCACCACACACCATCACTCACCACCACACACCATCACTCACCACCCTTCACCACCACACACCATCACTCACCACCACACACCATCACTCACCACCACACACCCATCACTCACCACCACACACCATCACTCACCACCACCCTTCACCACCACACACCATCACTCACCACCACACACCATCACTCACCACCACACACCATCACTCACCACCCTTCACCACCACACACCATCACTCACCACCACACACCATCACTCACCACCACACACCATCACTCACCACCCTTCACCACCACACACCATCACTCACCACCCTTCACCACCACACACCATCACTCACCACCACACACCATCACTCACCACCCTTCACCACCACACACCATCACTCACCACCACACACCATCACTCACCACCACACACCATCACTCACCACCACCCTTCACCACCACACACCATCACTCACCACCACACACCATCACTCACCACCACACACCATCACTCACCACCCTTCACCACCACACACCATCACTCACCACCACACACCATCACTCACCACCACACACCATCACTCACCACCCTTCACCACCACACACCATCACTCACCACCACACACCATCACTCACCACCACACACCATCACTCACCACCACACACCATCACTCACCACCACCCTTCACCACCACACACCATCACTCACCACCACACACCATCACTCACCACCACACACCATCACTCACCACCCTTCACCACCACACACCATCACTCACCACCACACACCATCACTCACCACCCTTCACCACCACACACCATCACTCACCACCACACACCATCACTCACCACCCTCTGTATACACTGACTGAGGGGCGGCGTCCTCCTGAAGGCACGGGTTTAACGCCTTACAGTTTATTTTGATCAAGTTTACTCAGTTACCTCGGCAGGAGAGGAGGAGGTGTTGGAGGAGGTGTGTTGGAGGAGGTGTGTTGGAGGAGGTGTGTTGGAGGAGGTGTGTTGGAGGAGGTGTGTTGGAGGAGGTGTGTTGGAGGAGGTGTGTTGGAGGAGGTGTGTTGGAGGAGGTGTGTTGGAGGAGGTGTGTTGGAGGAGGTGTGTTGGACAGCGTAGTTTGGGAGACTGTTGGAGGGGAGGAATTGAAGGTTTTGGAAGGATGACTTGAGTATACGGGTTTGGAGGGAGCAGAAATGAATGGAGGATTTGAAGGGATGAAGGAGTGGAGGTCTAGTATATTCAGATGGATTTTGGAGGAGGTGGAGGACTGGAGGTAAGGGGAAGGTTCTTGGAGGTTTGAAGGCATTGAGACACTTATTGCTGGGTAGATGAGGGTCTTGATGTGGATGGAGGTCTTGGAGTGGATGGAGGTTTTGGAGTGGATAGGGTTTTTGGAGTGGATTTTTGAAGGAGGTTGTAGGAGTTGATAGGAAAAAGAACCGGAGAGTGAAACTGGAGGCAAATGGAAGGATTGGAGAGAGAGAGAGAGAGAGAGAGAGAGAGAGAGAGAGAGAGAGAGAGAGAGAGACGCCGTGAAGAATCCATCATTATTTCGTAAGTGTGACCTTAATGGATCCTCATTCCTTCAGGTAAGACGAAGGAAACGAACGTAGGAACCCTTAAGAATCCTTCTCTCTCCTGCCATAGTTCCCAGTTAGATGTTTCCTCACTGGGGAGAGAAATTAACGCAGGAGAGTTTGAGAATCCGTGGTCCAACGTCCCCTAGGCTATACTGCTCCAGCCGGTGTGTGTGTGTGTGTGTGTGTGTGTGTGTGTGTGTGTGTGTGTGTGTGTTTTACCAGTATTACACAGTGTTGGCCGCCCGCTTCCCCTGCCGCCGGGTGTTGACCTGTCTGGCCCTCCCCCTTCACCTGTTGATTATATGACCTGAGTCTCTGCTCAAGACCAACTCAAACAGCAATAACTACAACCATATAGTTCAACATTATATCATTTCATAAGACGGTTGAATTGGTGGTGTCGGGTGATGGTGGTAGTGGTGATGGTGGGAGTGATGATGGTGATGGTGGTAGTGGTGATGGTGGTAGGGTGGTGGTGATGGTGGTAGTGGTGATGGTGTCGGGTGATGGTGGGAGTGGTAATGGTGGTAGGGTGGTGGTGATGGTGGTAGTGGTGATGGTGGTAGGGTGGTGGTGATGGTGGTAGTGGTGATGGTGGTGGTGATGGTGGTGGTAATGGTGGTGGTAGTGGTGATGGTGATGGTGGTAGGGTGATGGTGGTAGGGTGATGGTGTTAATCAGTTTAATAAATGAAGTTATAAGTCCCACTGTGGTTTACTTATCGACTACAGTACATTAAACTCTTGTGTATTTCCGGCTTCCTCAGCAAGCTTCTTAACCCGTGATAGTTGATTATTATTGGTATATGATTCTTCTTCTTCTTCTTCTTCTTCTTCTTCTTCTTCTTCTTCTTCTTCTTCTTCTTCTCATCGTTTTAGTAATTCCACATCAGTTCTCACACACCAACAGGACATCTCGGGTCTGTCCTCTTGAGAGCTTGGCTACTGAACCACCATCTTCACTACCCTTCTCTCACCCCACCTATCTCCCTCACCCCACCTATCTCTCTCACCCTCTGTCACCCTCCCTCACCCCCTCCCTCACCCTCCCTCACCCCCTCCCTCACCCTCTCTCACCCTCCCTCACCCCCTCCCTCACCCTCCCTCACCCCACCTATCTCTCACCCTCTCTCACCCTCCCTCACCCCCTCCCTCACCCTCCCTCACCCCCTCCCTCACCCTCCCTCACCCCACCTATCTCCCTCACCCTCCCTCACCCTCTCCCTCATGCTATTGTTCTCTCCCCTGTGTGCTGAAGTGCCCGGGCAGGTAATGAGGGCGTAGGCTTACATCACCTCTCATTAGGGTGCTCTCTCTCTCTCTCTCTCTCTCTCTCTCTCTCTCTCTCTCTCTCTCTCTCTCTCTCTCTCTCTCCTCCTCATCATTGTTATTGACTTGCTCCTGGTCGCTAATGGCCCCTGCACGTGTATTAGTGGGTGTACACATGTATGTCACACACACACACACACACACACACACACACACACACACACACAAAACACACACCTCTGTCACAGTTATCACCGTCTGTGTGTCTCTTTTGTCGTAATGGGCGGAGCGTGTCGGAGAGGGTGGAGCGTGTCGGAGAGGGTGGAGGATGTCGGAGAGGGTGGAGCGTGTCGGAGAGGGTGGAGCGTGTTGGAGATGGTGGAGCTTGTTAGAGTGGGTGGAACGTGTCGGAGAGGGTGGAGCGTGTCGTAGAGGGTGGAGCGTGTCGGAGAGGGTGGAGCGTGTCGGAGAGGGTGGAGGGTGTCGGAGAGGGTGGAGCGTGTCGGAGATGGTGGAGCTTGTTAGAGTGGGTGGAACGTGTCGGAGAGGGTGGAGCGTGTAGGAGAGGGTGGAGCGTGTCGGAGAGGGTGGAGCTTGTTGCAGTGGGTGTTCATGAGAGAGAGAGACTGTTTTGTATGTTTGTGAGAGACGTACATGTGTGTGTGTGTGTGTGTGTGTGTGTGTGTGTGTGTGTGTGTCCATACTAAGTAACCGCCTCAGCACCTTTGGCTATACCGTGCCTGAACTTACCCTTTGGAGTTCTGAATTTCTCCCCTAAGGGTTCATAAAGGAGAGGAAGGGAGGGGGAGGGGGGTGAGGGAGGCAGGGAGGGAGAGAGGGAGAGAGGTAGGGAGGGAGGGAGTGAGGGAGAGAGGGAGAGAGGGAGGGAGGGAGGGATAATGATAATAATACGTAGTTATAATGAAAGAAGAATTGGTTGGTTATGTTGATGTGGTGGTGGTTGGGGGGGTTCTGGAGGAGGTGGGGATAGGGGTGTTTCTGGGGGAGGTGGTGATTCATGGTGGTGGGGGAGTTAGTCGTGATGCTGAGGGGTTGGGGAGGGGGGGGGGAGACAAACAGCCTCTGGTGTACCTCTAATGGTCGTATGCAAATGAGATCGTAGCCTAAAGTGCCTCGTAATGTAGTTAGACTGAAGTGTATAAGCGGGGGGGGGGGGGGTTGTGGGCACGAGGGGTGGGGGAGTATTGATGAGTAGGAGGAGGATTGTGAGTGGTTATAGGGGTGAGAGTTAAGAGTGGGGAGGGGTGTGTGTGTGTGAGTGGGGAGGGGTGTGTGTGTGTGTGTGTGTGTGTGTGTGTGTGTGTGTGTGAGAGTGGGGAGGGTGTGTGTGTGTGTGTGAGTGGGGAGGGGCGTGTGTGTGTGTGTGTGTGTGTGTGGTGTGAGTGGGGAGGGGTGTGTGTGTGTGTGTGTGATGAAGGTGTGAGGTAAAAGCCATGGGAACGAAGATAGTACGAGCAATAGAGAGGAAGGAAGGAGGTGAGATAAGGAGGAATATTGAGCTAGGGAGGGAGAGGGGAGGAAGGAGAGAAGGAAGGAAAGAGTTAGATGGAGGGAAGATGGAAAGAGGAGGGAGGGAGGGAGAAAAAAGAAGGGGGGAGGAAGAGAAAGATGAAGCAAAACAGAGAGGGTAAGAGGAAAGGAGAAGATAAAAGAAGAGAAGTAGAGGGATGTAGGGAGAAAAAGCGGAAGCAAATGAGACACAAAAAGCGAGACACAGAGAGAAGGAAGAAGAATGAGAGACACAGAGAGAGAGAGGAGAGAGAGAGAGAGAGAGAGAGAGAGAGAGAGAGAGAGAGAGAGAGAGAGACCTAAGGCCACAAGCACAAGAAGTAGGTGTGTGTGTGTGTGTGTGTGTGTGTGTGTGTGTGTTAGGTTGACCTTCTTGGCCAGCGTCCAGACCTGTACAAAACATCCTAGACTTACTGTGGTGAAGGAAACGGCGAGGGGGAGTGTAGGGAAGGGGGGAGGGTGAGGGGGGAGGGGAGGGGGTGAGGGGAGTGTAGGGAAGGGGGGAGGGTGAGGGGGGAGGGGAGGGGGTGAGGGAGGGGGGGGGGTGAGGGAGTGTAGGGAAGGAGAGGAAGAAGAGAAGAGAGAAGAGGAAGAGGTGTAAGAGAATATAGACGAGAGGATTGGGTGGGAATGGGGAGATGAGGGGAAGAGAGAGAGAGAGAAGAATATTGGGTAAAGATGGGGAAGAGAGAGAGAGAGAATTGAAAAGGAGAGTGAAAGGAAGGGGAGAGAAGGGAAGGGAGGTCAGATGATAAGGGAGAGGAGATAAGGGAAAGGAAGGGAGGGGAGAGGATGTTGTGTTATGTTGGAAATTAGAGGAAAGAGGGTGAGATGAAGGGCTTTAATAAAAGTGTGCATAGAAGGAAAGGAGGAATGCGTGATAAGGTAGGAAGATGTAAGGAAAGGGGAGTGGAGGAGAAGAAAAGAGTGTTCAATGAGAAAGGGAGAATAAGGGATGGAAATCTTGATAAATGTGAGATAGAGAAAGAGGGAATAACGCTTGGTAAAATGAAGAAAGATAATAGAATGATAAACAGCAATAAGGAAGAAATGATGATAATGGGAAAGTAAACAAATGATAAAAACAGTGCGACGATAAATGAAGGCTTAAAGCAACTATTGATAATGATAAGACGAAGGATAGGAAACGATTAGTGATAAGAGGAGGGAAAGAAGGACGGGGAAGGGGAGATTTAAGAGTAATGGTGGAAGGGGAATGGATGGGAGGAGGAATGGGGAAGGGGTGAGAGTAGAAATGGGGAATTCAGGAGGAGGAAGAGGTGCTAAGGGGTGAGGAACGAAGGGTAAGGGGTGAGGAGAAGGGGTGAGGAGAAGGGGTTGGATTGTAGGTTAGGGGTGGGGAGTGTACAGTGGCGGGTTGGGGTGATGTTTGGAGGGGACTGGGGAGAAGGGTTAAGTGGGTGGGGAGTTGGGGAAGAGTGGGGGAGGGGAGAGAAGAATCACTGATGGGGGAGAAGGGAGAGGAAACAAAACCATTTTTTCCCCCCACATTCTTTCCACGACCAACATGATCAACCATTTTTAACAATAAGTTTCTTTGGTTTCCCCTGGAGGTATCAGCCGTTTTCTGTTGAATATTCCACACACGGAGCAGATATGATAATGAGCTTGATGGAGGTTGAGGGGGATAGGGATGTGGATAGAAGGGGGTGGATGGTGGTGGTGGATGAGGGAATAGGTGGAGTTGGTTTGATGGATGAGTGGATGAGGTGGAGGCTGGAGGGATAGGTAGAGTTGGATAGGGGGATAGATAGGATGGATAGAAAGATAGAGTTTAATAGATGATGTAGTCAGGGTGGGTAGATGGATAGATAGGGAGAGAAGTATGGATGGATGGATTAATGGGTAGAGTGGATGAATATCTAGCCAGAGATTGAATGTATAATGGATAGATAGAGAGAGTGAATGAATGGATAGACACAGATGACTGGATGGAAAGTGGATGTGTAGCGGATAGATGGATAGAAAGATTGGATGAGTGGTAGAGAAGAGAACATTCAGAGATATATTGGTGTTGAGGGGGGGGGGAGAAATATTTGATGAGAAATAACACAAAAAGAAGAACACGAAGAGATGAGATTAGGAAAAGAAAGAACTAATGGGTAAAGAGAATAGTAATAAAATAGAAACAGGGAAAAATGTGGATAAAGGGGAGATAGGATGTCGAAGGATATGGAAGGATGGGGGTTTGAAGGATACACCAGAAAGGGACAGGAGGCAGCGGTGTGCGTTAATGAGCGGTTAGCAAGACGTCGGGTGGTTATTATGGGAAGGTTCTGGCGTTTGTGTCTAATGCTGTCTAGTGCTGAGGAGACAAGAGTGTAAACCAGACCTGTGGCTTTTGTTGTGGGAGGGAATTATCATAACAGAATACGTCTTTTGTAACAGAGAGAGAGAGAGAGAGAGAGAGAGAGATCTTGTGTGTATCTCTCGCTTAACCTAATATCTCTCGTCCATTTCTCCACAGATTATTGGAGAAATTAAAAGTAAGATGCCCCAACGTGGACCACTGTACCATGGAGATGCAACGAGGAGACCTGGAGGACCACCTTAAGTACCGGTGAGTTAACCTTTGACCTGGCCTGACCATATTAATTACTTGGTTTTAACATTTTTAACTGACTTGACCTTGCCTGACCTTTATGTGCTTAACTGTGTGATAGAGAGATGGTTCATTTGTATTTTGCTATGTGATAAGAGGTGATTATGTTCCCTATATATAAAGAGCATCAGGATCTAGGTTAATGTAGAGGTGTAAGAGAGACAGCCATGCCATAGTTAAAGGTGAGGAATGGAGGTGGCAGTGATGATGAATGTCAAGAATAAGGAACTTTCACGGAGTAGGGGAATGGGTCATGACAAAGAGTAGGGGGGTGGGTCATGACAAGGAGTATGGGGGTGGGTCATGACAAGAAGTAGGGGGGGTGGGTCATGACAAGGGGTATGGGAATTGGTCATGACAAGGAGTAATGATAGGCTGGATTTTACTAACACCCTGATAGTGGATTTAGTGTTAGTGTGGATAAAAGTGCTGAGATGGATCGTCCGACAGGGAGAGGAGGTAAGGGTTTGGTTGTTGGTGAGGAGATCAACATTGTATTGTATATTGTGTGCTGATGATAATTAAGATTGTGATGCTGTGACCTGGCATGTTTTATCTGTGGCTCTGGCAGGTTGACCCATGACCTGGCATGTTTTATCTGTGGCTCTGGTAGGTTGACCCATGACCTGGCTTGTTTTATCTCTGACACTTTTGGCACTACCTGGCATCATCTACCTGAGGGTCAGTAGAATCTCCATCGATCCCGGAAATTGTTGATGGGAAACATTTTTTAGTTTTAAATTGCTCTCGGGGTTACAGAAGGTCACATAAAGATCCTTACCTTGAGGGCCGATATTTTCAGGATATTTTCCTTCTCATTTTCCCTGTATCGGTCCTGTAACAACTGTAATTTCGTCTCTCTCGATTGCTTAGTGAGAGGAACAGACAGGGTGAATGTGCTGTGGAATTCTACAGGCTTGGTACACTACTGCGGTGACCCCCACGTTCCCAGCCTCCATGAATCATGATAATCGCAGAAAGATACACCTCGGTAATCTTCTCCACCCTCCGTTATCCTCCTCCAGGGAACCCATTAGCCACCTGGAATAGGAGGAGATGCCGGTCTTTGAACCATAAGTGTAGGTGGTGACCTCCCCCCCCCCCCCCCATCCACGTGGGTCGTGTTTGGTGCTTCCAGAACACCGCATTCAGGGTCCTTCAAGTTCAGGTGGGGGATCTTTAGGGTGCTTATGGGAACACAGTAAGGGCTCCTCAGGTGTGAAGGGCTGTAGTTACAAGGGCATAATCTGGATCCTTCTAAGTGTGGTGAGCCATTTACCTACGAAAAGTATGTCATTGTTTAGGGGGTCATACTTCCCTGTGTTGTGTCGATGTAGGCCCTCATAGCTAGAGACTGTGTTAACGAAATGCAGATGGACTAAGTTATATGGATCTTCGTTCTTGTATATAATTACTTCATTAACTGAAGGAGCATGAAACCCAGTAGAGGATATCTGTACCTGTGTAAGATCAGCACCGTGATGAGCCAGACCTGCTGCCCCCCGGAAAATGCTGCCCCTCGGAGATTGCTGCCCACCCCCGGAGACTACTGCCCACCCCCGGAGACTGCTGCCCACCCCCGGACACTGCTGCCCACCCCCGGAGACTGCTGCCCACTCCACCCCGGAGACTGCTGCCCAATCCCCCCCGGAGACTACTGCCCACTCCCCCCCGGAGACTGCTGCCCACTCCGCCCCCGACACTGCTGCCCACTCCACCCCGGAGACTGCTGATCATCCCCCGGAGACTGCTGCCCACCCCCGGACACTGCTGCCCACCCCCCGGAGACTGCTGCCTCCCAGAGACTGCTGCCCCCGGAGACTGCTGAACACTCCCCGGGGACTGCTGCCCACCCCTGAGACTGTTGCCCAGCCCCTGGAGACTGCTGCCCACCCCCCGGAGACTGCTGCCCACCCCCGGACACTGCTGCCCACCCCCCGGAGACTGTTGTCCACCCCCCGGAGACTGCTGCCCCCCGGAGACTGCTGCCCACCCCTGGAGACTGCTGCCAACTCCCCGGAGACTGCTGCTCCCCCCCCCCCCGAGACTCCTGCCCCCCCCCCCCCACCGGAGACTACTGCCCACTCCCCAGAGACTGCTGCCCACTCCCCGGAGAATGCTGCCAACTCCCCGGAGACTGCTGCCCACTCCCTGGAGACTAGACTGCTGCCCACCCCCGGAGAATGCTGCGCACCCCCCTGGAGACTGCTGCCCACCCCCCGGAGACTGCTGCCCCCCCGGAGACTGCTGTCCCTCCGGAGACTGCTGACCACCCCCGGAGACTGCTGCCCACCCCCGGAGAATTCTGCCCACCCCCGGAGATTGCTGCCCACCCCACGGAGACTGCTGCCCAACCCCCGGAGACTGCTGCCCACCCCCCGGAGACTGCTGCCCACCCCCGAAGACTGCTGGCCACCCCCCGGAGACTGCTGCCCACCCCCCGGAGACTGCTGCCCACCCCCCGGAGACTGCTGCCCACCCCCTGGAGACTGCTGCCCACTCCCCGGAGACTGCTGCCCACCCCCGGAGACTGCTGCCCACCCCCGGAAAATGCTGCCCACCCCCCGGAGACTGCTGCGCAACCCCCGGAGACTGCTGCCCACCCCCCGGAGACTGCTGCCCACCCCCGGAGAATGCTGGCCACCCCCCGGAGACTGCTGCCCACCCCCCGGAGACTGCTGCCCACCCCCCGGAGACTGCTGCCCACCCCCGGAGACTGATGCCCACTCCCCGGAGACTGCTGCCCACCCCCTGGAGACTGCTGCCCACTCCCCGGAGACTGTTGCCCACCCCCGGAGACTGCTGCCTACCCCGGAGACTGCTGCCCACCCCCGGAGACTGCTGCCCACTCCCTGAAGACTGCTGCCCACCCCGGGAAACTCCTGCCCACCCCCGGAGACTGCTGCCCACCCCCGGAGAATGCTGCCCACCCCCGGAGACTGCTGCCTAACCCACGGAGACTGCTGCCCACCCCCTGGAGACTACTGCCCACCCCCCGGAGACTGCTGCCCAACCCCCGGAGACTGCTGCCCACCCCTCGGAGACTGCTGCCCCCCCTCGGAGACTGCTGCCCCCAACCCTCCCCCGGAGACTGCTGCCCAGTCCCCGGAGACTGCTGCCCACCCCCCGGAGACTGCTGCCAACCCCCCGGAGACTGCTGCCCACTCCCTGGAGACTGCTGCCCACCCCCGGAGACTGCTGCCCACTCCCCGGAGACTGCTGCCCACTCCCCGGAGACTGCTGCCCTCTCCCTGGACACTGCTGCACACTCCCCCCGGAGACTGCTGCCCACTCCGCCCCCGACACTGCTGCCCAGTCCCCCCCGGAGACTGTTGCCCACCCCCAGGAGACTGCTGCCCCCAAGAGACTGCTGCCCACCCCCGGAGACTGCTGCCCACTCACCGGAGATTGCTGCCCACCCCCGGAGACTGCTGCCCACCCCCCAGAGACTGCTGCCTCCCAGAGACTGCTGCCCCCGGAGACTGCTGAACACTACCCGGAGACTCCTGCCCACCCCTGAGACTGCTGCCCACCCCCGGACACTGCTACCCACCCCCCGGAGACTGTTGTCCACCCCCCGGGGACTGCTGTCCCTCGGAGACTGCTGACCACCCCCGGAGACTGCAGCCCACTCCCCGGAGACTGCTGCCCACCCCCCGGAGACTGCTGCCCACCCCCGGAGACTGCTGCCCACCCCCCGGAGACTGCTGCCCAACCCCCGGAGACTGCTGCCCACCCCCGGAGACTGCTGCCCACCCCCGGAGACTGCTGGCCACCCCCCGGAGACTGCTGCCCACTCTCCGGAGACTGCTGCCCACCCCGGAGACTGCTGCCCACCCCCGGAGACTGCTCCCCACTCCCCGGAGACTGCTGCCCACCCCCGGAGACTGCTGCCTCCCAGACACTGCTGCCCCCGGAGACTGCTGAACACTCCCCGGAGACTGCTGCCCACCCCTGAGACTGTTGCCCAGCCCCTGGACACTGCTGCCCATGCCCCGGAGACTGCTGCCCACCCCCGGACACTGCTGCCCACCCCCGGAGACTGTTGTCCACCCCCAGGAGACTGCTGCCCACCCCCGGAGACTGCTGTCCCCCGGAGACTGCTGACCACCCCCGGAGACTGCAGCCCACTCCCCGGAGACTGCTGCCCACCCCCCGGAGACTGCTGCCCCCCCCCCGGAGACTGCTGCCCACCCCCGGAGACTGCTGCCCACCCCCCGGAGACTGCTGCCCACTCCCCGGAGACTGCTGCCCACCCCCCGGAGACTGCTGCCCACTCCCAGGAGACTGCTGCCCACTCCCCGGAGACTGCTGCCCACTCCCTGGAGACTGCTGGCCACCCCCCGGAGACTGCTGCCCACTCCGCCCCTGACACTGCTGCCCAATCCCCCCCCCCGGAGACTGCTGCCCACCCGTCGGAGACTGGTGCCTACCCCCGGACACTGCTGCCCACCCCCAGGTGACTGCTGCCCCCAGGAGACTGCTGCCCACCCCCGGAGACTGCTGCCCACTCCCCGGAGACTGCTGCCCACCCCCCGGAGACTGCTGCCCACCCCCCGGAGACTGCTGCCCACTCCCCGGAGACTGCTGCCCACCCCCCGGAGACTGCTGCCCACTCCCCGGAGACTGCTGCCCACTCCCCGGAGACTGCTGCCCACTCCATGGACACTGCTGCCCACTCCGCCCCTGGCACTGCTGCCCACTCCGCCCCTGGCACTGCTGCCCACTCCCCCCGGAGACTGCTGCCCACTCCCCGGAGACTGCTGCCCACCCCCCGGAGACTGTTGCCCACCCCCAGGAGAGTGCTGCCCCCAGGAGACTGCTGCCCACCCCGGAGACTGCTGCCCACCCCCGGAGACTGCTGCCCACTCCCCGGAGACTGCTGCCCACCCCCGGAGACTGCTGCCCACCCCCGAGACTGCTGCCCACCCCCCAGAGACTGCTGCCTCCCAGACACTGCTGCCCCCGGAGACTGCTGAACACTCCCCGGAGACTGCTGCCCACCCATGAGACTGTTGCCCAGCCCCTGGACACTGCTGCCCACGCCCCGGAGACTGCTGCCCACCCCCGGACACTGCTGCCCACACCCCGGAGACTGTTGTCCACCCCCCGGAGACTGTTGTCCACCCCCCGGAGACTGCTGTCCCCCGGAGACTGCTGACCACCCCCGGAGACTGCTGCCCACTCCCCGGAGACTGCTGCCCACCCCTCGGAGACTGCTGCCCCACCCTCCCCCGTAGACTGCTGCCCACCCGCCGGAGACTGCTGCCCACCCCCCGGAGACTGCTGCCCACTCCCCGGAGACTGCTGCCCACCCCCCGGAGACTGCTGCCCACTCCCAGGAGACTGCTGCCCACTCCCCGGAGACTGCTGCCCACTCCCTGGACACTGCTGCACACTCCCCCCGGAGACTGCTGCCCACTCCGCCCCTGACACTGCTGCCCACTCCCCCCGAGACTGCTGCCCACGCCCCGGAGACTGCTGCCCACCCCCGGACACTGCTGCCCACCCCCAGGTGACTGCTGCCCCCAGGAGACTGCTGCCCACCCCCGGAGACTGCTGCCGACGCCCCGGAGACTGCTGCCCACCCCCGGACACTGCTGCCCACACCCCGGAGACTGTTGTCCACCCCCCGGAGACTGCTGCCCACTCTCCGGAGACTGCTGCCCACCCCTGAGACTGTTGCCCAGCCCCTGGAGACTGCTGCCCACCCCCGGAGACTGCTGCCCACCCCCGGAGACTGCTGCCCACCCCCGGAGACTGCTGCCCACCCCCGGAGACTGCTGCCCCCCGGAGACTGCTGCCCACCCCTGGAGACTGCTGCCAACTCCCCGGAGACTGCTGCCCACCCCCCGGAGACTGATGCCCCACCCCCCCGGAGACTGCTGCCCACTCCCCGGAGACTGCTGCCCACTCCCCGGAGACTGCTCCCCACTCCCCAAGGAGACTGCTGCCCACCCCCGGAGACTGCTGCCACCCCCCTGGAGACTGCTGCCCACACCCCGGAGACTGCTGCTCCCCCGGAGACTGCTGTCCCCCTGGAGACTGCTTACCACCCCCGGAGACTGCTGCCCACCCCCGGAGACTGCTGCCCACCCCCGGAGACTGCTGCCCACCCCACGGAGACTGCTGCCCACCCCCGGAGACTGCTGCCCACCCCCCGGAGACTGCTGCCCACCCCCGAAGACTGCTGCCCACCCCCGGAGACTGCTGCCCACCCCCCGGAGACTGCTGCCCACTCCCCGGAGACTGCTGCCCACTCCCCGGAGACTGCTGCCCACCCCCGGAGACTGCTGCCCACCCCCGGAGACTGCTGCCCACCCCCGGAGATTGCTGCCCACCCCCGGAGACTTCTGCCCCACCCCGGAGACTGCTGCCCACCCCCGGAGACTGCTGCCCACCCCCGGAGACTGCTGGCCACCCCCCGGAGACTGCTGCCCACTCTCCGGAGACTGCTGCCCACCCCGGAGACTGCTGCCCACCCCCGGAGACTGCTGCCCACTCCCCGGAGACTGCTGCCCACCCCCGGAGACTGCTGCCTCCCAGACACTGCTGCCCCCGGAGACTGCTGAACACTCCCCGGAGACTGCTGCCCACCCCTGAGACTGTTGCCCAGCCCCTGGACACTGCTGCCCACGCCCCGGAGACTGCTGCCCACCCCCGGACACTGCTGCCCACACCCCGGAGACTGTTGTCCACCCCCCGGAGACTGTTGTCCACCCCCCGGAGACTGCTGTCCCCCGGAGACTGCTGACCACCCCCGGAGACTGCAGCCCACTCCCCGGAGACTGCTGCCCACCCCTCGGAGACTGCTGCCCCCAACCCTCCCCCGTAGACTGCTGCCCACCCCCCGGAGACTGCTGCCCACCCCCCGGAGAATGCTGCCCACTCCCCGGAGACTGATGCCCACCCCCCGGAGACTGCTGCCCACTCCCAGGAGACTGCTGCCCACTCCCCGGAGACTGCTGCCCACTCCCTGGACACTGCTGCACACTCCCCCCGGAGACTGCTGCCCACTCCGCCCCTGACACTGCTGCCCAATCCCCCCCCCCGGAGACTGCTGCCCACCCGTCGGAGACTGGTGCCCACCCCCGGACACTGCTGCCCACCCCCAGGTGACTGCTGCCCCCAGGAGACTGCTGCCCACCCCCGGAGACTGCTGCCCACTCCCCGGAGACTGCTGCCCACCCCCCGGAGACTGCTGCCCACCCCCCGGAGACTGCTGCCCACTCCCCGGAGACTGCTGCCCACCCCCCGGAGACTGCTGCCCACTCCCCGGAGACTGCTGCCCACTCCCCGGAGACTGCTGCCCACTCCATGGACACTGCTGCACACTCCCCCCGGATACTGCTGCCCACTCCGCCCCTGGCACTGCTGCCCACTCCCCCCCGGAGACTGCTGCCCACCCCCGGACACTGCTGCCCACCCCCCGGAGACTGTTGCCCACCCCCAGGAGAGTGCTGCCCCCAGGAGACTGCTGCCCACCCCGGAGACTGCTGCCCACCCCCGGAGACTGCTGCCCACTCCCCGGAGACTGCTGCCCACCCCCGGAGACTGCTGCCCACCCCCCAGAGACTGCTGCCTCCCAGACACTGCTGCCCCCGGAGACTGCTGAACACTCCCCGGAGACTGCTGCCCACCCATGAGACTGTTGCCCAGCCCCTGGACACTGCTGCCCACGCCCCGGAGACTGCTGCCCACCCCCGGACACTGCTGCCCACACCCCGGAGACTGTTGTCCACCCCCCGGAGACTGTTGTCCACCCCCCGGAGACTGCTGTCCCCCGGAGACTGCTGACCACCCCCGGAGACTGCAGCCCACTCCCAGGAGACTGCTGCCCACCCCTCGGAGACTGCTGCCCCCAACCCTCCCCCGTAGACTGCTGCCCACCCGCCGGAGACTGCTGCCCACCCCCCGGAGACTGCTGCCCACTCCCAGGAGACTGCTGCACACTCCCCGGAGACTGCTGCCCACTCCCTGGACACTGCTGCACACTCCCCCCGGAGACTGCTGCCCACTCCGCCCCTGACACTGCTACCCACTCCCCCCCGAGACTGCTGCCCACCCGTCGGAGACTGGTGCCCACCCCCGGACACTGCTGCCCACCCCCAGGTGACTGCTGCCCCCAGGAGACTGCTGCCCACCCCCGGAGACTGCTGCCCACGCCCCGGAGACTGCTGCCCACCCCCGGACACTGCTGCCCACACCCCGGAGACTGTTGTCCACCCCCCGGAGACTGTTGTCCACCCCCCGGAGACTGATGTCCCCCGGAGACTGCTGACCACCCCCGGAGACTGCAGCCCACTCCCCGGAGACTGCTGCCCACCCCTCGGAGACTGCTGCACCCAACCCTCCCCCGTAGACTGCTGCCCACCCCCGGAGACTGCTGCCCACCCCCCGGAGGCTGCTGCACACCCCGGAGACTGCTGCCCACCCCCGGACACTGTTGCCCACCCCCCCGAGACTCTTGCCCCCCCCCCCGAGACTATTGCCCCCGGAGGCTGCTGCCCACTCCCCGGAGACTGCTGCCCACCCCCTAGAGACTGCTGCCCACTCCCCGGAGACTGCTGCCCACCCCCGGAGACTGCTGCCTACCCCCGGAGACTGCTGCCCACCCCCGGAGACTGCTGCCCACTCCCTGAAGACTGCTGCCCACCCCGGGAAACTCCTGCCCATCCCCGGAAACTGCTGCCCACCCACGGAGAATGCTGCCCAACCCCGGAGACTGCTGCCCAACCCACGGAGACTGCTGCCCACCCCCTGGAGACTACTGCCCACCCCCCGGAGACTGCTGCCCAACCCCGGAGACTGCTGCCCACCCCCGGAGAATGCTGCCCACCCCCGGAGACTGCTGCCCAACCCACGGAGACTGCTGCCCACTCCCTGGAGACTGCTGGCCACCCCCCGGAGACTGCTGCCCACTCCCCGGAGACTGCTGCCCACCCGCCGGAGACTGCTGCCCTCGGAGACTGATGCCCACCCCCCGGAGACTGCTGCCAACTCCTCGGAGAATGCTGCCCACCCCCTATAACTGTTGCCCACCCCCTGCAGACTGCTGCCCACCCCCGGAGATTCCTGCCCACCCCCGGAGACTCCCGCCCACCCCCGGAGACTGCTGCCAACCCCCGGAAAATGCTGCCTTCCCCCCGGAGACTGCTGCCCACCCCCCGGAGACTGCTGCCCACCCCCGGAGACTGCTGTCCTCGAAGACTCCTGCCCACCCCCCGGAGACTGCTGCCCACTCCCCGGAGACTGCTGTCCACCCCCTGAGACTGTTGCCCACCCCCTGGAGACTGCTGCCCACTCCGCCCCTGACACTGCTGCCCACTCCCCGGAGACTGCTGCCCACCCCCCCGGAGACTGCTGCCCACCGCCGGAGGCTCCTGCTCACCCCCGGAGACTGCTGCCCACCCCAGAAAATGCTGCCCAACCCCCGGAGACTGCTGCCCAACCCCCGGAGACTGCTGCCCAACCCCCGGAGACTGCTGCCCACCCCCCGGAGGCTGCTGCCCACTCCCCGGAGACTGCTGCCCACCCCCCTGAGACTGCTGCCCACCCCCCTGAGACTGTTGCCCACTCCCCGGAGAATGCTGCCCACCGCCGGAGAATGTTGCCCCACCCCGGACACTGTTGCCCACCCCCACACGAGACTCTTGCCCACCCCCCGAGACTGCTGCCCCCGGAGGCTGCTGCCCACTCCCCGGAGACTGCTGCCCACCCCCTGGAGAGTGCTGCCCACCCCCTGGAGACTGCTGCCCACCCCCGGAGACTGCTGCCCACCCCCGGAGACTGCTGCCCACCTCCGGAGACTGCTGCCTACCCCCGGACACTGCTGCCCACCCTCGGAGACTGCTGCCCACTCCCTGAAGACTGCTGCCCACCCCCGGAGACTCCTGCCCACCCCCGGAGACTGCTGCCCACCCCCGGAGAATGCTGCCCACCCCCGGAGACTGGTGCCCAACCCCCGGAGACTGCTGCCCGGCCCCTGGAGACTACTGCCCACCCCCGGAGACTGCTGCCCAACCCCCGGAGACTGCTGCCCACCCCTCGGAGACTGCTGCCCCCAACCCTCTCCCGGAGACTGCTGCCCACTCCCCGGAGACTGCTGCCCACCCCCCGGAGTCTGCTGCCCACCCTCCGGAGACTGCTGCCCACTCCCCGGAGACTGCTGCCCACTCCCCGGAGACTGCTGCCCACTCCCTGGACACTGCTGCACACTCCCCCCGGAGACTGCTGCCCACTCCCCCCCTGACACTGCTGCCCACTCCCCCCCGGAGACTGCTGCCCACCCCCGGACACTGCTGCCCACCCCCCCCGGAGACTGTTGCCCACCCCCAGGAGAGTGCTACCACCAGGAGACTGCTGCCCACCCCCGGAGACTGCTGCCCACCCCCGGAGACTGCTGAACACTCCCCGGAGACTGCTGCCCACCCCTGAGACTGTTGCCCAGCCCCTGGACACTGCTGCCCACCCCCCGGAGACTGCTGCCCACCCCCGGACACTGCTGCCCACACCCCGGAGACTGTTGTCCACCCCCCGGAGACTGTTGTCCACCCCCCGGAGACTGCTGTCCCCCGGAGACTGCTGATCACCCCCGGAGACTGCAGCCCACTCCCCGGAGACTGCTGCCCACCCTCGGAGACTGTTGCCCCCAACCCTCCCCGTAGACTGCTGCCCACTCCCAGGAGACTGCTGCCCACCCCCCGGAGACTGCTGCCCACCCCCCGGAGACTGCTGCCCACTCCCTGGAGACTGCTGCCCACTCCCCGGAGACTGCTGCCCACCTCCTGGACACTGCTGCCCACTCCCCGGAGACTGCTGCCCACCCCCTGGACACTGCTGCACACTCCCCCCGGAGACTGCTGCCCACTCCGCCCCTGACACTGCTGCCCACTCCCCCCCGGAGACTGCTGCCCACTCCCCGGAGACTGCTGACCACCCCCGGAGACTGCAGCCCACCCCCCGGAGACTGCTGCCCACCCCCGGAGACTCCTGCCCACCCCCGGAGACTGCTGCCCACCCCCGGAGACTGTTGCCCACTCCCCGGACACTGCTGCCCACCCCCCGGAGACTGCTGCGCACCCCCGGAGACTGCTGCCCACCCCCGGAGACTGCTGCCCACCCCCGGAGACTGCTGTCCCCCGGAGACTGCTGACCATCCCCGGAGACTACTGCCCATCCCCGGAGAATTCTCCCCACCTCCGGAGATTGCTACCCACCCCACAGAGACTGCTGCCCACCTCCCGGATACTGCTGCCCTCGGAGACTGCTGCCCACCCCCCGGAGACTGCTGCCCACTCCCCGGAGACTGCTGCCCACCCACTGAGACTGTTGTCCACCCTCTGGAGACTGCTGCCCACCCCCCGGAGACTGCTTCCCACCCCCGGAGACTCCTGCCCACCCCCGGAGACTGCTGCCCACCCTCGGAAAATGCTGCCCACCCCCCTTAGACTGCTGCCCAACCCCCGGAGATTGCTGCCCACTCCCCGATGACTGCTCCCCACCCCCGGAGACTCCTGCCCACCCCCGGAGACTGCTGCCCAACCCCCGGAGACTCCTGTCCACCCCTCGGAGACTGCTGCCCCCAACCCTCTTCCGGAGACTGCTGCCCACTCCCCGGAGACTGCTGCCCACCCCCCGGAGACTGCTGCCCACCCTCCGGAGACTGCTGCCCACTCCCCGGAGACTGCTGCCCACCCCCCGGAGACTGCTGCCCACTCCCCGGAGACTGCTGCCCACTCCCTGGACACTGCTGCACACTCCCCCAGGAGACTGCTGCCCACTCCGCCCCTGACACTGCTGCCCACTTCCCCCCGGAGACTGCTGCCCACCCCCGGACACTGCTGCCCACCCCCCCCCCCGGAGACTGTTGCCCACCCCCAGGAGAGTGCTGCCACCAGGAGACTGCTGCCCACCCCCGGAGACTGCTGCCCACCCCCGGAGACTGCTGAACACTCCCCGGAGACTGCTGCCCACCCCTGAGACTGTTGCCCAGCCCCTGGACACTGCTGCCCACCCCCCGGAGACTGCTGCCCACCCCCGGACACTGCTGCCCCCAACCGTAGACTGCTGCCCACTCCCCGGAGACTGCTGCCCACCCCCCGGAGACTGCTGCTCACCCCCCGGAGACTGCTGCCCACTCCCTGGAGACTGCTGGCCACCCCCCGGAGACTGCTGCCCACACCCCGGAGACTGCTGCCCACTCCCCGGAGACTGCTGCCCACCCCCTGGACACTGCTTCACACTCACCCCGGAGACTGCTGCCCACTCCGCCCCTGACACTGCTGCCCACTCCCCCCCGGAGACTGCTGCCCACTCCCCGGAGACTGCTGACCACCCCCGGAGACTGCAGCCCACTCCCTGGAGACTGCTGCCCACCCCCCGGAGACTGCTGCCCCCCCCCCCGGAGACTGCTGCCCACTCCCCGGAGACTGTTGCCCACTCCCCGGAGAGTGCTGCCCACCCCCCGGAGACTGTTGCGCACCCCCCGGAGACTGCTGCCCACCCCCCCGGAGACTGCTGCCCACCCCCAGAGACTGCTGCCCACCCCCGGAGACTGCTGTCCCCCGGAGACTGCTGACCATCCCCGGAGACTACTGCCCATCCCCGGAGAATTCTCCCCACCCCCGGAGATTGCTACCCACCCCACGGAGACTGCTGCCCACCTCCCGGATACTGCTGCCCTCGGAGACTGCTGCCCACCCCCCGGAGACTGCTGCCCACTCCCCGGAGACTGCTGCCCACCCACTGAGACTGTTGTCCACCCCCTGGAGACTGCTGCCCACCCCCCGGAGACTGCTTCCCACCCCCGGAGACTCCTGCCCACCCTCGGAAACTGCTGCCCACCCTCGGAAAATGCTGCCCACCCCCCTTAGACTGCTGCCCAACCCCCGGAGATTGCTGCCCACCCTCCGGAGACTGCTGCTCACCCCCCGGAGACTGCTGCCCTCGGAGACTGCTGTCCACACCCCAGAGACTGCTGCCCACTCCCCGGAGACTGCTGCGCACCCCCCGGAGACTGCTGCCCACTCCCCGGAGACTGCTGCCCACCCCCGGAGACTGCTGCCTACCCCGGAGACTGCTGCCCACCCCCGGAGACTGCTGCCCACTCCCCGAGACTGCTGCCCACCCCCGGAGACTCCTGCCCACCCCCGGAGACTGCTGCCCACCCCCGGAGACTGCTCCCCACCCCTCGGAGACTGCTGCCCAGTCCCCGGAGACTGCTGCCTACCCCCCGGAGACTGCAGCCCACTCCCCGGACGACTGCTGCCCACCCCCCGGAGACGCCTGCCCCCTCTCCCCCGGAGACTGCTGCTCACCCCCGGAGACTGCTGCCTCCCAGAGACTGCTGTCCCAGAGACTGCTGCCCCGGAGACTGCTGCCCACCCCCGGAGACTGCTGCCCACCCCTCGGAGACTGCTGCCCACCCCCAGGAGACTGCTGCCCATCCCCGGACACTGCTGCCCACCTCCCCGGAGACTGCTGCCCACCCCCGGCGACTGCTGCCCACCCCCGCAGACTGCTGCCCACCCCCCGGAGACTGCTGCCCCACCCTCGGAGACTGCTGCCCACCCCCCGAGACTGCTGTCCCCCCGGAGACTGCTGCCCACCCCCGGAGACTGCTGCCCACCCCCGGAGACTGCTGCCCACCCCGCGGAGACTGCTGCCCACCCCCGGAGACTGCTTCCCACCCCTCGGAGACTGCTGCCCACCCCCGGAGACTGCTGCCCCCCGGAGACTGCTACCCACCCCCTGGAGAATTGCTGCCCACTCCCCGGAGACTGCTGCCCCCCCCCGGAGACTGTTGCACAGCCCCTGGAGACTGCTGCCCACCCCACGGAGACTGCTGCCCATCCCCGGTCACAGCTGCCCACCCTCCGGAGACTGCTGCCCCGGAGACTGTTGCTCACCTCCGGAGACTGCTGCCCACTCCCCGGAGACTGCTGCCCACCCCCCGGAGACTGCTGCCCCCCCCCGGAGACTGTTGCCCACCCCCCGGAGACTGCTGCCCACCCCCCGGAGACTGCTGCCCACCCCCAGAGACTGCTGCCCACCCCCGGAGACTGCTGTCCCCCGGAGACTGCTGACCATCCCCGGAGACTACTGCCCATCCCCGGAGAATTCTCCCCACCCCCGGAGATTGCTACCCACCCCACGGAGACTGCTGCCCACCTCCCGGATACTGCTGCCCTCGGAGACTGCTGCCCACCCCCCGGAGACTGCTGCCCACTCCCCGGAGACTGCTGCCCACCCACTGAGACTGTTGTCCACCCCCTGGAGACTGCTGCCCACCCCCCGGAGACTGCTTCCCACCCCCGGAGACTCCTGCCCACCCTCGGAAACTGCTGCCCACCCTCGGAAAATGCTGCCCACCCCCCTTAGACTGCTGCCCAACCCCCGGAGATTGCTGCCCACCCCCCGGAGACTGCTGCTCACCCCCCGGAGACTGCTGCCCTCGGAGACTGCTGTCCACACCCCAGAGACTGCTGCCCACTCCCCGGAGACTGCTGCGCACCCCCCGGAGACTGCTGCCCACTCCCCGGAGACTGCTGCCCACCCCCGGAGACTGCTGCCTACCCCCGGAGACTGCTGCCCACCCCCGGAGACTGCTGCCCACTCCCCGAAGACTGCTGCCCACCCCCGGAGACTCCTGCCCACCCCCGGAGACTGCTGCCCACCCCCGGAGACTGCTCCCCACCCCTCGGAGACTGCTGCCCAGTCCCCGGAGACTGCTGCCTACCCCCCGGAGACTGCAGCCGACTCCCCGGACGACTGCTGCCCACCCCCCGGAGACGCCTGCCCCCTCTCCCCCGGAGACTGCTGCTCACCCCCCGGAGACTGCTGCCTCCCAGAGACTGCTGTCCCCAGAGACTGCTGCCCCCGGAGACTGCTGCCCACCCCTCGGAGACTGCTGCCCACCCCTCGGAGACTGCTGCCCACCCCCAGGAGACTGCTGCCCATCCCCGGACACTGCTGCCCACCTCCCCGGAGACTGCTGCCCACCCCCGGAGACTGCTGCCCACCCCCCGCAGACTGCTGCCCACCCCCCCGGAGACTGCTCCCCACCCTCGGAGACTGCTGCCCACCCCCCAGAGACTGCTGTCCCCCCGGAGACTGCTGCCCACCCCCGGAGACTGCTGCCCACCCCCGGAGACTGCTGCCCACCCCGCGGAGACTGCTGCCCACCCCACGGAGTCTGCTTCCCACCCCTCGGAGACTGCTGCCCACCCCCCGGAGACTGCTGCCCCCCGGAGACTGCTACCCACCCCCTGGAGAATTGCTGCCCACTCACCGGAGACTGCTGCCCACCCCCTGAGACTGTTGCAAAGCCCCTGGAGACTGCTGCCCACCCCTCGGAGACTGCTGCCCATCCCCGGACACTGCTGCCCACCCTCCCGGAGACTGCTGCCCCCCGGAGACTGTTGCTCACCTCCGGAGACTGCTGCCCACTCCCCGGAGACTGCTGCCCACCCCCCGGAGACTGCTGCCCTCTCCCCGGAGACTGTTGCCCACTCCCCGGTGACTGCTACCCACCCCCGGAGACTGCTGCCCACCCCCGGAGACTGCTGCCCACCCCCGGAGACTGCTGCCCAACCCCCGGAGACTGCTGCTCCACGGAGACTGCTGCCCACCCCCCGGAGACTGCTGCCCAATCCCCGGAAACTGCTGCCCACCCCGCGAAGACTGCGTCCCCCCCCCCGGAGACTGCTGCCCACTCCCCGGAGACTGCTGCCCACCCCCCGGAGACTGCAGCCCACCCCCCGGAGACTGCAGCCCACCCCCCGGAGACTGCAGCCCACTCCCTGGAGACTGCTGCCCACCCCCGGGAGACTGCTGCCCACTCCCCGGAGACTGCTGCCCACCCCCAGGAGACTCCTGCCCCCAACCCTCCCCCTGAGACTGCTGACCAGCCCCGGAGACTGCTGACCGGCCCTGGAGACTGCTGCCCACCCCGGAGACTGCTGCCCAACCCCCGGAGACGGCTGCTGCCGCGGAGACTGCTGCCCACCCCCGGAGACTGCTGCACACTCCCCGGAGACTGCTGCCCACCCCCCTGAGACTGCTGCCTACCCACTCTGAGATTGCTGCCCAATCCCCGGAAACTGCTGCCCATCCCCACGGAGACTGCGCCCCCCCCCCCCCCCCACGGAGACTGCTGCCCACTCCCCGGAGACTGCTGCTCACCCCCCGGGGACTGCAGCTCACCCCCCGGAGACTGCTGCCCACTCCCCTGAGACTGCTGCCCACCCCCCGGAAACTGCTGCCCACTCCCCGGAGACTGCTGACCACTCCCGTAGACTCCTGCCCCCAAGCCTCCCCCGGAGACTGCTGCCCACCCCCGGAGACTGCTGCCCACCCCCGGAGACTGCTGCCCACTCCCCGGAGACTGCTGCCCACCCCCCAGAGACTGCTGCCCACACCCCGGAGACTGCTGCCCACTCACCCCCCCCCGGAGATTGCTACCAACCTCCCCCCGGAGACTGCTGGCCACTCCCCGGAGACTGCTACCCACCCCCGGAGACTGCTGCCCGCCCCCGGAGACTGCTGCCCACCCCCGGAGAATGCTGCCCACCCCCGGAGACTGCTGCCCAACCCCCAGAGACTGCTGCTTCCCGGAGACTGCTGCCCATCCCCCGGAGACTGCTGCCCACTCCCTGGAGACTGCTGCCCACCCCCTGAGACTGTTGCAAAGCCCCTGGAGACTGCTGCCCACCCCTCGGAGAATTGCTGCCCACCCCCGGACACTGCTGCCCACACCCCCGGAACTGCTGGCCCCCGGAGACTGCTGCCCACCCCCCGGAGACTGCTGCCCACTCCCCGGAGAGTGCTGCCTACTCCCCGGAGACTGCTGCCCACCTCCGGAGACTCCTGCCCACTCCCGGAGATTGCTGCCCACCCCCGGAGACTGCTGCCCACTCCCTGGAGACTGCTGCCCACCCCCAGAGACTACTGCCCTCTCCCCGGAGACTGCTGCCCACTCCCTGGAGACTGCTACCCAACCCCGGAGACTGCTGCCCACCCCCGGAGACTGCTGCCCACCCCCGGAGAATGCTGCCCACCCCGCGGAGACTGCTGCCCACTCTCTGGAGACTGCTGCTCACTCCCCGGAGACCGCAGCCCACCTCCCGGAGACTGCAGCCCACCCCCCGGAGACTGCAGTCCACTCCCTGGAGACTGCTGCCCACCCCCCGGAGACTGTTGCCCACTCCCCGGAGACTGCTGCCCACCCCCCGGCGACTCCTGCCCCCAACCCTCCCCCGGAGACTGCTGACCGGCCCCGGAGACTGCTGCCCACCCCGGAGACTGCTGCCCAACCCCCGGAGACTGCTGATCCCCGGAGACTGCTGCTCACCCCCCGGAGACTGCTGCCCACTCCCCGGAGACTGCTGCCCACTCCCCAGGGACTACTGCCCACCCCCCTGAGACTGCTGCCCACCCCGGAGACTGCTGCCCATCCCCCGGGGACTGCTGCTCCCCGGAGACTGCTGCCCATCCCCACGGAGACTGCGCCCCCCCCCCCCCGGAGACTGCTGCCCACTCCCCGGAGACTGCTGTCAACCCCTGTAGACTCCTGCCCCCAACCCTCCCCCGCAGACTGCTGCCCACTCCCCGGAGACTGCTGCCCAACCCCCGGAGACTGCTGCCCACCCTCAGGAGACTGCTGCCCACTCCCCGGAGACTGTTGCCCACCCCCCGGAGACTGCTGCCCACCCCCCGGAGACTGCTGCTCACCCCCGGAGACTGCAGCCCACCCCCGGAGATTGCTGCCCACCCCCAGAGACTGCTGCCTACTCCCCCCCCCGGAAACTGCCGCCCACCCCTCGGAGACTGCTGCCCACTCCCCGGAGACTGCTGCCCACCCCCCTGAGACTGCTCCCCACCCTCCGGAGACTGCTGCCCACTTCCCGGAGACTGCTGCCCCCCCGGAGACTGCTGCCCCCCGGAGACTGCCCCCCCTGAGACTGCTGCCCCCCCCTGAGACTGCTGCCCCCCCCTGAGACTGCTGCCACCCGGAGACTGCTGCCACCCGGAGACTGCTACCCCCCGGAGGCTACTGTCCCCGGAGACTGCTGCCCACTCCCTGGAGACTGCTGTTCATTCCTCTGAGACTGCTGCCCACCCCGCGGAGACTGCGTCCCCCCCCCCCCCCGGAGACTGCTGCCCACTCCCCGGAGACTGCTGCTCACCCCCCGGTGACTGCAGCCCACCCCCCGGAGACTGCAGCCCACCCCCCGGAGACTGCTGCCCACTCCCTGGAGACTGCTGCCCACCCCCGGAGACTGCTGCCCACTCCCCGGAGACTGCTGCCCCCCGGAGACTGCTGCCCCCGGAGACTGCTGCCCCCGGGAGACTGTTACCCCCAGAGGCTATTGCCCCCAGGAGAGTGTTGCCACCCGGAGACTGCTGCCCTCCGGAGGCTACTGCCCCCGGAGACTGTTACCCCCAGGAGACTGTTACCACCAGAGACTGTTGCCCCCCAGGAGACTATTGCCACCCGGAGACTGCTGCCCCACGGTGACTGCTACATCAGACCGTGTCTTTATTTTATGAGAACAAACTGACCATCTGATGTTTCTTAACCTAACCTAATCCGACCTTACCCGACCCGACCCGAGCCGAGCCGAGCCGAGCCGAGCCGAGCCGAGCCGAGCCGAGTTTAGATGGGAAATATCTACTTTCCGGGAAAGTTGGTTGTCTACTTTCTCGAAAAGTATAAAATCTATCTACTTTTCGGGAAAGTAGATTATCGACTTTTCGGAGAAGGAGATTTTCGAATTTTGGGGGAAATATTACCTAATTTTGCGAAGTAGATTATCATAGAAAACGGGAAATTTGTATCATAAAAAATGGGAAATATCTACTTTCCGGGAAAGTTGGTGAAGTAAAGAATGTGGAGGAGGAGGAGGAGTAGGAAGGGGAGGAGGAGGTTAGAGGAGGAGGAGAAGAGGGAGGAGGAGGAGGTAGAGAAGGAGGAGGAGGAGGTAGAGGAGGAGTGGGAGGGGGGGGAGGAGGTAGAGGAGGAGGAGGTCGAGGAGGAGGAGGTAGAGGAGGAGGAGGTAGAGAAGTAGGAGGAGGATCTGTGACCACCATCACCGCTCACTTCCTCCAGCTCCTCGTTTTAAATTACTCCAGTTTTAAGTCAATCCACTTTAAGTCACTCCCATTTAAGTTACTCTAGTTGTAAGTTTTAAGTTACAACTGTTTTAAGTTTGCCTAGTATCAAGTCACTCCAGTAATAATTCAATCCACTTTACGTTACTGCAGCTTAGATTACTCCAATATTTTTACAGCAACTTTACCCTTCAATACAGTGGAGCATTTCGACTCTTGAACATTTCAGCATCGCTTCGGATATTTTTTCAGTCAATAGTGCGGCGGAATACAGCACCACATATAGGGTACTGAGTGAGTGATTGGTTCTGGGAGAGAGAGAGAGAGAGAGAGAGAGAGAGAGAGAGAGAGAGAGAGAGAGAGATTGGTTATGGGAAAGGTGGATATGAGAGAGAGAGTTATTAACGGTTAACAAATTTATTGGTAAAGCTTGGAGTATAGTTTGCTTAATCTGAGTTCACTGCCACACAGGACAGAGGTTCATACACAAAGGAATAGATCATATTCATTAATTGTATATATAGGTCAGAATCATGTGGGTGATATCACTGTTCACTGCCACTCAGGACGGAGGTTCATATACAGTCGAAGTCATTTTCTATTTGAGGACTGATCGGTGTGGACCAGCGGCAAATTTTGGATAGACCGCAACAATGTCCTCAAACACTCCTGATTCAATGCAGTAATTACATAGTTCATGATATAATAAGCCAGGTGGCCTGAATTCTTTGACAGTGTCACATTCAATAATATAGTGTTCAAGTGTATGCTTTAAAGGTTAATCACAAAGCTTACATGCTGAGTGTTCCGGTATGGGTACAGCGTCACTAACTTGCCAGATATGTATGTATCCTGGTCTAATTCTGGCCACGACTACATCACATTGTCTGGTTCTGTCCTTGTGCTGGCCATACCGGTACCTCTTGTCACAAAATTTGTCATATTTACTAATACTACAACTACCAGGTCTCTGCTTTTCTCAGTTCTTCTACATCATACACCTCAAGGAAGGGAGTAAGAGGAACAGTAGTTGAATAGGAGAGAAAATTGCACAGAAAACGAAATATATTGAAGAGATCAAATAAATTGGAAGTAAACTCAATAATAATAACAAATAAAACGATAATAGGAGAAGATAACATAGAAAACGGGAAATAAAACAAATTCGATAAATATAGTTAAATAGCAAGGAAACAAGAGATAGGAAACATATAAGCTACAAAATAGGATTAAAAAATACTGGATGTGGGAATGGAGAAGAAGGAGAGGGAGGGAAAAAGGAAAAATAGGAGCCACAATATTGAATTAGAAAGTACTGAATGTAGGAATAGACAGGGGGAGGGGAAGAAAGAGAGAGTGGAGAAGAGAAAAATAGAGGAGGAGGAAGAGGGAGGGGGTAGAGGGAGAGGGGAAGAAAAAGTGGAAAAATAAGGAACGGGGAGAGTGAATGTTAGATAAAGGTAAACAGAAAGAGTTAGAGCCGGCCAGTAGATTTAGTAGAGGCGTGACACTGAATTGAGTTACCTTTACTGGGGGAATTTCATATGCAGAGGATGAGACCAGCAAAAGGGGCGACTCAATGGGTGAGGGGAGACAAGCTTAGAAATAGAGTGGGAGGAGAGTCAAGCTTAGAAATGTAGTGGGGAGAATCAAGCCTAGAAATGGAGTGAAGGAAGAGTCAAGCTTAGAAATGGAATGAGAGAAGACTCAAGCTAAATAATGTAGTGAGTCGTAGAAATGGAGTGAGGGAAGAGTCAAGCTTAGAAATGAACACGAAAAAAAGCAGACCAAAATAAGCTCATAAAATGAGGAAGAAGAAGAGGAAGGAAAATAAAAATATATTCGGAAACAGAAAATGGAATGTAGGAAGCCAATAACATGTATTTCCTCTCTCTCTCTCTCTCTCTCTCTCTCTCTCTCTCTCTCTCTCTCTCTCTCTCTCTCTCTCTCTCTCCCCGTGGTTGTGGAAATTACATCACCAACTTCCTGACGACATTATGAACACGCTATTGGGAAGTTTTGAACCCGAGTATCATATAGTTAGGGAGTCGAATTGAGTTTGTAACTTTTGGGGCCAGCCAGAGCTTGTAAGGCGGTGTCTGGTGGGGGGTGGACGGGGTGTGGTGGTAGGTAGGGAGTGTCCGATGGGGTGGGGACGGGGCAGGAAGGGAGGGACGGGGTGTTTGGTGGGGGTAGGAGAGGGAGGAGGGGTGAGGTGGGGGAGAAGGAGGGGGTCTGGTAGGGGTGGGGGAGAAGTAGGTGGTGTGGTGGGGAAAGGGTAGATGGAGAGGGAGGGTGGTGTAGGAGGGGCATGTTGGGGGATGGAATGCAGTGGGGGGGAAATGGTGGAGGATGTGGAGGGATTGCAGTAAGAGAGGCATGGATTGTGGTAGGTGGTGGTAGGGTGAGTGGGGGGGGGGGGGTTAGTAGGGGTTAGGGTTACAGAGTCAAAACAAACGTGTGTGTGTGTGTGTGTATTAACAAGATCTATGAATATTTCAGCAGTAGATAATGGTGACCAACACTCACTCAGAGTCATTAGCATATAAATATATCATTATTTTTATTATACTGTAGCAAGTATTATTTATTTCGTGTGTGTGTGTGTGTGTGTGTGTGTGTGTGTGTGTGTGTGTGTGTGTGTGTGTGTGTGTGTCCTCCTAAACAGACTTCTTCATGAGGCGGAAAACTTCCTCCCAGAATCTCAATGTGGTTTTATACCATCACATGGCTCCACTGACATGATCATTGTTGCCCGACAGATACAGAAAAAGTGCAGAGAACAGCGACATGACCTGTACATGGCTTTTATTGACCTAACCAAGGCCTTCGAATCGGTCAACAGGGAAGCCCTCTGGCAGACCCTCTGCCGTTTTGGCTGCCCACCAAAAATCATCGCCATTGTTAGGCAACTCCACGATGGCATGAACGGCAGTGTTCTACGCAATGGCACACAGTCTGAGTTCTTCCCCATCCAAACAGGGGTTAAACAAGGGTGTGTACTGGCACCAACTTTCTTTTCCCTTTTCTTGGCTGCCTTCCTTACTCGTGCCAGTGCCAATTTAGCCGGCGGGGTGGACATCGAGTACCGGATGAAGGGTCTTTTCAACATCAGACGACTCCAGGCAGAAACAAAGGTGTGTACAGCTTCCATTACGGAACTTCAGTATGCTGACGACCTCACCCTTGTCGCTCACACTGAATGCGACCTACAAGAGATCCTGAACACCTACGCAGATGCGTATGCGCACTTCGGCCTTGAAGTGAATGTACGTAAGAGTCAGATTCTCTTTCAGCCTGCCCCGGGTTCAGACACACCCCCACCATCCATCCAGCTTAATGGCACTACCCTCTCTAATGTTACCCACTTTCGGTATCTCGGCTCCCACCTGTCCACCACCGCGGACATCGATAAGGAGATTCAACATCGGATCAGATGTGCATCTCAAGACTTTGGCAGAATCCGTACCCGTGTCTTCAGCTGTAGGGAGCTGAAATTATCTACAAAGTTGCACGTATATCGAGCAGTGGTCCTTCCCACTCTGCTATATGGCAGCCAGACATGAGTCACTTGAAAACTTTCACCAACGTAGTCTACGTTCCATCCTCCGAGTTCACTGGGAAGACAAGAGAACAAATGCCAGTATTCTCGCTGACACCAACTGTAGGAGCATCGAGGCTACCATTATCCATGAACAACTAAGTTGGACTGGCCATGTTGCCCGCATGGACGACAGTTGACTGCCAAAACAGTTACTTTACAGTCACCTAACGAATAGTAAACGTAACGCTGGCGGGCAACTGAAAGGGTTTAAGGATAGTCTTAAGACAAACCTGAAAAGGTACCAAGTCGACCCCCTCACCTGGGACACGATTACTCCACATCGTAACGCTTGGAGGAGCACCACACGAGGTGTCAATACTTTCGAGTCAGCCCAACTGCATACCGAGGCAGACAAGTGCCAACGCCGGAAAGACACTGTTGCCGCCCCTGCCGCACTAGATGTAGCCCTCCACACGGGCAACACCTGTGAATGACTATTGGTCCCGTATCGGTTTCTTTAATCACCTCAGAGCTCTCCAACGAAGGTGACATCCTTAATAACTCATATCATTGTATCATAGCTGGATGATCGTCATACTCGATTTCGAGTGACAGCAAAGTAGTAATAGTAGTATAAATGGTGTGTGTGTGTGTGTGTGTGTGTGTGTGTGTGTGTGTGTGTGTGTGTGTGTATAGTGAAATTGCTTTTAATTATTACGATTATAATTATTTTATTGTTATTTCATAATAGTTATAATAATTATTATTATTATTATTATTATTATTATTATTATTATTATAATAACTATTATTATAACTACTGTAACTGTTTGTTATTATTATTATTACACTGCCCCCAACTACAAGGCTGAATATTGTTTTCGGTCGCGTCTGTCTGTCCCCAAAATAACTCTCGAACGGATTTGCGGATTTGCACCAAACTTTGTAGATTTGATCAACATGTGACAAGGTCCACACGACAAACTTTTGGTGGTGGTGGCGGTAGTGAAGGTGGTGGTGACGGAGATGGTGGTGGTGACGAGGATGGTGGTGATAGTGATGACGGAAATGTTGCTGTCCAGTAAAGTCTCAGCGAATCTCTACAGCCAAGTTTTATCGTAGGAGAAAGTTTAGTCAGAAAAGTCTGTTCATTTAACGTACGATCCTTAGAAAATACAATTGGTTGCGGTAGAGTCAATGTAATTTGGTCGCCATATTGGGTGTTTTAATAATTTATATCGTAGGTTCATTAAGGCGGGTAAATTCGATCTCTCCTGACCACTTAAGGGAAAAAATTATCTTACGACCTGTGGGGTGAAAGGATGGGTCTAGTTACGAGTCTGAGTGTAGTTTTGACCCCATTTTAGTCTCATTTTCTTCCGTTAGTAAAGTGAACCAGGTGTGCAACTACAGGTGTGTTAATTAGGTGTACTTCCCGACAGGTGAATAACTACAGGTGTGTCATGTGTTTATTAGGTGTTCTTCCCAACAGGTGTGTAACTACAGGTGTGTATCATGTGCTAATCAGGTGTTCTCTCCAACAGGTGTCCGGGTAACTGGGTGTCGTGTCCTCACACTACTTCCGGGTGTGACTATCGCGGCTCCCAGCGGTCCATCACCACCCACCTGACGACCTGTACTTACAAGGACCACGGTGAGTACCCCAGTAGTAGTAGTAGTATTACCTCCTTTTATGAGTTCGTTAAGTTGTCTCACTAGGGGGGGGGGGTCAAGATGAGTTATCGCGACCAATCAAAATCATTCATACATTGGTGGGAGGCGATATGATTGGCCACGCGTCCGTCCTGGGTCGTGTTTACTAGACGGATCAAAACACAAAAGGCGACTTAGTTGTAGTTGAGCTCATTGCAAAATCTTGTTGACAGTGCAGTTTGTCTGTTTTGTCTCCTGATATAGAGTTGTTGCTGACATATATTTAGCATAGCGATTACCGAAGTATATTCAGTAGCTGGAGTGTTTGACGAAATATATGAGTAAGTAGTAAGAGGATTTGATTTCGCCTGAGGAGGTGGTAGAGAGGTGGCGTCGGATGATGTGTAGGAGAATAGAATGGTGGGTAGAAGGATGTAGGAGCGTAGGATGACGTGGAGGAGCGCAGGATGGCGTGAAGGAGCGCAGGATGGCGTGGAGGAGCGCAGGACGATGAAGGATATAAAAAAATGCTTACTATAGGTACAGACAATGAGTAAACAGATGAATACTACCTGTTGCCGCCATTAGTGTACAGTATCAGCTGATGGTATGCACGGTAGACGTAAACAGAGGGGGGGGGGGGGGTGCAGGACTTTTGAGAACACCTTGTGGCCTATAAACCTGTACAGCTAATTAGCTCAGCAGGTGTCCAGGAGTGTAGCTCTCTCTCCCTCTCTCTCTCGAACCATGAACCCTTAGGACAGTTCTTCTTCGCTAATAAGCTGCTAATGATCGCTAATGAGTTATTGTTGATCACCACTACGTCACTGATACTCCATATAGCTAATTGAGAAGTTGAGTTAAAATTCTTGTTGCGGCCTGAAATAGGTTAGGTTAGGTTAGCACACACACACACACACACACACACACACACACACACACACTCTCTCTCTCTCTCTCTCTCTCTCTCCTCTCTCTCTCTCTCTCTCTCTCTGAGCTGCCGTCCTCCCTACAAACATCAAGTCTCCTCCTTCTCCTCGTCATCTTCGTTGTCCTCCTCATCCTCTTTATCTCCGTCCTCCTCCTTCTTGCCCTTATCCTCTTTGTTTTCCTCTTCCTCTTTGCCTTTTCCTCCTCTTTCTCTTCTTTCTTCTCGCCTTCCTCCTCCTCCTCCTTCCACCACCAGGAAATAACACTCCATTTCTGCTATATATATATAATGAATTTCTTCCCTCTATTGCTTACTAATGAATATTTATTTATGCTCCTCTCTTCCCCTGCTCCCATGTTTATTGACATTATCCGCGTTTGTTGGTCTTATAAAGGTTTGTTTGTGCTGGGCAGCTTTCATCAGTTATTTTCAACTTGTTTGGGTGTTTGTTTGTGTATGTGTGTGGCGGAGGGGGGATGGGGGGGTCTGTTCGTATGCTAATTATTCTTTGTTTACATTGCCTGGGTCTGGCATCAGCTGACTCCGAGGTGGCAGTCAGCTGATTGGCTCATGAGTTATGTTTACATATAGTTGAGCAGGTTGGTGGTGGTTATTATTATTATTATTATTATTATTATTATTATTATTATTATTTCATTAAACATCTGGATGGTTGGTCACCCTTCACATTTTCATTACACCTTTATCAAAATGAGTTATTTTAGGTTTCCTTATGCTTCCTCACCTAACCTAACCTAACCTGACCTAACCTAACCTAACCTAACCTAACCTAACCTAACGCTCATCACCGAGTCCCATCACCTCATAACCTTCCGCATCATGTCGACTCCTGCCAAGACCAACTCACCCCTACACAGTCGTGGTATAAACGGGCCGAGTTTTATGAGTATACCAAATTAGTGATCTTGGTCGGGTACAGGTAATTTATCTCTATATTAAGCCAACACCCTGTCTCTAGTCTGTCTGTCAGATTATCAACATTTTAAAGGAACCACCAAACAGACGGCATATAGACGTGTGAGGTGACGGGAGTTACGACCGCCACTGACAGGAGATGGTTGGGAGGTGAGAGGTGAGGTGATAGGTTTACAGCATCACATGTCAAAGGGTCACCTCCAATGACACCATTTAGACGGACACAAGTGATCTGTTTGTTGATAAACATAATTAATTAAAACCTTTCAATTGTTTATATAATTTTTTCCATAATTAACAAATCCGGGCAAAAAATTTTCCTCAATAAATATGGTCAGGGAAAAAAAAAAGATATTCAAGTTAATATATTACAAAAACCACTTACCTAAGATATATAACGGTTCCACATAACACACACACACAGCCTGAATGAGTTTGGTTAAGTTTCTCCTCCACCAACAACATAGAAAACGGAGAATGGAAACAAAATCAACAAAATCTCCTATTGGTATATATATGACTCCACCATACTGTCTCCTAGTCTTTTATTTTCTGCTATATATTAACAAAATCCCACTATGGCCCTATATACCAGCTCAGTATACCTATATAACGAAGAGTATAAGGTACGTACCGTGATTTATTGAAGAGAATTTAGATGATTAAGTTAGTATGTGTACAGTACAGGAACCAAGTGACGTGTTATGACTGTGTGTATATGTAGGGTTTAGTGATCACTGTACCTGGCCTGTACCTGTGTTTATACCTGTATTTTGTGTTTGGATTTTTATTTGTATCTCAACCTGTAATGTTGTTTGTCTTAAAGTAAACGATATTAAATAACTAAAAGTGGTGTGTGTGTGTGTGGGGGGTGGGGGGGGGGGGGGTGTAAGACAATTGAGGCCCTGTCATCATTTTTCTTAACTCTCCACAAAGATTTTCCAAAACAAGACATTTGTTATTGGCCTCCAGGACAAGGGTGATGTGAGGGGGGAGGGGGGGGGGTAGATGGGGTGTGGTGGGGAAAGGAGGAAGGATAGAGAATGGGGGGTGAGGTGGTGTGAGGAGAGGGTAATGGGAGGGAGGGAAGGATGGGGGTGAGGTGATAGGAAGAAGGTAGAATAATGGTATGGAGGGGTAAGGGAAGGGGGTGGGAAGGAGAGAAAGGAATGAAAAATGCGGAGAGAGAGAGAGAGAGAGAGAGAGAGAGAGAGAGAGAGAGAGAGCAGTAGAGTTCTTGGAAGTCATTAATGGAGGCCCTTCACTCTCTTCACTACCCACCACCACCACCATCACTGTTACCCCCACCCCCACCATCACCACCACCGCCACCACCACCGCCACCACCGCCACCACCACCACCACCACCACCACCAACACTGTTACCACCACCACCACCACCACCACCACCACCACCACCACCCCCAGACTTCCTCACTTCTGTATTTACATTGAATTACACGATCATCGAATTTAATATTGATGAATTGATGGGATTACGGTGGTGAGGAGGGAATGTGGGGGAGGGGTGAGGAGGGGGTAGGAGGGGGTGTGGGGGTGGGGAGGGGATGTGGGAAAGGAGGAGGGGGATTGAAGGAGAGGCGAGGAGTTAGAGGGGATGACGTTTGGGAAGAAGGAAAAGGGAAGTGAGTATATGTGAATGGAGAAGAGGATGGGAAGGAGGGGAAGAAGGAGAAGAGGAGTTAGAAAATGAGACGAAAGGGACGAAAGAAAAGAAGGATGAATGAGAAGAAGGCTTAGAAACATGGAGAATATTTAACGGTTAACAAATTTATTGGCAAAGCTTGTAGTACAGTTTGTCTATTGTGAGTAATTCAGTCAGGTCTTGACACTGAGGGTGGTATCACTTCTCACTGCCACGCAGGACAGAGGTTCGTATACAGTAGAAGTCATTTTCTATTTGAGGACTGATCAGTGTGGGCCAGCAGCAAATTTTTGATAGACAGCAAGAATGTCCTCAAACACTCCTGATTCAATGCAGTAATTACATAAGCCAGGTGGCCTGAAGTCTTTGACAGTGTCACATTCAATAATATAGTGTTCAAGTGTATGCTTTAAAGGTTTATCACAAAGTTTACATGCTGAGTGTTCCGGTATGGGTACAGCGTCACTAACTTGCCAGAGGTGTCTGTATCCAAGCCTAATTCTGGCCATACCGGTACCTCTTGTCACAAAATTTGTCATATTTACTAATGCTACAACTGCCAGGTCTCGGCATTTCTCAGTTCTTCTAGATCAGAGTTCATGATTTTGACTTGTATGTTTTTTAGTACAGCAATAGACAGTAAGAAACGATAGAGAGAGAGAGAGAGAGAGAGAGAGAGAGAGAGAGAGTGGGGTGTTGACAGCGGAGGATCTCTTCCCCCGCTAATAATTACCAAGACGCCAAGAGCCTCCCGTCTCCCCAGGCTCTGACGGGATGCCGATACTGGAGGCTTTGATGTTACACCTGCTTGTGGGTCAGTGTTGGGCCCGGCCAGTGACGTGTGTGTGTGTGTGTTCTGTCCTTTCTCTCTTTCCTTCCTTTCTTTCTTCTTCCCATTTCTCTCTCTCTATCCCTCCCTCTATCTTCTTTCTCTCCATCTCTCTCTCTCTCTATCTTCTTTCTCTCCATCTCTCTCTCTCTCTCTCTCTCTCTCTCTCTCTCTCTCTCTCTCTCTCTCTCTCTCTCTCTCTCTCTCTCTCTCTCTCTCTCCGTCTGGCACCACGGGGACCAGGCAGGGTTCATTGCTCGTGGTGTATTACGATCCACCAGTACATTGATCCATGCTAAGCTGGTGGGGAAGCTGACATGAATTACCTGTTTCACCTGTATAGATGACAGAGGCTGCAGTAACTCACTCTCTCTCTCTCTCCTGTTATTATAGAGGCGGATATAACTCGGGGATGAGTTATAGAAGCTGGATTGACTTTGTATTTTAAGTTATAGAGGTCCGTTGACTTTCTTTCATAAATTATAGGAGTTGGGATAATTCTTTATCTAACCCAACCCAACCCAACCCAACCCAACGCAATACGGATCGCCTGAAGATAAGCCACCCCAGTTTATTTCACTTCATGATCAAATACATTTAACGCTGCCTGGGGAGTAGGTTAGGTTAGGCTAGGGTAGGTTAGGTTAGGTTAGGTTAGGGTAGGGTAGGGTGGGGTAGGGTAGGGTTGGGTTGGGTTGGGTTGGGTAGGGTAGGGTAGGGTTGGGTAGGGTAGGGTAGTGTTATTTTCAGCTGGGTTAGTATGGATCAATAGACACGCTGCAGTTTCCTCCGTTCTTATGCTTTCATGCTTAAGTAAGGTTAGGTTAGGTTATGATAGGTTAGTGTTAGGTTAGGTTAGTGTTAGGTTAGGTTCGATTAGTGTTAGGTTATGGTATAGTAGATTAGTGTTAGGTTAGGTTAGTGTTAGGTTAGCGTTAGGTTATGGTATAGTAGATTAGTGTTAGGTTAGGTTAGATTAGTGTTAGGTTAGGTTAGATTAGTGTTAGGTTAGTTTAAATAAAGTTAGGTTAAGTTACTTTAGTTTAGCATTAAAATGATTAAAATTCAGGTGTAATAAGCTAGGAAGGAGGGGCAGATGAGATGAGCCTGTTTGTATAATGTCTAGGTGTCTCCAATCTAATATAGGCTTGTGTGAGAAAGCCATGTACACAGACTGGGTGTATTCAGGGTGTACAGTGTGTATATGTGTGTGAGATCAACTCGGAAGGGGGGTAATAATATTCAGTGTGTATCCCCAGGTAAACACTGAGCCAGGTAATGAAACGCTGAAGGTAAACTGAGGTGGGGGGGGGGGGAGGAGGTGGTGAGGCGTAGTTTGATTCTATCCTGACGAAGTGGGTGGAAAGGTTTTGTGACGCAGAAGATGAAGAGTGTTGTGGTTACGTTGGTATTTGTTTTGTATGTTTGTGTCTGTCTGTTTTTTAATGTTTTTGTCTTTATTATATCTGTCTGTCTGTCTGTCAGTTGGTGTGTTTGTTTATCTGTCTGTCTGTCTGTCTGTCGAATATTAAAGTGTACATAAGCTACGAATGATTGTAAATGTAATGTGAAATATATATCAGGAAGTTTCAGATCCGCTTTGAGCTGTTTCATGCAAGTCTTCTCAATATATTTCAGAGAGAGAGAGAGAGAGAGAGAGAGAGAGAGAGAGAGAGAGAGATCAGGGAAGAGGTGTACGTTAAGAAAGGGAGAGAAAGAGAAGAGAAGTGGAGTGGAGAGAAAAGAAGAGAAGACTACAAAAGACAAGAGAAAAAAAGGAGAAAGAGGGAAATGAGAGAATAGAAGAGGAGGAAAGGGAGATGAGAGAAGGGAAGAAGAGGAAGGGGAAATGAGAGAAGAGAAGAGAAGAAGGATATGAGGAAGTATAAGAGAAGCATCAACAGTGAAGTGAAGGAAAGATAAGCTTCCCTGACTGACTGGGACGGCTGTGTTTACATTATTCCAAAGGGAGGGAGAGAAGGGAGTGTGGGAGGGGGAGAAGGGAGTGAGGGAGTTAACGATTGAGTGAGGGAGGGAGTTAAGGATTGAGAGAGGGAGGGAACGATTGAGTGAGGGAAGGAACGATTGGGTGAGGGAGGGAAGGAGTGAGAGAGGGAGAGGAGGATTGAGTGAGGGATGGAAGGATTAAGTGAGGGAGGGAAGGAGTGAGTGAGGGAGGGAGTTAAGGATTGAGAGAGGGAGGGAACGATTGAGGGAGGGAGGGAGGGAGGGATTGAGTGAGTGAATGGAGGGAGAGTCTAAGAACGATCTTGGTACCATTTTGTTGTACTGTGAAAGTTAACAAGTCCCTAACCTAACCTAACCTAACCTATTATTGCTGTGCTCTCTGGTGCCGAGTGAACGTAAGTAGGTAAAGTTACAGTCTCAGTGCATTGTTGACGCCATATTGGACGTCATTTTTGTCATTTATAGTATGTATATATGTATGTATGTATGTATGTATGTATGTATGTATGTATGTATGTCCACTGGTAAATTTTATTTTTATAGTATTATTCAAGAAGATTATTATTTTGGCGTACGAAATATCTCTGATGTTATTCTCTCTCTCTCTCTCTCTCTCTCTCTCTCTCTCTCTCTCTCTCTCTCTCTCTCTCTCTCTCTCTCTCTCTCTCTCTTTTAATTCTGAGAAAATTAAGTTGAAGAGATCCTCAAGAGATTTTTTTCTTTACATACACCTGAGACAAGTTGGTGAATGAGAGGGAGGAGGGGAAGGGGTGAAGGAGGGGAGGGGGGAGAGGGGGTGAAGGAGGGGAGGGGGGAGGGGGTGAGGGCGGGAGGAGGGACAGCTGGGAAGTGAGGTTGTGAGGGGTTGGGAAGGTGGGGGGTGCAGGTGGAGAGGGGAGGTGGGGAGGGGATGGGGATAGAGGAGGTAAGGGTGTAGGAAGAGGGGAAGGGAGGGGTGTAGGTGATGGGGGAGGTCAGGGTGTAGGTGAGGGTGGAGGAGGGGTGGGGGGAGAGGGGGAGTGGAAGAGAGGGATAGGTTAGGGGGTGAGGAAGAGCTGCAACCAGGTAACGTGAGGCCAGGGGAAACATGATGTCTTAGGTGAGGCAAGGTGAGGTGAGGCAAGGTGAGGCAAGGTGAGGTGAGACGAGGCAAGGTGAGGTGAGGCGAGGTGAGGTGAGGCAAGGTGAGGTGAGGCAGGTGAGGTGAGGCGAGGTGAGGTGAGGTGAGGTGAGGCGAGGCAAGGTGGTGTAGGGAGCTGGGAGGTGCTTTAATGAGGAGGGGTGACCCAAGGAGGTACTATCGCCTTGTTGGTGTTGAGAGTGAATTAAAAGTTAAGGTAAGTAAGGGTGTCTTCCTCCTCTTCTCCTCCTCCTCCTCCTCCTCCTCCTCTTCTCCTCCTCCTCCTCCTCCTCCTCCTCCTCCTCCTCCTCCTCCTCCTCCATCCCTGACTCAGTACGCTGGTCACGCTGTAGAAGGGGCCCGCCTCCCTCGACTGATTCAACCTCTTTCCACTCCCTTTCTCCTCTCCCACGCCCCTCTCCCTTCTTCCTTGTTTCCCCTCTCCCCCGCCTCCCCTCCCACACCCCTCCCCCTTCTTCCTCACCCTCCCTCCCATCTTCCTTCCCCGTCCCTCCCACCTTCCTTCTCTCCCTCCCACCTTCCTTCTCTCCCTCCGACCTTCCTTCCCCGTCCCTCCCACGTTCTTCCCTTCCTTCCTACCTTCCCCCCTCCCTCCTACCTCCCCCCTCCCCTTCCTCCCCCCCTCCCCTACCTCCCGGAAGTTGAATTTCGTGAAGGAGATATGATACTGAGTTGAGGTTCAAGATGGCGTCAAAATTACACCAAGACTCTCTGGTAAAATTACACAATAAATGGGATGACGTTGACAAGTTATTACTGTAATGGTTCAGTATTGGAAGGATATGAAGTTTATTGCAGTGATTTACATATTATAGTGATTTACAGGTTATTGCAGTGATTTACAGGTTATTACAGGAAAGTTACAGGTTATTGCAGTAATGTCTTGAGTCTCCACTTGTCAATCGCTGACACCCGTTTCCCATTTTCCTAATAAAAAAGAATATTGCTTTTATCGAGTATCTGGTGGGCCACTGTGGTGACTAGTGGATGGTGGTAGTGGTGGTGGGGGTAATGGTGGTAGTGTGGGTGGTAGCGGTGGTTGTAAAGTACTTCGTCTAGGAGATGTAAACCGAGAAACCAGATATCAGATGAACGACGATGTTATAGAGAAATCCGATTTCGAAAAAGATTTTGGAGTAATGATAAGTAGGAATCTTAAGCCAAGTAAACAATGTGTATTTGGTCGAAACAAGGCTAATAAAGTACTTGGGTTCATACAAAGGAGTGTTAGTTACAAGACTAGCGAGATCATCCTAAAACTATATCTTGCGCTTGTGAGACCTCACTTGGATTACGCAGTTCAATTCTGGTCACCGCATTACAGAATGGATATAGAATCCCAAGAAAGAATTCAGAGGAGAATGACAAGACTAATCCCGGGCATTAGGAACCTTGAGTACAGAGGCAGGTTAGAGCACTGGTGGTTAGTGGTGATAGTGGCGGGCAGGTTACCTGAAGGAGGGAGGCAATTGTTATGATCAGAATTTCTCTCCAAATTTTGTTTAGCTGCGTTATAATGTACTTCTTGTAAAACACTCCTAACCTAATCTGACCTGACATGACCCAACCTCGTTAAGATAGGATAGATTAAGTTAGGTCAAGTCACGTTAGATTAGGTTAGGTTCATTGTGGTTAAGATAGGTTAAGTAAGATTAAATCAGATTAGGTTAGGTTAGTTTCAGTGTGGATAGGATAGGTTTACTGCTGGTTTAAAAAAAACAGTTATATTATACTAAATAGCTAAGTAAACAAACAAACATACACATACAGTACAAACTACATAAAAAAACACCAATTAGTTAGTTAAAGTCGATCGCCATGCAACACCTCATTACAACCTCCTGTTAAGCTTCAAGAAATGACCTTTTTTGGGTTCCTGTTTTTATCCCCAGGAGTGTCTCGGCCGCCCATCGTCGAGGGAGAAATTACACACCTCGAGATTCCCAGGACGCATACGGCCCTCGGCATCACCATCGTCGGCGGGTCAGACACGCCCTTGGTAAGACAGGTCATGTGGGGGTCAGTCTAATATCCATATAGGGAGTGTTGAAGCATCTGCAATAAATAATGATTTAAGTTAATTCTTGTTATACCTACATTGTTATATTACTTTGTTCTACTTGTTATACCTACCTTGTTATAGACTTTGTTATCCGTATCAGAGACATAATGTAAAGCTTTGTGTCTGTAGTACATTGTAACATTTATACACCACTGATGACGTGACTAACACACACTCGCCCCTCGACAGCGTTGTGTGGTTGTCCAGGAGGTGTTCCCGGATGGGTTAGTGGCCCAGGATGGCCGCCTACAGCCCGGTGACCAGATTATTGAGGTAGACGGTGTGGACATGACCTCGGCCACTCACCAGGTGGTGTGCCAGGCGCTGAGGCGGCCCCAGACTGTGCTCAGGCTCGGGGTGTATAGGGAGAGGATTGAGGCACAGAGAACCTTGTCGTCTATCACCCCTCCAGCTCCCCCAGCTACCACACACGTCCCCCAGCCAGGTAAGTCCTCCCCCAGCTACCATACACGTCCCTCGGCCAGATAAGTCCTCCCCTGCATCTCCCCAGGCTGGTCAACCCTTTCTTCATTATCATCCCCAGTTCTGGTCATTTGTCCCCTTATCATTACCTCCCTCAGTATCGTCTCCCACCCCCCATCCCCAGCCTAGTAAACCCTTCCCTCATCTCCCCCAGCCTGGTGACTCCCCTAATTTCCCCCAGCTTTCGCTTCTACAAACCCCTAAATTGAAACCGTTTATTAAGCCAGAATAACACAGACACAGAGTAAACAACATAAGGAATATTATAGAATAAATATATTAACATCTGTTTGACTAATTAAATGGTGTTAGTGAATAGATATGTAGTTGCCACGTTTTTTAATTATGTTTATTTTATATTTTGTTATGTGTTCTCCATTTATCCAGTTTCTTCCTATCTTTAAAGGGTTAAACCATCATCCTGAAGGGGTTAATTGTCATCAAAGGGTTAAAACATCCTCCTCCAAAGGGTTAAGACAGTTGAATGGTATTATATGGACTACAGGAGGCAACTTATGTCGTTTCTTTTACCAGGTGAGGCGATGATGGTGACGCTGCAGAAGGAGAGCAGCAGACAGTTGGGTCTGAAGTTGGGAGGGCGCCGCACCGAGCCTGGCATCTTCGTCATGGAGGTGCTGGACGGCTCTGTGGCTGCTCAGGATGGCCGCCTCCACCCACACGACCGTATCCTGGCCATCAACGGTGCCGACGTGCGTTATGCCCGCCTTGACCACGCCTCTCGCCTCATACAGCAGACCCGCCACCACGTGAGTCTGGTGGTGAGTCGTGGAGCCGCTACCAGTGTGGTGGACTCGTCAGGTCCCCCATCAGAGTACCAGCATCTCTTCCGCCGTCCTGATCCGTCTCTTCCCGTTCATCACTGGCGCACCAAGTCGGCTCCTGACCGTCTCGTTCCTCGCCTCGACTGTCACGGCAAGGACATCAACAAGAGCTTAGGGGATGTGACCGATGGCTTAGAGGACGACATTGGTGGCAGCGTTGATGACGTGGGTCTCTCTGCCTCGTGCGAGTCTCTAGACGACCGTGGTTCAGTGACTCGGAGGGAAGGGTCACTGCTCCACTCGAACGGGTCACTCAGTACACCCGGAGAACCCTACAGTGGGTCACTTGGTTCCCTGAATGGCGTCAACACACATTACCAAAGCAACGGATCACTTGGATCGATGGGTATACCACTTAACCAAAGTTCTGGCAGTTTGGCATCATCAGCAGTGAGGGGAGGAGGACCCAGCACGGTGGAGGAGGAAGGTGGGCCGCCAGCGCTGCCACCACGCCACCGTCACGCACTGGCAAGAACCCGCTCCAGCGACCAACTCGACCCACCAGACAACGCCAGTGACAGTCTGCGTGAGAAACTGAAGGAAACACCGAATTTGGATGTTTCAGTGCAGAGCGTCGGGTCGGCCCTGTCTGGGGGAGGCCCGGGTGTGGATACTGCTGACGGGTCTACCAGCAGTCGTATGAGAGGCCGTCGATCAAGGGACTCCAGCGACATGTCTGACTTGGTGCATGGTTTCCGGCGGTCACTACGCATCGAGAGCACCCAACTCCACCAGAAGACTGTCACCATCTCCAAAGTAAGTCACCACGATGAACGACGACATTAAGAGACACGTTATCTGTAACTCAATGATTTTCTCTATTTAACATACACCAGATGCTCAGTAAAGTTGGCTACAGTGATTACAAAAACTATCCACCACAATAAACATAACATTTAAACACACGTAATCAGACTTGTATTTCCTTAATATACACAAAATGTTCAGTAAAGTTGACTACAGATATCATAAAACACTCGTAAGAAAAGCATGAACTGAAATCTTGTGGACCATAACAAAAGAAGAGTAAGCTGGTGGTACTGCAGATTCATATCCTGTACTTGCTGTTAACTGTCATAGATTTGTCACTACAGTTGTCTCGGTGTTGCAGGGCGGGAATGAGAGCCTGGGCATGAGGATAGGCGGCGGTGTGGGTAGCAACGAGGGTGATACTCCCATCTACATCGCCAACATCAACCCTCAGGGCCCCGTCGGCAAGTCGAAACAGGTCAAGGTAAGTCTATGAAACCTATACTGTTGTCTTAGTTATTATGTAGGGCTGTGGTCACCAAGTTCTGTTGACATTATGTAGGGCTGTGGTCACCAAGTACTGTTGACATTATGTAGGGCTGTGGTCACCAAGTACTGTTAACATTATGTAGGGCTGTGGTCACCAAGTACTGTTAACATTATGTAGGGCTGTGGTCACCAAGTACTGTTAACATTATGTAGGGCTGTGGTCACCAAGTACTGTTAACATTATGTAGGGCTGTGGTCACCAAGTTCTGTAAACACTATGTAGGGCTGTGGTCACCAAGTACTGTTAACATAAGGGAGGAAGCAGAATAAATGATAAATGCATAATTATATACTTTAGCACCAGGGCACAGTAACAAAATAATGTTTCTCGTTGACAGAAGGGCGACGTGTTGCTGTCAGTGAATGGACAGTCGCTATTGGGGCTGACCCACGGACAGGCAGTAGCACTGCTGAAGGCCACTGCGGAGCTGGCGGGAGTCACACTTTCCCTGCTGGATGGTCCTGAGACGTCGCTGGGCTCAGCCAATTTTGTGCCATCTTGGTTGTACTGGCAGAAGCTGCCACGTTCCTTGCATGTATCTAAGAGCGTTGTGCTTCACCGGGCTCCTGGTGCTTCCCTTGGCTTCAGCATAGTTGGCGGGTCTGACCCCCAGCGTGGTGCTGAACCCATCCACGTCCTCTTCGTGGTTCAGTCGTCCCCAGCTGCTATAGATGGTAAGCTGCGTTGTGGCGATAGACTTCTTTCCGTCGATGGTCACTCACTGGAACAGGTGCGCCACGCCTCAGCTGTCAGTCTCTTGAAGCAAGCTGGACAGAGAGTACATCTGGAGGTGGTGTCTTGGCTGGGCACAGAGTTGTAAATTATTAATTAAAATCTTACCATCCTCAAGCTTGCTGAATATACTGCACAACTTAGTGACACTTTAGTTTCTCACTGCTGCAGCCTCTTTATTTCCCTGTCTCAGGAGAACAGTTTGTCCAACAGGAGGCCAAGTGGTAGAGTGTCGTGGTGTTGTGTCAGCCAGTCCTCAGGTGCTTGACGGCGGGTGAGTGAGGTAGGCGTCAGGACCGCAGCAGGGAACCACCAGCTGCTACAGGGATTATTTAGTGCCTTCTGGATAACACCAACACTTGTTAGTAGATAACTGTCGTCTTTAGTGAGGAATATTCCCACTATCCTTCAACTACAGTAGCTGTGATGTCATATAGGGTTCCTCTCCAAGAAGAACTAGTCCTATTTGTCTTAGGGGCCAAAGGTGACGGGAAGTAGACTAAGTTAATTTAGCCAACAGTTATAGAATGTAAACATCTTCTCTATAAATAATAATAAGAGAAATTAAAACCGTAAAGGAAACGGAGAAACTCCATACTGGCGCGCCCTAAGTTAATGATTCTGATATAAAGGTTTAGAATTTTGTTGTTGATTATTAGCAGTTTAGTTAATTGTGGGTGATTTGTTGTTTGTCCTGTGTGAGGATAACGTGTTCGTGTGTACGTACACTAGGCGCCTTGTTAAGTACAGTACTGAAGTCTTTTACTGTACTAGTTGTTACACCTGGCGAGTTGGTAGAGTTCTCTTAGAAATGGCGAATAGTACCAATAGTTTTTGTTTAGAATTAACATTATACTTTTATTATTTATATTACTATGCATAGCCAGTTTGTAGTGATCTTGTTTTAAACAAGAATTGTTCCTAACACATCAAATGTTCAGTCATGTAGCTGGCCTCTCGTGCCAGACCTACCCAGCTTTTGCCTTGACGAGCATTACCCATGAGTGGTGGGAGTGTCATGTGACCTTCCTGCATGTTGTCTAGCAGTGCCTGTCACTGTTCCTCTTCCCTCTCGTAACTCTTAATCTTCTGCACATTGTTACTAGTTGCACAATGTATACCTTTTAGATACTCTCAATAATTCGGATGCTACGATTGCTTGGACATTACTGTTTGACTGAACATTACTGTTTGGCCGGACATTACTCTATGGCCGGACATTACCGTTTGGCCGGACATTACTGTTTGGCCGGACATTACTGTTTGGCCGGACATTACTGTTTGGCCGGACATTACTCTATGGCCGGACATTACCGTTTGGCCGGACATTACTCTATGGCCGGACATTACCGTTTGGCTGGACATGACTGTTTAGCCGGGCATGACTGTTTGGCCGGATTTTAAGTCTAGTATGGACTCTACGCATTATTTGAATGCCGCACATGATGGTGAGGCTGTATGGTGGGAGGTCTTGATGCCGCTTCTAATAAGAACGTTAAGCTGTACTCAAACGCCGCCGGCCAGCAGGTTCAACCAGACACGAAATTGTACACGCATAAAATTGATATAACACAAAGCTGGTTAAGACAAGATAGTTATGGTCCTTATGTTAGCCAAGTTTAGAGGTTACTATCCTGGTTATGTGCAGTCGTAGGCAGGGGTGAGTATCCTTCACTAGTGTAACACCTTGTAGTAGTGTCCTAATTATGTCTAGTATTTTGATTTTTTTTGTGGTTAATAAAATGTACCTCTTAAGATATTTTATTTCTTATCCTGTTCAGTATTGCTGTGGTGTGGGATCAGGGGAAACTGGAGGCGAGGGGAAGTGTTGTTAGTTACCCAAAACGGCAGTTGAAGATGTTGAGTTTGAGACTAGATGTACTGTATAAGTCCAACGCTTGAAGTGTATGTAACCAAGTATCAAGTGTAACTCAAGAGGTGGACAGTAGGAATCACCCCAGACCTGGTCATCAGCTGAGTAAGGATGGGCAACTCAGAACATAAGACTGGAGGAAGCTGCAGCGGGCCTATTGGCCCATACTGGGCAGTCCCTATCGCTCATATATCCATCCAACCTGTGTTTGAAGCTATCCAGCGTATTCGAGTTAATGATGATGTTTGCTAACGTGTTCCAATTGTCCACTACTCTATTTCCAAACCAATGTTTACCTATTTCACGCCTAAATCTAAATTTGTCTAATTAAAATCATTGTTACGAGTTCGCTCCTGGTTGGATAGCTTGAGTACCTTTGTTATATCACCTTTGTTTAGCCCCGACTTCCATTTATGCACCTCGATTATGTCGCCCCTCACTCTACGTCTCTCGAGGGAGTGCAAATTAAGATGCTTTAACCTGTCTCTGTGCTCAAGGTTCCTAATGCCCAGGATTAGTCTTGACATTCTGCTCCGAATTCTTTCTTGGATTCTATATCCATTCTGTAATACGATGACCAGAATTGAACTGTGTAATCCAAGCGAGGTCTCACAAGCTCAAGATATTGTTTTAGGATGACCTCGCTAGTCTTGTAACTAACACTCCTTTGTATGAACACAAGAAGTCGACTTGTGAAAGAGACTTATGGGTACTTGTACGCCTGGACCTACGGCTTAGAAAACAGTGTGTTAATGTTCGAAATAAGTGAAACAGAGTATTAGGTTTTATATCTAGAAGTGTAACTAATAAGAGTGCAGAGGTCTTATTGCAACTATATCTTGCGCTAGTCAGGCCGCACCTCGATTATGCGGTTCAGTTCTGGTGCCCTTATATCAATTCACTAGAGTCGGTGCAGCGAAGAATGACGAAAATGATTCCGGGACTTAAAAACCTTCCATATCAGGATAGGTTAAAGAAACTAAACTTACATTCTCTAGAAAGACGAAGAGTGCAGGGAGATATGATACAAGAATTTAAGTGGGTGAAAGGAATCAATAAAGGAGATATAGATAAAGTTCTTATAATATCCGAGCAGGATAGGACTCGTAGCAACGGATTTAAGTTGGATAAGTTTAGGTTTAGGAGGGAGATAGGAAGGAACTGGTTCACAAATAGGGTGGTGGACGAGTCGAACAGGCTTAGCAACTTTGTAGTAAGTGCTGGAACGCTGGAAAGTTTCAAATTGAGGCTAGATAGATTCATGGATGATAGAGAGTGGTAGTAACTCTCGACAGGAGCTGCCATGCACAGGCCAAACGGCCTATTGCAGACTCCTTATTTTATTATGTTCTTGTGTACTATATAAGCCTTGTTTCGAGCAATTACACATTGTGCCCTCTTAGGGGCGATCGGGACCCTCCCATGGGTCCTTCTTGGGGAAACCCCCAGATGTGGCAGTGCCCAAAAGACCCTCCCAGGGAAGACAGCATCCCCAGGGGTGACGGGCACCCCCAAGGGACCTCCCAGGGGCCCTCCTTAGGGGCAGAGGAGTTCCCAGGGGCAGCGGCACCCCCAGGGGACCTCCAATAGGGCTGCGGAGCCCTAGGGTACTCCGAATGGTGGCGGCGCCTCCAGGGGTCCTCCCAGTGGTTGCAGCGCACCCAGAGGCCCCCCTCCCCCCACAGGCGGCGACTTCCCCAGGGGTGTGTACGTCATCAGGGACCCTCCCAGAGGAACTACCAGGGGCGCCCCCTCCCAGAAGCCCTATAGCTTGCTTGGTCGTGGTGTTGTACATATTGCATACGTCCAGTAATCCCTTACTTAACTGTAATTGGCGGACTAAACTGTATCTCCTCCAAATTACAGCCAATGGGAGAACAGAGCAGTCAGTCAGCACAAATCCCAGCTTACGTTTTGCTGTTGGATATTTATTCTACTTTTCATTATCCAGGATGCAATGATACTGAAAATGCGATTGTCGGTGTATTTATTTATTTATTTATTTATTTATTTATATATTTATTTATTTTATTTATTTTTTACGGGGATTATCCCACCCGGGCACAGGTCACTAACCCACATCAGGGCCTGGGGGACGAAATATTATAATAATAATAATAATAATAATAATAATAATAATAATAATAATAATAATAATAATAATAAATAAAATAAATTAAAAGTATAATAATAATAATAATAATACTAATAATACTAATAATAATAAATAAATACAAAAATGAAAAAAATCAATCAATAGTGAGAAACGACAGTCTGTATGTTGTGTTGCCAATAATAAGAGAAAGAATTGAGACCCTGCAATTGTGTGTAAATAAGGCAGAAATACTGAAAATGCGATGGGTGGTGTGTTTATTTAACGTAATATCTCCCAGAATTTAAGTAGTGAAACGAGAATAAATATCCAACAGCAAAGCATAAGTTGGGGTGTTGTGCTGACTGATCGCTCTGTACTCCTATTGGCTGTAATTTGATGACGTCACCTCTTATTCCACCAATCACAGTTAAGTAAGGGATTACTGGATGAATGCAAAATGTACGACAAAACTATGAAGTTTTTGGGCCGATGCCGCATGTGGAAGGGCCCCTGGGGGCGCCGTCGCCCCTGGCTGAGACCCTGCCGCCCCTGGAAAGGCAACCACTGGCACTAGCAGGGCCCATAACAGCGCCGCCGACCCTAGGAGGGCCCATAGGGGCGCTGCAGCCCTTGGCAGGGTAATTGTGGGCAGTGGCGCCCCAAAGAGGTACCCTGGGGGAGACACCACCTCTGAAGGGCCCCTGAAGATGCCACCGTTATGGTAGAGCCCCTGGGGACGTCGCGGTCCCTGGGAACACCCCTGAAGGCGCTTCCGTCCCTGTAAGTGACCCTGGGATCGACGTTATCCCTGTGAGGGTCACTTGGCCATGCCAGGTACGGAGGCGCCCCCAGGGCCCTCTGAGGGTCGGCGGTGCCCCCAGGGGACTTGTCAGGGATGCTGGATCCACCAGGGGCGCTGTATCCACCAGCGGCCCTCTTAGGAACAAGGGCAATCCTAGGGGCTTTCTCAGGGAATGCGGCATTCTCAGGGGCCCCTCCAGAAACAGCCGAGTTTCCATGGGCCTCTCAGGAACAGCAATGCTCATAGGGACCTTCACAGACACGGCTTCGCCCCCATGGGCCCTCCAAGCGGCACTGGCGACCCGAGGGGCCCTCACAGGGACAGCAGTGACCCCAGGGTTTTTTCGAGGGACGAAGGCGCCTCCAGGTACGTTCCTAGGGATCATGGTGCTCCTAGAGGCCCTTCCAGAGAACCTGCCAGCGGCGTGGCGCCTTCAGGGACGATTCCAGAGGCGGTGGCTCCCCCCAGGCCTCTTTATGGAGCGCCACTGCTCCCAGGGACCCTGCCAATGTCTGTGGCTCACAATAGGTCCTCCTAAGGGAGGTGGGGCCCAAAACAATGGATAGTGGTGTCGTACATACGGCTTTCTTCCAGTGATCTCTTACTTAACTGTGATTGGTGGAATAAGAGGTAATGTTATCAAATTACAGCCAATAGGAAAACAGTGCACTCATTTAGCACAACACCCCAACTTATGTTTTGCTGTTGGATATTTATTCTTCTTTTCATTGTTCAGGTTGCAATAATACTGAAAATGAGATGGGCGGTTATTTAACGTCATATCTCCCAGAATTTAAGTAGTGAAACGAGAATAAATATCCAACAGCAAAGCATAAGTTGGGGTGTTGTGCTGACTGATTGCTCTGTTCTCCTATTGGCTGTAATTTGATGACGTCACCTCTTATTCCACCAATCACACTTAAGTAAGGGATTACTGGACGAATACAAAATGTACGACAAAACTATGAAGTTTTTCCAGTGACGCAGCATGTGGAAGGGCCCCTGGGGGCGCCGTCGCCCCTGGATGTGACCCTGCCGCCCCTGGAAAGGCACCCACTGCCACTAGCAGGGCCCATAGCGCCGCCGGCCCTAGGACGGCCCATAGGGGCGCCACAGCCCCTGGCAGCGTAATTGTGGGAAGTGGTGCCCCAAAGAGGTACCCTGGGGGAGACACCCCCTCTGAAGGGCCCGTGAAGGTGCCACCGCTGTGGTAGAGCCCCTGGGGACGTCGCCGTTCCTGTGAACACCGCTGAAGGCGCTTTTGTCCCTGTAAGGGACCCTGGGATCGACGTTATCCCTGGGAGGGTCACTTGGCCATGCCAGGAAAGGATGCGCCCCCAGGGGCTCTCTCAAGGTCGGCGGTGCCCCAAGGGGACCTGTCAGGGGCGTCGGATCCACCAAGGGCGCTGCATCCACCAGGGGCGCTCTTAGGGACAACGGCAATCCTAGGGGCTTTCTCAGGGAAGGCGGCGTTCTCAGGGGCTCCTCCAGAAACAGTCGAGTTTCCATAGGCCTCTCAGGGACGGCAACGCTCCTAGGGACTCTCACAGACACGGCGGCGACCCCATGGGCCCTGCTAGGGGCGCTGGCGATCCGATGGGCCCTCAGAGGGACAGCGGTGACCCCAGGGATTTTCCCAGGGGCGGGGGCGCCTCCAGGTACATTCCTAGGGGCCGTGGTGCAACCAGAGGCCCTCCCAGAGGCCCTGCCAGCGGTGTGGCGCCTTCAGGGGCTCTTCCAGAGGCGGTGGGTCCCCTCTGGCCTCTTTATGGGGCGCCACTGCTCCCAGGGATCCTGCTAAGGTCTGTGGCTCACAATAGGTCCTCCTAGGGGAGGCGGCGCCCCAAAACAATGGATAGTGGTGTCGGACATATTGCATTCTTCCAGTAATCTCTTACTTAACTGTGATTGGTGGAATAAGAGGTAACGTCATCAAATTACAGCCAATAGGAGAACAGAGCAATCAGTCAGCACAACACCCCAACTTATGTTTTGCTGTTGGATATTTATTCTCCTTTTTATTGTTCAGGTTGCGATAATACTGAAAATGCGACGGGCGGTGTATATATTTAATGTCATATCTCCCAGAATTTAAATAGTGAATTGAGAATAAATATCCAACAGCAAAGCATAAGTTGGGGTGTTGTGCTGACTGATTGCTCTGTTCTTCTATTGGCTGTAATGTGATGACGTCACCTCTTATTCCACCAATCACACTTAAGTAAGGGATTACTGGACGAATGCAAAATGTACGACAAAACTATGAAGTTTTTGGGGCGATGCAGCATGTGGAACGGCCCCTGGGGGCACCGTCGCCCCTGGCAGTGACCCTGCCGCCCCTGGAAAGGTACCCACTGCCACTAGCAGGGCCCATAGCAGCGCTGTCGGCCCTTGGACGGCCCATAGGGGCGCCGCAGCCACTGGTAGGGTAATTGTGAGCAGTAGTGCCCTAAATAGATACCCTGGGGGAGACACCCTCTCTGAAGGTCCCGTGAAGGTACCACCGCTGTGGTAGAGACACTGGGGACGTCGCCGTCCCTGAGAACACCTCTGAAGGCGCTTTCGTCCCTGTAAGGTACCCTGGGATCAACGGTTATCCCTGGGAAGGTCACTTGGCCATGCCAGGCAAGGAGGCGCTCCGAGGGCCCTCTCAGGGTCGGCGGTGCCCCAGGAGACCTGTGAGGAGCACCGGATCCACCAAGAGCGCTGGATCCACCAGGGGCGCTCTTAGGGACAACAGCAATCCTATGGGCTTTCTCAGGGAAGGCGGCGTTCTCAGGGGCTCCTCTAGAAACAGTCGAGTTTCCATGGGCCTCTCAGGGACGGCAACGCTCCTAGGGACCCTCACAGACACGGCAGTGCCCCCATGGACCCTGCTAGGGGCGCTGGCGACCCGAGGGGCCCTCACAGGGACAGCGGTGACCCCAGGGGTTTTTCCAGGGACGAGGGCGCCTGAAGGTACGTTCCTAGGGACCGTGGTACTACTAGAGGCGCTCCAAGAAGCCCTGCTAGGGGCGTGGCGCCTTCAGGGGCCCTTCCAGAGGCGGTGGCTCCCCCCAGGCCTCTTTATGGGGCGCCACTGCTCCCAGGGACCCATCCAAGGCCTGTGGCTCACAATAGGTCTCATAGGGGAGGCGGCGCCACAAAACACCGGATAGTGGTGTCGTACATATTGCATTCTTCCAGTAATCTCTTACTTAACTGTGATTGGTGGAATAAGAGGTAACGTCATCAAATTACAGCCAATCGGAAAACAGAGCAATCATTTAGCACAACACCCCAACTTATGTTTTGCTGTTGAATATTTATTCTCAATTTTATTGTTCAGGTTGCGATAATACTGAAAATGCGATGGGCGGTGTATTTATTTAATGTCATATCTCCCAGATTTTAAATGGCGAAACGAGAATAAATATCCAACAGCAAAGCATAAGTTGGGGTGTTGTGCTGACTGATTGCTCTGTTCTCCTATTGGCTGTAATTTGATGACGTTACATCTTGCTCCACCAATCACAGTTAAGCAAGGGATTACTGGATGAATGCAAAATGTACTACAAAACTATGAAGTTTTGGGGGCGATGCCGCATGTGGAAGGGCCCCTGGGGGCGCCGTCGCCCCTGGCAGAGACCCTGTCGTCCCTGCAAAGGCACCCACTGCCAATAGCAGGGCCCATTGAAGCGCCGCCGGCCCTAGGAGGGCCCATAGGGGCGCCACAGCCCCTGGCAGGGTAATTGTGGGCAATAGTGCCCCAAAGAGGTACCCTGGGGGGAGACACCCAATTTGAAGGGCCCCTGAAGGTGCCACCGCTGTGGTAGAGCCCCTGGGGACGTCGCCGTCCCTGGGAACACCCCTGAAGGCGCTTCCGTCCCTGTAAGGGACCCTGGGATCGACGTTATCCCTGTGAGGGTCACTTGGCCATGCCGGGAATGAAGACGCCCCCAGGGCCCTCTCAGGGTCGGCGGTGCCCCCAGGGGACCTGTCAGGAGCGCCGGATCCACCAAGGCCGATGGAACCACCAGGGGCGCTCTTAGGGACAACGGCAATCCTAGGGGCTTTCTCAGGGAAGGCGGCGTTCTCAGGGGCTCCTCCAGAAACAGTCGAGTTTCCATAGGTCTCTCAGGGACGGCAACGCTCCTAGGGACTCTCACAGACACGGCGGCGACCCCATGGGCCCTGATAGAGGCGCTGGCGATCCGATGGGCCCTTAGAGGGACAGCGGTGACCCCAGGGATTTTCCCAGGGGCTGGGGCGCCTCCAGGTACATTCCTAGGGGCCGTGGTGCAACCAGAGGCCCTCCCAGAGGCCCTGCCAGCGGTGTGGCGCCTTCAGGGGCTCTTCCAGAGGCGGTGGGTCCTCCCTGGCCCCTTTATGGGGCGCCACTGCTCCCAGGGACCCTGCCAAGGTCTGTGGCTCACAATAGGTCCTCCTAGGGGAGGCGGCGCCCCAAAAAATGGATAGTGGTGTCGTACATATTGCATTCTTCCAGTAATCTCTTACTTATCTGTGATTGGTGGAATAAGAGGCAACGTCATCAAATTACAGCCAATAGGAGAACAGAGCAATCAGTCAGCACAACACCCCAACTTATGTTTTGCTGTTGAATATTTATTCTCAATTTTATTGTTCAGGTTGCGATAATACTGAAAATGCGATGGGCGGTGTATTTATTTAATGTCATATCTCCCAGAATTTAAATGGCGAAACGAGAATAAATATCCAACAGCAAAGCATAAGTTGGGGTGTTGTGCTGACTGATTGCTCTGTTCTCCTATTGGCTGTAATTTGATGACGTCACCTCTTATTCCACCAATCACACTTAAGTAAGGGATTACTTGACGAATGCAAAATGTACGACAAAACTATGAAGATTTTGGGGCGATGCAGCATGTGGAACGGCCCCTGGGGGCACCGTCGCCCCTGGCAGTGACCCTGCCGCCCCTGGAAAGGTACCCACTGCCACTAGCAGGGCCCCTAGCAGCGCTGTCGGCCCTAGGACGGCCCATAGGGGCGCCGCAGCCACTGGTAGGGTAATTGTGAGCAGTGGTGCCCCAAATAGGTACCCTTGGGGAGACACCCCCTCTGAAGGTCCCCTGAAGGTGCCGCCGCTGTGGTAGAGGCACTGGGGACGTCGTCGTCCCAGGGAACATCCCTGACGGCGCTTCCGTCCCTGTAAAGGACCCTGGGATCGACGTTATCCCTGTGAGGGTCAATTGGCCATGTCAGGCACAGAGGCGCCCCCAGAGCCATCTTAGGGTCGGCGGTGCCCCCAGGGGACCTGTCAGGGGCGCCGGATCCACCAAGGGCGATGGATCCACCAGGGGCGCTCTTAGGGACAACGGCAATCCTAGGGGCTTTCTCAGGGTCTCTTATAGAAACAGTCGAGTTTCCATAGGTCTCTCAGGGATGGCAACGCTCCTAGGGACTCTCACAGACACGGCGGCGACCCCATGGGCCCTGCTAGGGGCGCTGGCGATCCGATGGGCCCTCAGAGGGACAGCGGTGACCCCAGGGATTTTCCCAGGGGCGGGGGCGCCTCCAGGTACATTCCTAGGGGCCGTGGTGCAACCAGAGGCCCTCCCAGAGGCCCTGCCAGCGGTGTAGCACCTTCAAAGGCTCTTCCAGAGGCGGTGGGTCCCCCCTGGCCTCTTTATGGGGCACCACCACTGCTCCCAGGGACCCATCCAAGGCCTGTGGCTCACAATAGGCCTTCCTAGGGGAGGCGGCGCCCCAAAACAATGGATAGTTGTGTCGTACATATTGCATTCTTCCAGTAATCTCTTATTTAACTGTGATTGGTGGAATAAGAGGTAACGTCATCAAATTACAGCCAATAGGAAAACAGAGCAATCAATTAGCACAACACCCGAACTTATGTTTTGCTGTTGGATATTTATTCTCCTTTTTATTGTTCAGGTTGCGATAATACTGAAAATGCGATGGGCGGTGTATTTATTTAATGTCATATCTCCCAGAATTTAAATAGTGAAACGAGAATAAATATCCAACAGCAAAGCATAAGTTGGGGTGTTGTGCTGACTGATTGCTCTGTTCTCCTATTGGCTGTAATTTGATGACGTCACCTCTTATTCCACCAATCACACTTAAGTAAGGGATTACTGGACGAATGCAAAATGTACGACAAAACTATGAAGTTATTGGGGCGATGCAGCATGTGGAAGGGCCCCTGGGGGCGCCGTCGCCACTGGCAGTGACCCTGCCGCCGTTGGAAAGGCATCCACTGCCACTAACAGGGCCCATAGCAGCGCCGCCGGCCCTAGGAGGGCCCATAGGGGCGCCGCAGCCCCTGGTAGGGTAATTGTTAGCAGTGGTGCCCCAAAGAGGTACCCTGGGGGAGACACCCACTCTGAAGGGCCCGTGAAGGTGCCACCGCTGTGGTAGAGCCCCTGGGGACGTCGCCGTAACTGGGAACACCCCTGAAGGCGCTTCCGTCCCTGTAAGGGACCCTGGGATCGACGTTATCCCTGTGAGAGTCACTTGGCCATGCCGGGAACGAAGGCGCCCCCAGGGCCCTCTCTGGGTCGGCGGTGCCCCCAGGGGACCTGTTAGGAGCGCCGGATCCACCAAGACCGATGGAACCACCAGGGGCGCTCATGGGGACAACGGCAATCCTAGGGGCTTTCTCAGGGATGGCGGAGTTCTCAGGGGCTCCTCCAGAAACAGTCGAGTTTCCATAGGCCTCTCAGGGACGGCAACGCTCCTAGGGACTCTCACAGACACGGCGGCGACCCCATGGGCCCTGCTAGGGGCGCTTGCGATCCGAGGGGCCCTCACAGGGACAGCGGTGACCCCAGGGGTTTTTCCATGGATGGGGGCGCCTCCATGTACGTTCCTAGTGACCGTGGTGCTCCCAGAAGCCCTCCTAGAGGACCTGCCAGCGGCGTGGCGCCTTCAGGGGCCCTTCCAGAGGTGGTGGCTCCCCCAGGCCTCTTTATGGGGCGCCACTGCTCCCAGGGACCCTGCCAAGGCCTGTGGCTCACAATAGGTCCTCCTAGGGGAGGCGGTGCCTCAAAACAATGGATATTGGTGTGGTACATATTGCATTCTTCCAGTAAGCTCTTACTTAACTGTGATTGGTGGAATAAGAGGTAACGTCATCAAATTACAGCCAATAGGAGAACAGAGCAATCAGCCAGCACAATACCCCATCTTATGTTTTGCTGTTGCATATTTATTCTCCTTTTTATTGTTCAGGTTGCGATAATACTGAAAATGCGATGGGTGGTGTATTTATTTAATGTCATATCTCCCAGAATTTAAATAGTGAAACGAGAATAAATATCCAACAGCAAAGCATAAGTTGGGGTGTTGTGCTGACTGATTGCTCTGTTCTCCTATTGGCTGTAATTTGATGACGTCACCTCTTATTCCACGAATAACACTTAAGTAAGGGATTACTGGAAGAATGCAAAATGTACGAGAAAACTATGAAGTTATTGGGGCGATACAGCATGTGGAACTGCCCCTGGGGGCGCCGTCGCCCCTGGCAGTGACCCTGCCGTCCCTGGAAAGGCACCCACTGCCACTAGCAGGGCCCATAGCAGCGCCGCCGGCCCTAGGAGGGCCCATAGGGGCGCCGCAGCCCCTGGTAGGGTAATTGTGGGCAGTGGTGCCCCAAAGAGGTACCCTGAGGGAGACACCCACTCTGAAGGGCCCGTTAAGGTGCCACCGCTGTGGTAAAGGCCCTGGGGACGTCGCCGTAACTGGGAACATCCCTGAAGGCGCGTTCGTCCCTGTAAGGGACCCTGGGATCGACGTTATCCCTGTGAGAGTCACTTGGCCATGCCGGGAATGAAGGCGCCCCCAGGGCCCTCTCTGGGTCGGCGGTGCCCCCAGGGGACCTGACAGGAGCGCCGGATCCACCAAGGCCGATGGAACCACCAGAGACGCTCTTAGGGACAACGGCAATCCTAGGGGCTTTCTCAGGGAAGGAGGCGATCTCATGGGCTCCTCCAGAAACAGTCGAGTTTCCATAGGCCTCTCAGGGACGGCAACGGTCCTAGGGACTCTCACAGACACGGCGGCGGCCCCATGGGCCCTGCTAGGGGCGCTGGTGATCCGAGGGGCCGTCACAGGGACAGCGGTGACCCCAGGGGTTTTTCCAGGGATGGGGGCGCCTCCAGGTACGTTCCTAGTGACCGTGGTGCTCCCAGAGGCCCTCCCAGAGGACCTGCCAGCGGCGTGGCACCTTTAGGGGCCCTTTCAGAGGTGGTGGCTTCCCCAGGCCTCTTTATGGGGCGCCACTGCTCCCAATGACCCTGCCAAGGCCTGTGGCTCACAATAGGTCCACCTAGGGGAGGCGGTGCCTCAAAACAATGGATATTGGTGTCGTACATATTGCATTCTTCCAGTAATCTCTAACTTAACTGTGATTGGTGGAATAAGAGGTAACGTCATCAAATTACAGCCAAGAGGAAAATAGAACAACCAATTAGCACAAAACCCCAACTTATGTTTTGCTGTTGAATATTCATTCCTCTTTTCATTGTTCAGGTTGCGATAATACTGAAAATGCGATGGGCGGATATTTAACGTCATATCTCCCAGATTTTTAATAGCGAAACGAGAATAAATATCCAACAGCAAAGCATAAGTTGGGGTGTTGTGCTGACTGATTGCTCTGTTCTCTTATTGGCTGTAATGTGATGACGTCACCTCTTATTCCACCAATCACACTTAAGTAAGGGATTACTGGACGAATGCAAAATGTACGACAAAACTATGTAGTTTTTGGGGCGATGCAGCATGTGGAGCGGACCATGGGGGCACCGTCGCCCCTGGCAGCTACCCTGCCGTCCCTGGAAAGGTACCCACTGCCACTAGCAGGGCCCATAGCAGCGCTGTCGGCCCTAGGACGGCCCATAGGGGCGCCGCAGCCACTGGTAGTGTAATTGTGAGCAGTAGTGCCCCAAATAGATACCCTGGGGGAGACACCCCTCTGAAGGTCCCGTGAAGGTACCACCGCTGTGGAAGAGACACTGGGGACGTCGCCGTCCCTGAGAACACCTCTGAAGGCGCTTTCGTCCCTGTAAGGTACCCTGGGATCAACGGTTATCCCTGGGAGGGTCACTTGGCCATGCCAGGCAAGGAGGCGCTCCCAGGGCCCGCTCAGGGTCGGCGGTGCCCCAGGAGACCTGTGAGGAGTACCGGATCCACCAAGAGCGCTGGATCCACCAGGGGCGCTCTTAGGGACAACAGCAATCCTATGGGCTTTCTCAGGGAAGGCGGCGTTCTCAGGGGCTCCTCTAGAAACAGTCGAGTTTCCATGGGCCTCTCAGGGGCGGCAACGCTCCTAGGGACCCTCACAGACACGGCAGTGCCCCCATGGACCCTGCTAGGGGCGCTGGCGACCCGAGGGGCCCTCACAGGGACAGCGGTGACCCCAGGGGTTTTTCCAGGGACGAGGGCGCCTGAAGGTACGTTCCTAGGGACCGTGGTACTACTAGAGGCGCTCCAAGAAGCCCTGCTAGGGGCGTGGCGCCTTCAGGGGCCCTTCCAGAGGCGGTGGCTCCCCCCAGGCCTCTTTATGGGGCGCCACTGCTCCCAGGGACCCATCCAAGGCCTGTGGCTCACAATAGGTCTCATAGGGGAGGCGGCGCCACAAAACACCGGATAGTGGTGTCGTACATATTGCATTCTTCCAGTAATCTCTTACTTAACTGTGATTGGTGGAATAAGAGGTAACGTCATCAAATTACAGCCAATCGGAAAACAGAGCAATCATTTAGCACAACACCCCAACTTATGTTTTGCTGTTGAATATTTATTCTCAATTTTATTGTTCAGGTTGCGATAATACTGAAAATGCGATGGGCGGTGTATTTATTTAATGTCATATCTCCCAGATTTTAAATGGCGAAACGAGAATAAATATCCAACAGCAAAGCATAAGTTGGGGTGTTGTGCTGACTGATTGCTCTGTTCTTCTATTGGCTGTAATTTGATGACGTCACCTCTTATTCCACCAATCACACTTAAGTAAGGGATTCCTGGACGAATACAAAATGTACGACAAAACTATGAAGTTTTTCCAGTGACGCAGCATGTGGAAGGGCCTCTGGGGGCGCCGTCGCCCCTGGAAGTGCCCCTGCCGCCCCTGGAAAGGCACCCACTGCCACTAGCAGGGCCCATAGCGCCGCCGGCCCTAGGACGGCCCATAGGGACGCCACAGCCCCTGGCAGCGTAATTGTGGGAAGTGGTGCCCCAAAGAGGTACCCTGGGGGAGACACCCCCTCTGAAGGGCCCGTGAAGGTGCCACCGCTGTGGTAGAGCCCCTGGGGACGTCGCCGTCCCTGGGAACACCGCTGAAGGCGCTCTTGTCCCTGTAAAGGACCCTGGGATCGACGTTATCCCTGTGAGGGTCACTTGGCCATGCCGGGAATGAAGGCGCCCCCAGGGCCCTCTCAGGGTCGGCGGTGCCCCCAGGGGACCTGTCAGGGGCGTCGGATCCACCAAGGGCGCTGCATCCACCAGGGGCGCTCTTAGGGACAACGGCAATCCTAGGGGCTTTCTCAGGGAAGGCGGCGTTCTCAGGGGCTCCTCCAGAAACAGTCGAGTTTCCATAGGCCTCTCAGGGACGGCAAAGCTCCTAGGGACTCTCACAGACACGGCGGCGACCTCATGGGCCCTGCTAGGGGCGCTGGCGATCCGAGGGGCCCTCACAGGGACAACGGTGACCCCAGGGTTTTTTCCAGGGATGGGGGCGCCTCCAGGTACGTTCCTAGTGACCGTGGTGCTCCCAGAGGCCCTCCCACAGGACCTGCCAGCGGCGTGGCGCCTTCAGGGGCCCTTCCAGAGGTGGTGGCTCCCGCAGGCCTCTTTATGGGGCGCCACTGCTCCCAGGGACCCTGACAAGGCCTGTGGCTCACAATAGGTCCTCCTAGGGGAGGCGGTGCCTCAAAACAATGGATAGTGGTGTGGTACATATTGCATTCTTCCAGTAAGCTCTTACTTAACTGTGATTGGTGGAATAAGAGGTAACGTCATCATATTACAGCCAAGAGGAAAACAGAACAATCAATTAGCACAATACCCCATCTTATGTTTTGCTGTTGGATATTTATTCTCCTTTTTATTGTTCAGGTTGCGATAATACTGAAAATGCGATGGGCGGTGTATTTATTTAATGTCATATCTCCCAGAATTTATATAGTGAAACGAGAATAAATATCCAACAGCAAAGCATAAGTTGGGGTGTTGTGCTGACTGATTGCTCTGTTCTCCTATTGGCTGTAATTTGATGACGTTACATCTTGCTCCATCAATCACAGTTAAGTAAGGGATTACTGGATGAATGCAAAATGTACTACAAAACTATGAAGTTTTGGGGGCGATGCCGCATGTGGAAGGGCCCCTGGGGGCGCCGTCGCCCCTGGCAGAGACCCTGTCGTCCCTGCAAAGGCACCCACTGCCAATAGCAGGGCCCATAGAAGCGCCGCCGGCCCTAGGAGGGCCCATAGGGGCGCCACAGCCCCTGGCAGGGTAATTGTGGGCAATAGTGCCCCAAAGAGGTACCCTGGGGGGAGACACCCAATCTGAAGGGCCCCTGAAGGTGCCACCGCTGTGGTAGAGCCCCTGGGGACGTCGCCGTCCCTGGGAACCCCCCTGAAGGCGCTTCCGTCACTGTAAGGGACCCTGAGATCGACGTTATCCCTGTGAGGGTCACTTGGCCATGCCGGGAATGAAGACGCCCCCAGGGCCCTCTCAGGGTCGGCGGTGCCCCCAGGGGACCTGTCAGGAGCGCCGGATCCACCATGGCCGATGGAACCACCAGGGGCGCTCTTAGGGACAACGGCAATCCTAGGGGCTTTCTCAGGGAAGGCGGCGTTCACAGGGGCTCCTCCAGAAAAACTCGAGTTTCCATAGGCCTCTCAGGGACGGCAAAGCTCCTAGGGACTCTCACAGAAACGGCGGCGACCCCATGGGCCCTGCTAGGGGCGCTGGCGATCCGAGGGGCCCTCACAGGGACAGCGCTGATCCCAGGGTTTTTTCCAGGGATGGGGGCGCCTCCAGGTACGTTCCTAGTGACCGTGGTGCTCCCAGAGGCCCTCCCAGAGGACCTGCCAGCGGCGTGGCGCCTTCAGGGGCCCTTCCAGAGGTGGTGGCTCCCCCAGGCCTCTTTATGGGGCGCCACTGCTCCCAGGGACCCTGCCAAGGCCTGTGGCTCACAATAGGTCCTCCTAGGGGAGGCGGTGCCTCAAAACAATGGATCGTGGTGTGGTACATATTGCATTCTTCCAGTAAGCTCTTACTTAACTGTGATTGGTGGAATAAGAGGTAGCGTCATCAAATTACAGCCAAGAGGAAAACAGAACAATCAATTAGCACAACACCCCAACTTATGTTTTGCTGTTGGATATTTATTCTTCTTTTCATTGTTCAGGTTGCGATAATACTGAAAATGCGATGGGCGGTTATTTAACGTCATATCTCCCAGATTTTAAATAGCGAAACGAGAATAAATATCCAACAGCAAAGCATAAGTTGGGGTGTTGTGCTGACTGATTGCTCTGTTCTCCTATTGGCTGTAATTTGATGACGTTATATCTTGCTCCACCAATCACAGTTAAGCAAGGGATTACTGGATGAATGCAAAATGTACTACAAAACTAAGAAGTTTTGGGGGCGATGCCGCATGTGGAAGGGCCTCTGGGGGCGCCGTCGCCCCTGGCAGAGACCCTGTCGTCCCTGCAAAGGCACCCGCTGCCAATAGGAGGGCCCATAGCAGCGCCGCCGGCCCTAGGAGGGCCCAAAGGGGCGCCGCAGACCCTGGCAGGGTAATTGTGGGCAGTGGTGCCCCAAAGAGGTACCCTGGGGGAGACACCCCATCTGAAGGGCCCCTGAAGGTGCCACCGCTGTGGTAGAGCCCCTGGGGACGTCGCCGTCCCTGGGAACACCCCTGAAGGCGCTTCCGTCCCTGTAAGGGACCCTGGGATCGACGTTATCACTGTGAGAGTCACTTAGCTATGCCAGGTAAGGAGGCGCTCCCAGGGCCATCTTAGGGTCGGCGGTGCCCCCAGGGGACCTGTCAGGAGCGCCGGATCCATCAAGGACGATGGAGCCACCAGGGGCGCTCTTAGAGACAACGGCAATCCTAGGGGCTTTCTCAGGGAAGGCGGCGTTCTCAGGGGCTCCTCCAGAAACAGTCGAGTTTCCATAGGTCTCTCAGGGACGGCAACGCTCCTAGGGACTCTCACAGACACGGCGGCGACCCCATGGGCCCTGCTAGAGGCGCTGGCGATCCGATGGGCCCTCAGAGGGACAGCGGTGACCCCAGGGATTTTCCCAGGGGCGGGGGCGCCTCCAGGTACATTCCTAGGGGCCGTGGTGCAACCAGAGGCCCTCCCAGAGGCCCTGCCAGCGGTGTGGCGCCTTCAGGGGCTCTTCCAGAGGCGGTGGGTCCTCCCTGGCCCCTTTATGGGGCGCCACTGCTCCCAGGGACCCTGCCAAGGTCTGTGGCTCACAATAGGTCCTCCTAGGGGAGGCGGCGCCCCAAAACAATGGATAGTGGTGTCGTACATATTGCATTCTTCCAGTAATCTCTTACTTAACTGTGATTGGTGGAATAAGAGGTAACGTCATCAAATTACAGCCAATAGGAGAACAGAGCAATCAGTCAGCACAACACCCCAACTTATGTTTTGCTGTTGGATATTTATTCTCCTTTTTATTGTTCAGGTTGCGATAATACTGAAAATGCGATGGGCGGTGTATATATATTTAATGTCATATCTCCCAGAATTTAAATAGTGAAACGAGAATAAATATCCAACAGCAAAGCATAAGTTGGGGTGTTGTGCTGACTGATTGCTCTGTTCTCCTATTGGCTGTAATTTGATGACGTCACCTCTTATTCCACCAATCACACTTAAGTAAGGGATTACTTGACGAATGCAAAATGTACGACAAAACTATGAAGTTTTTGGGGCGATGCAGCATGTGGAACGGCCCCTGGGGGCACCGTCGCCCCTGGCAGTGACCCTGCCGCCCCTGGAAAGGTACCCACTGCCACTAGCAGGGCCCATAGCAGCGCTGTCGGCCCTAGGACGGCCCATAGGGGCGCCGCAGCCACTGGTAGGGTAATTGTGAGCAGTGGTGCCCCAAAGAGGTACCCATGGGGAGACACCCCCTCTGAAGGTCCCCTGAAGGTGCCGCCGCTGTGGTAGAGGCACTGGGGACGTCGTCGTCCCAGGGAACATCCCTGACGGCGCTTCCGTCCCTGTAAAGGACCCTGGGATCGACGTTATCCCTGTGAGGGTCAATTGGCCATGCCAGGCACGGAGGCGCCCCCAGAGCCATCTTAGGGTCGGCGGTGCCCCCAGGGGACCTGTCAGGGGCGCCGGATCCACCAAGGGCGATGGAACCACCAGGGGCGCTCTTAGGGACAACGGCAATCCTAGGGGCTTTCTCAGGGAAGGGGGCGTTCTCAGGGTCTCTTATAGAAACAGTCGAGTTTCCATAGGTCTTTCAGGGATGGCAACGCTCCTAGGGACTCTCACAAACACGGCGGCGACCCCATGGGCCCTGCTAGAGGCGCTGGCGATCCGATGGGCCCTCAGAGGGACAGCGGTGACCCCAGGGATTTTCCCAGGGGCGGGGGCGCCTCCAGGTACATTCCTAGGGGCCGTGGTGCAACCAGAGGCCCTCCCAGAGGCCCTGCCAGCGGTGTGGCGCCTTCAAAGGCTCTTCCAGAGGCGGTGGGTCCCCCCTGGCCTCTTTATGGGGCACCACTGCTCCCAGGGACCCATCCAAGGCCTGTGGCTCACAATAGGCCTTCCTAGGGGAGGCGGCGCCCCAAAACAATGGATAGTTGTGTCGTACATATTGCATTCTTCCAGTAATCTCTTATTTAACTGTGATTGGTGGAATAAGAGGTAACGTCATCAAATTACAGCCAATAGGAAAACAGAGCAATCAATTAGCACAACACCCGAACTTATGTTTTGCTGTTGGATATTTATTCTCCTTTTTATTGTTCAGGTTGCGATAATACTGAAAATGCGATGGGTGGTGTATTTATTTAATGTCATATCTCCCAGAATTTAAAAAGTGAAACGAGAATAAATATCCAACAGCAAAGCATAAGTTGGGGTGTTGTGCTGACTGATTGCTCTGTTCTCCTATTGGCTGTAATTTGATGACGTCACCTCTTATTCCACCAATCACACTTAAGTAAGGGATTACTGGACGAATGCAAAATGTACGACAAAACTATGAAGTTATTGGGGCGATGCAGCATGTGGAAGGGCCCCTGGGGGCGCCGTCGCCACTGGCAGTGACCCTGCCGCCGTTGGAAAGGCATCCACTGCCACTAGCAGGGCCCATAGCAGCGCCGCCGGCCCTAGGAGGGCCCATAGGGGCGCCGCAGCCCCTGGTAGGGTAATTGTTAGCAGTGGTGCCCCAAAGAGGTACCCTGGGGGAGACACCCACTCTGAAGGGCCCGTGAAGGTGCCACCGCTGTGGTAGAGCCCCTGGGGACGTCGCCGTAACTGGGAACACCCCTGAAGGCGCTTCCGTCCCTGTAAGGGACCCTGGGATCGACGTTATCCCTGTGAGAGTCACTTGGCCATGCCGGGAACGAAGGCGCCCCCAGGGCCCTCTCTGGGTCGGCGGTGCCCCCAGGGGACCTGTCAGGAGCGCCGGATCCACCAAGACCGATGGAACCACCAGGGGCGCTCATGGGGACAACGGCAATCCTAGGGGCTTTCTCAGGGATGGCGGAGTTCTCAGGGGCTCCTCCAGAAACAGTCGAGTTTCCATAGGCCTCTCAGGGACGGCAACGCTCCTAGGGACTCTCACAGACACGGCGGCGACCCCATGGGCCCTGCTAGGGGCGCTGGCGATCCGAGGGGCCCTCACAGGGACAGCGGTGACCCCAGGGGTTTTTCCATGGATGGGGGCGCCTCCATGTACGTTCCTAGTGACCGTGGTGCTCCCAGAAGCCCTCCTAGAGGACCTGCCAGCGGCGTGGCGCCTTCAGGGGCCCTTCCAGAGGTGGTGGCTCCCCCAGGCCTCTTTATGGGGCGCCACTGCTCCCAGGGACCCTGCCAAGGCCTGTGGCTCACAATAGGTCCTCCTAGGGGAGGCGGTGCCTCAAAACAATGGATAGTGGTGTGGTACATATTGCATTCTTCCAGTAAGCTCTTACTTAACTGTGATTGGTGGAATAAGAGGCAACGTCATCAAATTACAGCCAATAGGAGAACAGAGCAATCAGCCAGCACAATACCCCATCTTATGTTTTGCTGTTGCATATTTATTCTCCTTTTTATTGTTCAGGTTGCGATAATACTGAAAATGCAACGGGCGGTGTATATATTTAATGTCATATCTCCCAGAATTTAAATAGTGAAACGAGAATAAATATCCAACAGCAAAGCATAAGTTGGGGTGTTGTGCTGACTGACTTCTCTGTTCTCCTATTGGCTGTAATTTGATGACGTCACCTCTTATTCCACCAATAACACTTAAGTAAGGGATTACTGGACGAATGCAAAATGTACGAGAAAACTATGAAGTTATTGGGGCGATACAGCATGTGGAACGGCCCCTGGGGGCGCCGTCGCCCCTGGCAGTGACCCTGCCGTCCCTGGAAAGGCACCCACTGCCACTAGCAGGGCCCATAGCAGCGCCGCCGGCCCTAGGAGGGCCCATAGGGGCGCCGCAGCCCCTGGTAGGGTAATTGTGGGCAGTGGTGCCCCAAAGAGGTACCCTGAGGGAGACACCCACTCTGAAGGGCCCGTGAAGGTGCCACCGCTGTGGTAGAGCCCCTGGGGACGTCGCCGTAACTGGGAACACCCCTGAAGGCGCTTCCGTCCCTGTAAGGGACCCTGGGATCGACGTTATCCCTGTGAGAGTCACTTGGCCATGCCGGGAATGAAGGCGCCCCCAGGGCCCTCTCTGGGTCGGCGGTGCCCCCAGGGGACCTGTCAGGAGCGCCGGATCCACCAAGGCCGATGGAACCACCAGGGACGCTCTTAGGGACAACGGCAATCCTAGGGTCTTTCTCAGGGAAGGAGGCGATCTCATGGGCTCCTCCAGAAACAGTCGAGTTTCCATAGGCCTCTCAGGGACGGCAACGGTCCTAGGGACTCTCACAGACACGGCGGCGGCCCCATGGGCCCTGCTAGGGGCGCTGGCGATCCGAGGGGCCCTCACAGGGACAGCGGTGACCCCAGGGGTTTTTCCAGGGATGGGGGCGCCTCCAGGTACGTTCCTAGTGACCGTGGTGCTCCCAGAGGCCCTCCCAGAGGACCTGCCAGCGGCGTGGCACCTTTAGGGGCCCTTCCAGAGGTGGTGGCTTCCCCAGGCCTCTTTATGGGGCGCCACTGCTCCCAATGACCCTGCCAAGGCCTGTGGCTCACAATAGGTCCTCCTAGGGGAGGCGGTGCCTCAAAACAATGGATATTGGTGTCGTACATATTGCATTCTTCCAGTAATCTCTAACTTAACTGTGATTGGTGGAATAAGAGGTAACGTCATCAAATTACAGCCAAGAGGAAAATAGAACAATCAATTAGCACAAAACCCCAACTTATGTTTTGCTGTTGAATATTCATTCCTCTTTTCATTGTTCAGGTTGCGATAATACTGAAAATGCAACGGGCGGTGTATATATTTAATGTCATATCTCCCAGATTTTTAATAGCGAAACGAGAATAAATATCCAACAGCAAAGCATAAGTTGGGGTGTTGTGCTGACTGATTGCTCTGTTCTCTTATTGGCTGTAATGTGATGACGTCACCTCTTATTCCACCAATCACACTTAAGTAAGGGATTACTGGACGAATGCAAAATGTACGACAAAACTATGTAGTTTTTGGGGCGATGCAGCATGTGGAACGGACCCTGGGGGCACCGTCGCCCCTGGCAGCTACCCTGCCGTCCCTGGAAAGGTACCCACTGCCACTAGCAGGGCCCCTAGCAGCGCTGTCGGCCCTAGGACGGCCCATAGGGGCGCCGCAGCCACTGGTAGGGTAATTGTGAGCAGTGGTGCCCCAAATAGGTACCCTGGGGGAGACACCCCCTCTGAAGGTCCCGTGAAGGTACCACCGCTGTGGAAGAGACACTGGGGACGTCGCCGTCCCTGAGAACACCTCTGAAGGCGCTTTCGTCCCTGTAAGGTACCCTGGGATCAACGGTTATCCCTGGGAGGGTCACTTGGCCATGCCAGGCAAGGAGGCGCTCCCAGGGCCCGCTCAGGGTCGGCGGTGCCCCAGGAGACCTGTGAGGAGCACCGGATCCACCAAGAGCGCTGGATCCACCAGGGGCGCTCTTAGGGACAACAGCAATCCTATGGGCTTTCTCAGGGAAGGCGGCGTTCTCAGGGGCTCCTCTAGAAACAGTCGAGTTTCCATGGGGCTCTCAGGGGCGGCAACGCTCCTAGGGACCCTCACAGACACGGCGGCGCCCCCATGGACCCTGCTAGGGGCACCGGCGACCCGAGGGGCCCTCACAGGGACAGCGGTGACCCCAGGGGTTTTTCCAGGGACGAGGGCGCCTGAAGGTACGTTCCTAGGGACCGTGGTACTACTAGAGGCGCTCCAAGAAGCCCTGCTAGGGGCGTGGCGCCTTCAGGGACCATTCCAGAGGCGGTGGCTCCCCCCAGGCCTCTTTATGGGGCGCAACTGCTCCCAGGGACCCATCCAAGGCCTGTGGCTCACAATAGGTCTCATAGGGGAGGCGGCGCCCCAAAACAATGGATAGTGGTGTCGTACATATTGCATTCCTCCTGTAATCTCTTACTTAACTTTGATTGGTGTAATAAGAGGTAACGTCATCAAATTACAGCCAATCGGAAAACAGAGCAATCATTTAGCACAAAACCCCAACTTATGTTTTGCTGTTGAATATTTATTCTCCTTTTTATTGTTCAGGTTGCGATAATACTGAAAATGCGATGGGCGGTGTATTTATTTAATGTCATATCTCCCAGAATTTAAATAGTGAAACGAGAATAAATAACCAACAGCAAAGCATAAGATGGGGTGTTGTGCTGACTGAGTGCTCTGTTCTTCTATTGGCTGTAATTTGATGACGTCACCTCTTATTCCACCAATCACACTTAAGTAAGGGATTCCTGGACGAATACAAAATGTACGACAAAACTATGAAGTTTTTCCAGTGACGCAGCATGTGGAAGGGCCTCTGGGGGTGCCGTCGCCCCTGGAAGTGACCCTGCCGCCCCTGGAAAGGCACCCACTGCCACTAGCAGGGCCCATAGCGCCGCCGGCCCTAGGACGGCCCATAGGGGCGCCACAGCCCCTGGCAGGGTAATTGTGGGCAGTGGTGCCCCAAAGAGGTACCCTGGGGGAGACACCCCATCTGAAGGGCCCCTGAAGGTGCCACCGCTGTGGTAGAGCCCCTGGGGACGTCGCCGTCCCTGGGAACACCCCTGAAGGCGCTTCCGTCCATGCAAGGGACCCTGGGATCGACGTTATCCCTGTGAGGGTCACTTAGCCATGCCAGGCAAGGAGGCACTCCCAGGGCCCTCTCAGGGTCGGCGGTGCCCCAGGAGACCTGTCAGGAGCACCGGATCCACCAAGGGCGCTGGATCCACAAGGGGCGCTCTTACGGAAAACGGCAATCGTAGGGGCTTTCTCAGGGAAGGCGGCGTTCTCATGGGCTCCTCCAGAAACAGCTGAGTTTCCATGGGCCTCTCAGGGACGGCAACGCTCCTAGGGACCCTCACAGACACGGCAGCGCCCCCATGGACCCTGCTAGGGGCGCTGGAGATCCGAGGGGCCCTCACAGGGACAGCGGTGACCCCAGGGGTTTTTCCAGGGATGGGGGCGCCTCCAGGTACGTTCCTAGTGACCGTGGTGCTCCCAGAGGCCCTCCCAGAGGACCTGCCAGCGGCGTGGCGCCTTCAGGGGCCCTTCCAGAGGTGGTGGCTCCCCCAGGCCTCTTTATGGGGCGCCACTGCTCCCAGGGACCCTGCCAAGGCCTGTGGCTCACAATAGGTCCTCCTAGGGGAGGCGGTGCCTCAAAACAATGGATAGTGGTGTCGTACATATTGCATTCTTCCAGTAAGCTCTTACTTAACTGTGATTGGTGGAATAAGAGGTAACGTCATCAAATTACAGCCAAGAGGAAAACAGAACACTGAATTAGCACAACACCCCAACTTATGTTTTGCTGTTGGATATTTATTCTTCTTTTCATTGTTCAGGTTGCGATAATACTGAAAATGCGATGGGCGGTTATTTAACGTCATATCTCCCAGATTTTAAATAGCGAAACGAGAATAAATATCCAACAGCAAAGCATAAGTTGGGGTGTTGTGCTGACTGATTGCTCTGTTCTCCTATTGGCTGTAGTTTGATGACGTTATATCTTGCTCCATCAATCACAGTTAAGCAAGGGATTACTGGATGAATGCAAAATGTACTACAAAACTATGAAGTTTTGGGGGCGATGCCGCATGTGGAAGGGCCCCTGGGGGCGCCGTCGACCCCGGCAGAGACCCTGTCGTCCCTGCAAAGGCACCCACTGCCAATAGCAGGGCCCATAGCAGCGCCGCCGGCCTTAGGAGGGCCCATAGGGGCGCCACAGACCCTGGCAGGGTAATTGTGGGCAGTGGTGCCCCAAAGAGGTACCCTGGGAGAGACACCCAATCTGAAGGGCCCCTAAAGGTGCCACCGCTGTGGTAGAGCCCCTGGGGACGTCGCCGTCCCTGGGAACACCCCTGAAGGCGCTTCCGTCCCTGTAAGGGACCCTGGGATCGACGTTATCCCTGTGAGAGTCACTTATCCATGCCAGGTAAGGAGGCGCTCCCAGGGCCATCTTAGGGTCGGCGGTGCCCCCAGGGGACCTGTCAGGAGCGCCGGATCCATCAAGGCCGATGGAATCACCAGGGGCGCTCTTAGAGACAACGGCAATCCTAGGGGCTTTCTCAGGGAAGGCGGCGTTCTTAGGGGCTCCTCAAGAAACAGTCGAGTTTCCATAGGTCTCTCAGGGACGGCAACGCTCCTAGGGACTCTCACAGACACGGCGGCGACCCCATGGGCCCTGATAGAGGCGCTGGCGATCCGATGGGCCCTTAGAGGGACAGCGGTGACCCCAGGGATTTTCCCAGGGGCGGGGGCGCCTCCAGGTACATTCCTAGGGGCCGTGGTGCAACCAGAGGCCCTCCCAGAGGCCCTGCCAGCGGTGTGGCGCCTTCAGGGGCTCTTCCAGAGGCGGTGGGTCCTCCCTGGCCCCTTTATGGGGCGCCACTGCTCCCAGGGACCCTGCCAAGGTCTGTGGCTCACAATAGGTCCTCCTAGGGGAGGCGGCGCCCCAAAACAATGGATAGTGGTGTCGTACATATTGCATTCTTCCAGTAATCTCTTACTTATCTGTGATTGGTGGAATAAGAGGCAACGTCATCAAATTACATCCAATAGGAGAACAGAGCAATCAGTCAGCACAACACCCCAACTTATGTTTTGCTGTTGGATATTTATTCTCCTTTTTATTGTTGAGGTTGCGATAATACTGAAAATGCAATGGGCGGTGTAAATATATTTAATGTCATATCTCCCAGAATTTAAATAGTGAAACGAGAATAAATATCCAACAGCAAAGCATAAGTTGGGGTGTTGTGCTGACTGATTGCTCTGTTCTCCTATTGGCTGTAATTTGATGACGTCACCTCTTATTCCACCAATCACACTTAAGTAAGGGATTACTGGACGAATGCAAAATGTACGACAAAACTATGAAGTTTTTGGGGCGATGCAGCATGTGGAACGGCCCCTGGGGGCACCGTCGCCCCTAGCAGTGACCCTGCCGCCCCTGGAATGGTACCCACTGCCACTAGCAGGGCCCATAGCAGCGCTGTCGGCCCTAGGAAAGCCCATAGGGGCGCCGCAGCCACTGGTAGGGTAATTGTGAGCAGTGGTGCCCCAAATAGGTACCCTTGGGGAGACACCCCATCTGAAGGGCCCCTGAAGGTGCCACCGCTGTGGTAGAGCCCCTGAGGACGTCGCCGTCCCTGGGAACACCCCTGAAGGCGCTTCCGTCCCTGTAAGGGACCCTGGGATCGACGTTATCCCTGTGAGGGTCACTTGGCCATGCCAGGCACGGAGGCGCCCCCAGAGCCATCTTAGGGTCGGCGGTGCCCCCAGGGGACCTGTCAGGGGCGCCGGATCCACCATGGGCGATGGAACCACCAGGGGCGCTCTTAGGGACAACGGCAATCCTAGGGGCTTTCTCAGGGAAGGCGGCGTTCTCAGGGTCTCTTCCAGAAACAGTCGAGTTTCCATAGGTCTCTCAGGGACGGCAACGCTCCTAGGGACTCTCACAGACACGGCGGCGACCCCATGGGCCCTACTAGAGGCGCTGGCGATCCGATTGGCCCTCAGAGGGACAGCGGTGACCCCAGGGATTTTCCCAGGGGCGGGAGCGCCCCCAGGAACATTCCTAGGGGCCGTGGTGCAACCAGAGGCACTCCCAGAGGCCCTGCCAGCGGCGTGGCACCTTTAGGGGCCCTTCCAGAGGCGGTGGCTCCCCCTGGCCTCTTTTAGGGGCGCCACTGCTCCAAAGGACCATGCCAAGGCCTGTGGCTCACAATAGGTCCTCCTAGGGGAGGCGGTGCCTCAAAACAATGGATAGTGGTGTCGTACATATTGCATTCTTCCAGTAAGCTCTTACTTAACTGTGATTGGTGGAATAAGAGGTAACGTCATCGAATTACAGTCAAGAGGAAAACAGAACAATCAATTAGCACAACACCCGAACTTATGTTTTGCTGTTGGATATTTATTCTCCTTTTTATTGTTCAGGTTGCGATAATACTGAAAATGCGATGGGCGGTGTATTTATTTAATGTCATATCTCCCAGAATTTAAATAGTGAAACGAGAATAAATATCCAACAGCAAAGCATAAGTTGGGGTGTTGTGCTGACTGATTGCTCTGTTCTCCTATTGGCTGTAATTTGATGACGTCACCTCTTATTCCACCAATCACACTTAAGTAAGGGATTACTGGACGAATGCAAAATGTACGACAAAACTATGAAGTTTTTGGGGCGATGCAGCATGTGGATCGGCCCCTGGGGGCACCGTCGCCCCTGGCAATGACCCTGCCGCCCCTGGAAAGGATCCCACTGCCACTAGCAGGGCCCATAGCAGCGCTGTCGACCCTAGGACGGACCATAGGGGCGCCGCAGCCACTGGTAGGGAAATTGTGAGCAGTGGTGCCCCAAATAGGTACCCTGGGGGAGACACCCCCTCTGAAGGTCCCGTTAAGGTGCCACCGCTGTGGTAGAGGCACTGGGGACGTCGCCGTCCCTGAGAACACCCCTGAAGGCGCTTTCTTCCCTGTAAGGGACCCTGGGATCAACGGTTATCCCTGGGAGGGTCACTTGGCCATGCCAGGCAAGGAGGCGCTCCCAGGGCCCTCTCAGGGTCGGCGGTGCCCCCAGGGGACCTGTCAGGAGCGCCGGATCCACCAAGGCCGATGGAACCACCAGGGGCGCTATTAGGGACAACGGCAATCCTAGGGGCTTTCTCAGGAAAGGCGGCGTTCTCAGGGGCTCCACCAGAAACAGCTGAGTTTCCATGGGCCTCTCAGGGACGGCAACGCTCCTAGGGACCCTCACTGACACGGCGGCGCCCCCATGGACCCTGCTAGGGGCGTTGGCGACCCGAGGGACCCTCACAGGGACAGCGGTGACCCCAGGGGTTTTTCCAGGGACGAGGTCGCCCCCAGGTACGTTCCTAGGGGCTGTGGTGAAACCAGAGGCCCTATTAGAGGCCCTGCCAGCGGCGTGGCGCCTTTAGGGGCCCTTCCAGAGGCGGTGGCTCCCCCTGGCCTCTTTAAGGGGCGCCACTGCTCCCAGGGACCCATCCAAGGCCTGTGGCTCACAATAGGCCCTCCTAGGGGATGCGGCGCCCCAAAACAATGGATAGTTGTGTCGTACATATTGCATTCTTCCAGTAATCTCTTACTTAACTGTGATTGGTGGAATAAGAGGTAACGTCATCAAATTACAGCCAATAGGAAAACAGAGCAATCAATTAGCACAACACCCGAACTTATGTTTTGCTGTTGGATATTTATTCTCCTTTTTATTGTTCAGGTTGCGATAATACTGAAAATGCGATGGGCGGTGTATTTATTTAATGTCATATCTCCCAGAATTTAAATAGTGAAACGAGAATAAATATCCAACAGCAAAGCATAAGTTGGGGTGTTGTGCTGACTGATTGCTCTGTTCTCCTATTGGCTGTAATTTGATGACGTCACCTCTTATTCCACCAATCACACTTAAGTAAGGGATTACTGGACGAATGCAAAATGTACGACAAAACTATGAAGTTATTGGGGCGATGCAGCATGTGGAAGGGCCCCTGGGGGCGCCGTCGCCCCTGGCAGTGACCCTGCCGCCCCTGGAAAGGCACCCACTGCCACTAGCAGGGCCCATAGCAGCGCCGCCGGCCCTAGGAGGGCCCATAGGGGCGCCGCAGCCCCTGGTAGGGTAATTGTTAGCAGCGGTGCCCCAAAGAGGTACCCTGGGGGAGACACCCACTCTGAAGGGCCCATGAAGATACCACCGCTGTGGTAGAGCCCATGGGGACGTTGCCGTAACTGGGAGCACCCCTGAAGGCGCTTTCGTCCCTGTCAGGGACCCTGGGATCGAAGTTATCCCTGTGAGAGTCACTTGGCCATGCCGGGAACGAAGGCGCCCCCAGGGCCCTCTCTGGGTCGGCGGTGCCCCCAGGGGACCTGTCAGGAGCGCCGGATCCACCAAGGCCGATGGAACCACCAGGGGCGCTCTTAGGGACAACGGCAATCCTAGGGGCTTTCTCAGGGAAGGCGGCGTTCTCAGGGGCTCCTCCAGAAACAGTCGAGTTTCCATAGGCCTCTCAGGGACGGCAACGCTCCTAGGGACTCTCACAGACACGGCGGCGACCCCATGGGCCCTGCTAGGGGCGCTTGCGATCCGAGGGGCCCTCACAGGGACAGCGGTGACCCCAGGGGTTTTTCCAGGGATGGGGGCGCCTCCAGGTACGTTCCTAGTGACCGTGGTGCTCCCAGAGGCCCTCCCAGAGGACCTGCCAGCGGCGTGGCGCCTTCAGGGGCCCTTCCAGAGGTGGTGGCTCCCCCAGGCCTCTTTATGGGGCGCCACTGCTCCCAGGGACCCTGCCAAGGCCTGTGGCTCACAATAGGTCCTCCTAGGGGAGGCGGTGCCTCAAAACAATGGATAGTGGTGTCGTACATATTGCATTCTTCCAGTAAGCTCTTACTTAACTGTGATTGGTGGAATAAGAGGTAACGTCATCAAATTACAGCCAAGAGGAAAACAGAACAATCAATTAGCACAACACCCGAACTTATGTTTTGCTGTTGGATATTTATTCTCCTTTTTATTGTTCAGGTTGCGATAATACTGAAAATGCGATGGGCGGTGTATTTATTTAATGTCATATCTCCCAGAATTTAAATAGTGAAACGAGAATAAATATCCAACAGCAAAGCATAAGTTGGGGTGTTGTGCTGACTGATTGCTCTGTTCTCCTATTGGCTGTAATTTGATGACGTCACCTCTTATTCCACCAATCACACTTAAGTAAGGGATTACTGGACGAATGCAAAATGTACGACAAAACTATGAAGTTTTTGGGGCGATGCAGCATGTGGAACGGCCCCTGGGGGCACCGTCGCCCCTGGCAGTGACCCTGCCGCCCCTGGAAAGGATCCCACTGCCACTAGCAGGGCCCATAGCAGCGCTGTCGACCCTAGGACGGCCCATAGGGGCGCCGCAGCCACTGGTAGGGTAATTGTGAGCAGTGGTGCCCCAAATAGGTACCCTGGGGGAGACACCCCCTCTGAAGGTCCCGTGAAGGTGCCACCGCTGTGGTAGAGGCACTGGGGACGTCGCCGTCCCTGAGAACACCCCTGAAGGCGCTTTCGTCCCTGTAAGGGACCCTGGGATCAACGGTATCCCTGGGAGGGTCACTTGGCCATGCCAGGCAAGGAGGCGCTCCCAGGGCCCTCTCAGGGTCGGCGGTGCCCCAGGAGACCTGTCAGGAGCACCGGATCCACCAAGGGCGCTGGATCCACAAGGGGCGCTCTTACGGAAAACGGCAATCGTAGGGGCTTTCTCAGGGAAGGCGGCGTTCTCAGGGGCTCCTCCAGAAACAGCTGAGTTTCCATGGGCCTCTCAGGGACGGCAACGCTCCTAGGGACCCTCACAGACACGGCGGCGCCCCCATGGACCCTGCTAGGGGCGTTGGC
>CAUDMG010000827.1:475714-530714 GCA_958450375.1 Homarus gammarus
TGGGGACGTCGTCGTAACTGGGAACACCCAAGAAGGCGCTTCCGTCCCTGTAAGGGACCCTGGGTTGGGTGTAAACGGGACTGCCCAGTATGAGCCAACAGGCCCGCTGCAGTTTCCTCCATTCTTATGTTTTTATGTTCTGTATATCGACTCTATATTTCTTATATTTATGCAATGAAATCTTTTGTCAATCAAGTGACCAACTTCCCGATTTCACCATATGTAACTTATTATCTCCATTTATTCTAAATTTTCAGCCTTCTGGCTGCCATGCTAATTAATATTATTATTACACACACACAAGCACTACTACTACTGCTACTTATTTTTTTTTAAGTGGCCTCCAGCCTCCCCCAATAGCCACACCTTCGCCACCATTTAATTACCTTAATATTAAATATCCTAATACATATGTAGCTATCCTATCTGTGTTAAATTAGTTGAGCCGCAGATCTATGCGGCATTCAGTGACTGTAGCCTCATAGTCGATATCTGCAGCAGTTGTCGGAATTGGGGCAGAAGCTCTAGTTCCCCTGAGGCAGAGCAAAGCCGACCGAAGGAGAGAGAAAGACAGTCGACATCTCATCCAGGCTGTAACATAACTTCTGGGTTGCTGTTTCTGTTCGGAGATCACCTCCGCGAGTCCCATCCCACTACTACTACTACTACTACTACTACTTTGCTGTCACTTGGAATCAAGTAAGACGATCATCCATCTATGATACAATGATATGAGTTATTAAGTTTGTCACCTAGGTTGGTGAGTTTTGAGGTTGACTAAAGAGGCCGATACGGGACCCGAAGGGTCGTCTACATTCGTTGTACATGTGGAGGGCTGCATCTAGGGCGGTGGAAGCGTCTTTCCTGTGTTGGCGCTTGTCTGCCTCGGTTTGTAGTCGGGCTAACTCGACAGTATTGACACCTTCTCGTGTGGTGATCCTCCAAGCGTTACGATGTGGAGCAATCGACTCCCAGGTGAGGGGGTCGATTTGGCACTTTTTCAGGTTTGTCCTTATTCTTTTTCAGTTGCTCGCCGGCGTTACGTTTACTATTCGTTAAGTGACTGTAAAGTAGCTGCATTGGCAGTCTACTGTCGTCCATGCGGGTAACATGGCCAGTCCAGCGTAATGGTTCATGGATAATGGTAGCCTCGATGCTCCTATAGTTGGTATCAGCACGAATACTGGAATTTGTCTCCCCACAAACTCGGAGGATGGATCGTACACTACATTGGTGAAAGTTTTCAAGTGCCTTGAGGTGCCTCCTGTATGTGAACCATGTCTCACTGCCATATAGCAGGGTGGGGAGGCCCACTGCTCGATATACGTGCAGCTTTGTCGATAATTTCAGCTCCCTGCAGCTGAAGACACGGTTTCGGAGCATGCCAAAGGCTTAAGGTGCACATCTGATCCGATGCTGAATCTCTTCATCAATGTCTACGGTGGTGGACAGGTGGGAGCCGAGATACCGAAAGTGGGCAACATTAGAGAGGGTAGTACAGTTAAGCTGGATGGATGGTGGAGGTGTGGCTGAACCTGGGGCAGGTTGAAAGAGAACCAGAGTCTTACGTACTTTCACCTTAAGGCCGAAGTGTGCATACGTATCTGCGTAGGTGTTCAGGATCTCCTGTAGGTCGTGTTTAGTGTGAGCAACATGGGTGAGGTCATCTGCATACTGAAGTTCAATAATGGAAGCTGCTGACACCTTAGTTCTTGCCTGGAGTCGTCTTATGTTGAAAAGACCCCTCTTCACCTGGTACTCGATGTCCACCCCGCCGGCTAAATTGACACTGGCACGAGTAAGGAAGGCAGCCAAGAAAATGAAAAAAAGAGAGTTGGTGCCAGTACACACCCTTCTTTAACCCCTGTTTGGATGGGGAAGAACTCATAGTGGGTGCTGTTGTGCAGGACACTGCCGTTCATGCCATCGTGGAGTTGCCTCACAATGGCGATGAATTTTGGTGGGCAGCCAAAACGGCTGAGGGTCGACCAGAGGGCTTACTGTTGACCGAGTCAAAGGCCTTGGTTAGGTCGATGAAAGCCATGTACAGGTCACAACGCTATTCTCTGCACTTTTCCTGGATCTGGCGGGCAGCAAAGATCATGTCAGTGGTGCCACGTGATGGTCTAAAACCACAGAGATTCTGGGAGGAAGTTTTCCGCCTCAGGAAGAAGTCTGTTTAGGAGGACTCGGGCAATAATCTTGCCAGCTACGGACAGTAGCGAGATCCCGCGGTAGTTGCCACAGTCTGGCCGGTCTCCCTTATTCTTATAAATATTGACAATGGAGGCGTCTTTAAGAGCTTGGGGTATTTGCCCTTTTCTTAGTTTTGAAACGAGACGGCAAACGATGGGGTGGGTGATTGCCATTCTCTGCTCAAACACTCTGTGCTATCCTTCAAGAGAGTGTGTTGTCCGTGGAAGGCCTTGTGTGTTTCTCTCCAATATGTTCCACAGCCTCAGTTCGAATGCTGGTCTTCGTCGTCTTCCACGCTGTACAACACCAATCCATGTTGCTTTAAAGTAGCCAAGAAACTCAGATAGAGGTTCATAAGTTTCATCATCTAGTGCTGAGACAACGTCACTGACTGGCACAAATGTTAAAGCTTGAACGGACTTGACGATGAGTGCATTTCTTGGGTCATTATACCAAGTCTGTAGTCCTAAGCCCTGTGTTTGTCTCCACAAGCACTGCCCGAAATGGAAAAACATCCAAAAATGTTTGTGTTTGGGAAACATGCTGTGATGCTATTAAGAGCCGCTCTTTCATAGTCAATGGTTACTGAAACATGGTTGAGATCTGGTCACTTGCTTGAGGGTGCTAAAAATCAAGTCATGAGTGTGCTTGGTTTTTGTTCCTTGCGATGCAGTATACCAAGGGAATTGTATGGCTCTCATCCAGCATAACATACACTGTATATAACTGAAAGCCTTCTGGCGCAGAATCAAATGTCCCAACACACAGCCAGTGGTCTTTGAAAGCAAGAAGCTGTAAGTTTCGAGGTGTTGACAGAATTAGCAGGTTGTCACTTTCATGGATGACAAAGTCTTCTCCTCTAATTGATTTCCGTAAGTCGTCAGTTAAAAAGTCCCCATCTGGTGCCATGCGTTGTCTGCGCACCATTCTTGCCAGAGTTTCTTTCTTAGGAAGAGCACCTGCAGCATCAAGTGGGTACTCACTGGTGCATCAGGCGGATGTGAGTGATTACTTGCTTCTCCTTGAATAACGTCTTCTTCTGTTTTTAATCGTCCCCAAAAACTTCCTTTGCGTTCACATCACCAATATATTACACTGTCTTTCCGTTTATCAACGATGTAGGCGTAGCCGTCAAGCAAAAGCCTTCTTCCTCCTCTTGTCATTGGTGTGAATTCCATGGTCTTAAAAGAAACAAATATTAAATAATATAATAATAATAATAATAATAATAATAATAATAATAATAATAGGCTTACCTTTACAACCTCTGAAGAGCGACTGCATCAGAGTCCAGGCAAGCAGGGCTAACGTTTGGTTGTTTGGGGCGTGGCTAAAAAGTTCGAGCAAGCATTCTTTCAAAAACTTGACCTGACTTAACACGACTAGTTACGTCGCCCTTTCTTTTGTGTTTGTGGTGGTGTTGTTGTGTTGTGAGGGGGCGGGTTCTCTAGCTGCCACCAATGTGAGGGGGCGCATTCTCGGTCTGCCACCAATGTGAGGGGGCCTGACTCCCTCTCTGTTTCTACACCACCCTCATCTTATTTACTTCTCTTAGTTCTTACTCTACTCAGTTCCGTCACCTATTCTTGGGTAGCATGGGCAAGGGTCTAGGCACGTGAGTATGGTAATTTTGGTATCAGGTCACTTGGATGGAAATAAAGGTAAAATACTGTGGGAGAAATGAATACACCTAAAGTACTCTAAAAACAAATTTATTAATATACAATCCAAGGGGAAAATAGATGTTATTAACATATAACTGCCAGGCTCAGCTCCTGGGCCTATTGCAAACTCTCTATGTCTTATGTACTGGTTTCCTTGTTTTCCTATTTACTCAACAGCAATTATTCGGACATTACACTCTTACCGTGCACCCAATACCTGGTGTCACCTTACATTATATCGTAGGACCAGCTCCTTGTCTTTCCTCCCAAGACACTAATACTGATACAAACCCCGACATGGGTCAGTATTAACAACACCTACAACCACACTGTGGACCATAATTCCAAGGCCTGTCACAGGGTATAGCACTGGCGCCTCTACAACTGCTGTTGTGGTCGGTTACACTCCGACCCGAGATGGGGTAGCCAGACACATGGCGGGTCTGGGGTCTGGCCCAACGAAGCCTTGGGGCACATTAATCCGGCCGCATCGGTGCCATCTTCTCACATATGATCCCGGCTGGACAACTAATACATCCGAGGCCGTTGTTGGATGGTAGAGCGATTCAATAATCACAATGGGATCGGGAGACAAACGGGAGTCAGCGTCAGGGGACCTGTATGGGTGAAGGGACGGGCACTTACTAACGGTGACAACAACATCACGTTTCAGGGGACGTTAAAGACATAAATATGACTTCACTCAGAGCATATCAACTACGTTACTGTAACACTTGCACAATCAACTATTAATTGGGTCAAATCACTTAAAGAAGGGCAAATTACAACACAGCGTGGGTGGCCTACCTGTATGGGTGAAGGGACGGGCACTCACTAACGGTAGAAATGCCCGCGGCGCCCTCACTCAAAACAGACCAGGGAGTCCACCTACTCCTATTCCGATGAATTAATTTACTGTACACTCTGACCTTGAAATTGAGACTATGAATTCATTTTCATTCTCTATTATTATCTCAACTAACAATGCTCTGACTCAGCTATCGAAAGCCAAATTAAATTGATTACAAAGGTTTAGATGGCAACAGGTCCCAGCATACAGCGTTTACTCCCATAGACCAAGACGTGGGAAATAGAGAACAGGGGACGTTTCCACTGGGGGGACTCAAGAGGGTTTTGTGGACGTTTGAGCGTAATATGAATCCTTAAGGTTTTCAGGTTAGCCGTCATGACCATTACAAAGCTTCCTCCTTCCCCAAGATTCATATTAGGCGGTAACGTTCGCAAAACATGTGCGGTAATTACACAGATTCTTTAAACAACTGTTGCCTTTCGTCACGGTTTCACACTACATACACTCGAAAAACACATCAGGACTCTTACAGGTATCTGGTACAAAAGCATACAAAATACAAACAAACAATGGTTACATATATGGGATAAACAGTAGCAAAAAAAATTAATCCATTATCATTGACAACATGGCATAGGGAAACAAAATACAAGAATTAAACATACATAGGAAAATAATGCACCAATAAAGAAAAAACAAAAAATGGGGTTACATACATAACATAAAAAATTTGTTACACAATACAAACTCTGAAGACACCGTTTCTCATATCATAGTTCAAAGAGGAGACTGATCAAATGCTTACTCAACACCACTGAGATTTAACTTAGACTTCTCAAGCTAGGACGTAGATGAACAGACCCCATCAAGTCAAAGGAATGACATGTTGCTCTTAATCTAAAGAGTTGTGTCGCACTCGCGAGAGGCAGCACCATTCAAGGGACTCCAAACGAGCGGGTATTCCCAAGAATTCAAAAATGCTAACGAAACGGTCCTCATGAGAACACCGCCAAACCAAAAACTGTCTGTACTTATGGCATTAGCCATGTAGTAGAATCAGCGCCATTGTCGAGGCCTGACTCCACCTGAAAGTCACGAACATTACTCCTATACACATCCACAATAAGCCTAGCTAGGGCTTTACCGGCAAAACTTGAGAACTCTCAACTGGTATCTTTACTCAACTAGTAACAGATACCCATCAGATGATTGCATAACAGCCAATCCATCTTCCAATCTCTGTCTCTCCTGCACTTGACAATCCCCATCAAAAAAACCAAAGAAAAAAAAAATCACAAACACCTACACACTCCCAAACATTCCCAACTCACATGGCAAACAACGTACTCACTTACCAGTTGTACTTCTCAATTGCAACACATGTATGCAAAACATCACTCTTCACCATGCATGTCAACAATCAATTCCTTCCAGTCAAAGTCTACAGCCCTTTAAAGAAATCTCGGTAACACTGATGCTCGTCCCTCACATAACTAGCAAGAGAGGCATTCCACACTCTTCTTTTCTACACTTCCTTGTCCATCAGGCCATGCACCTGATGAAACAACTGGTGGTGAAACCTGGGTGTCATTCCTGAGAATGAACCTGTCTCCACCCCCATGCTTCTCAAGTCTACACATCAACTTACTGGACACAGGTTCTGAGCTGACTGCCCTGAATTGTTCTCTTGTGACGGCCATCATGCCTGGAGGTCACAACTACTCACTGTACTACACAACACGGGCACAGTGCACACTTTCAAAAACAAATGGATTACTGCCTAACTGTCCTTCTAATACATGAGAACACTTGAAATCCTGGCTCAAAATTATTGCACAAATTTCTACTCAACTTATTACTCATGACCCGTAGTAATAATACTGAAATGTGAACTTGTACTTTGCTGTCACTTTTCAAGACAAACTTACTGTGCACACTCAAAGGCAATGGTACTTGTTATTGTCAATCTCTGTAGGGTGCAACATTATATAAACTCTTCCAGAATTACACCGTACTATAACAAATCAAACTTAAAAAAAAGAATCAGACATTTCCATTACTGAGTGTCACTTTCACAAAATAAAGTGGTAATACTGTAATATTTTACGAGACTGTCCCCTCAGTACTCAACAAATATTCACTGTCTTTTCAATTGCAATGATTTCAACACTGTTATCACTTCACAATTTACTCTGTGGTACTCAAAAATGGGGGGTCCTTGCATGTACTTTCACCAATCAATTTTCAAAGATTGCGTTCTTTTACAGATGTCCATATCACCATAGTCCTCAACTCATCAAAGCAATTGCTGAAATTATACATGTATTAGATCTCAAATAAACATAAAACACACTTAATGACAATGCCTGTAAGTGTACACTGCTAGAAGCTAATGCTCTATTCACTAAAAATCATACTAATCATACAAAAAATACAAAATACTCGGGTATCTAACACAACACAGGTTATACAAAATACTCGGGTATCTAACACAACACAGGTTATACAAATAAATTCACTTGTTAAAACTGACCTCAACTTATAACTAAACACTTCCAATTAAAATTAAAACAACTACACCCATATTATGTCAATTACAAATAACACTAATACATAACATTAATATAATTAAGGCCTTCCGGTATACTCAGAAATCGACACTGTCCACAACACTCTTAACACGGCACATGATCAATGTCCCTCATTGTCTGTAAATAACAAAGCATTAACTCGAGTGATCACACAATTGCTATGGTACCAGTGCAGAAAGGCACCCAAAATAAATTTACCTTGGCATACAACCAACACTTTTCTGAGATTTCACAAAAGACTGCAAAAAAAATTTAGGTAGCTAACCTCTGTTTTCAGACATTTTCAGACACTTTTCAATACATTTTGCTGTACACTTTACTTTAAAACAGATTTCTAATTTTCTCGAGGCCCATGTTCTAACCTAACTCCAAGTAAGGTATTTGCCGTGAACTGTTTTCAACATCTCCGTAACCTCAAAAAAATTTTGCACAGAAATGCACTATACTGTACACTGGGAAAAATTTCCATTACACGATTATTATCACTCTGAAATATTCATTAGTTACAGTGACATGGTTAGGTAGACGCACGGAGAAATGGTTATTACAGCTCACATTTAAACACAGAAATTACCCACAGTATCACATTTATTCCTCCTGACCTTGATATCATATAAATTACATCCCAGCTGCACACCAATGTGAGGGGGCGGGTTCTCTAGCTGCCACCAATGTGAGGGGGCGCATTCTCGGTCTGCCACCAATGTGAGGGGGCCTGACTCCCTCTCTGTTTCTACACCACCCTCATCTTATTTACTTCTCTTAGTTCTTACTCTACTCAGTTCCGTCACCTATTCTTGGGTAGCATGGGCAAGGGTCTAGGCACGTGAGTATGGTAATTTTGGTATCAGGTCACTTGGATGGAAATAAAGGTAAAATACTGTGGGAGAAATGAATACACCTAAAGTACTCTAAAAACAAATTTATTAATATACAATCCAAGGGGAAAATAGATGTTATTAACATATAACTGCCAGGCTCAGCTCCTGGGCCTATTGCAAACTCTCTATGTCTTATGTACTGGTTTCCTTGTTTTCCTATTTACTCAACAGCAATTATTCGGACATTACACTCTTACCGTGCACCCAATACCTGGTGTCACCTTACATTATATCGTAGGACCAGCTCCTTGTCTTTCCTCCCAAGACACTAATACTGATACAAACCCCGACATGGGTCAGTATTAACAACACCTACAACCACACTGTGGACCATAATTCCAAGGCCTGTCACAGGGTATAGCACTGGCGCCTCTACAACTGCTGTTGTGGTCGGTTACACTCCGACCCGAGATGGGGTAGCCAGACACATGGCGGGTCTGGGGTCTGGCCCAACGAAGCCTTGGGGCACATTAATCCGGCCGCATCGGTGCCATCTTCTCACATATGATCCCGGCTGGACAACTAATACATCCGAGGCCGTTGTTGGATGGTAGAGCGATTCAATAATCACAATGGGATCGGGAGACAAACGGGAGTCAGCGTCAGGGGACCTGTATGGGTGAAGGGACGGGCACTTACTAACGGTGACAACAACATCACGTTTCAGGGGACGTTAAAGACATAAATATGACTTCACTCAGAGCATATCAACTACGTTACTGTAACACTTGCACAATCAACTATTAATTGGGTCAAATCACTTAAAGAAGGGCAAATTACAACACAGCGTGGGTGGCCTACCTGTATGGGTGAAGGGACGGGCACTCACTAACGGTAGAAATGCCCGCGGCGCCCTCACTCAAAACAGACCAGGGAGTCCACCTACTCCTATTCCGATGAATTAATTTACTGTACACTCTGACCTTGAAATTGAGACTATGAATTCATTTTCATTCTCTATTATTATCTCAACTAACAATGCTCTGACTCAGCTATCGAAAGCCAAATTAAATTGATTACAAAGGTTTAGATGGCAACAGGTCCCAGCATACAGCGTTTACTCCCATAGACCAAGACGTGGGAAATAGAGAACAGGGGACGTTTCCACTGGGGGGACTCAAGAGGGTTTTGTGGACGTTTGAGCGTAATATGAATCCTTAAGGTTTTCAGGTTAGCCGTCATGACCATTACAAAGCTTCCTCCTTCCCCAAGATTCATATTAGGCGGTAACGTTCGCAAAACATGTGCGGTAATTACACAGATTCTTTAAACAACTGTTGCCTTTCGTCACGGTTTCACACTACATACACTCGAAAAACACATCAGGACTCTTACAGGTATCTGGTACAAAAGCATACAAAATACAAACAAACAATGGTTACATATATGGGATAAACAGTAGCAAAAAAAATTAATCCATTATCATTGACAACATGGCATAGGGAAACAAAATACAAGAATTAAACATACATAGGAAAATAATGCACCAATAAAGAAAAAACAAAAAATGGGGTTACATACATAACATAAAAAATTTGTTACACAATACAAACTCTGAAGACACCGTTTCTCATATCATAGTTCAAAGAGGAGACTGATCAAATGCTTACTCAACACCACTGAGATTTAACTTAGACTTCTCAAGCTAGGACGTAGATGAACAGACCCCATCAAGTCAAAGGAATGACATGTTGCTCTTAATCTAAAGAGTTGTGTCGCACTCGCGAGAGGCAGCACCATTCAAGGGACTCCAAACGAGCGGGTATTCCCAAGAATTCAAAAATGCTAACGAAACGGTCCTCATGAGAACACCGCCAAACCAAAAACTGTCTGTACTTATGGCATTAGCCATGTAGTAGAATCAGCGCCATTGTCGAGGCCTGACTCCACCTGAAAGTCACGAACATTACTCCTATACACATCCACAATAAGCCTAGCTAGGGCTTTACCGGCAAAACTTGAGAACTCTCAACTGGTATCTTTACTCAACTAGTAACAGATACCCATCAGATGATTGCATAACAGCCAATCCATCTTCCAATCTCTGTCTCTCCTGCACTTGACAATCCCCATCAAAAAAACCAAAGAAAAAAAAAATCACAAACACCTACACACTCCCAAACATTCCCAACTCACATGGCAAACAACGTACTCACTTACCAGTTGTACTTCTCAATTGCAACACATGTATGCAAAACATCACTCTTCACCATGCATGTCAACAATCAATTCCTTCCAGTCAAAGTCTACAGCCCTTTAAAGAAATCTCGGTAACACTGATGCTCGTCCCTCACATAACTAGCAAGAGAGGCATTCCACACTCTTCTTTTCTACACTTCCTTGTCCATCAGGCCATGCACCTGATGAAACAACTGGTGGTGAAACCTGGGTGTCATTCCTGAGAATGAACCTGTCTCCACCCCCATGCTTCTCAAGTCTACACATCAACTTACTGGACACAGGTTCTGAGCTGACTGCCCTGAATTGTTCTCTTGTGACGGCCATCATGCCTGGAGGTCACAACTACTCACTGTACTACACAACACGGGCACAGTGCACACTTTCAAAAACAAATGGATTACTGCCTAACTGTCCTTCTAATACATGAGAACACTTGAAATCCTGGCTCAAAATTATTGCACAAATTTCTACTCAACTTATTACTCATGACCCGTAGTAATAATACTGAAATGTGAACTTGTACTTTGCTGTCACTTTTCAAGACAAACTTACTGTGCACACTCAAAGGCAATGGTACTTGTTATTGTCAATCTCTGTAGGGTGCAACATTATATAAACTCTTCCAGAATTACACCGTACTATAACAAATCAAACTTAAAAAAAAGAATCAGACATTTCCATTACTGAGTGTCACTTTCACAAAATAAAGTGGTAATACTGTAATATTTTACGAGACTGTCCCCTCAGTACTCAACAAATATTCACTGTCTTTTCAATTGCAATGATTTCAACACTGTTATCACTTCACAATTTACTCTGTGGTACTCAAAAATGGGGGGTCCTTGCATGTACTTTCACCAATCAATTTTCAAAGATTGCGTTCTTTTACAGATGTCCATATCACCATAGTCCTCAACTCATCAAAGCAATTGCTGAAATTATACATGTATTAGATCTCAAATAAACATAAAACACACTTAATGACAATGCCTGTAAGTGTACACTGCTAGAAGCTAATGCTCTATTCACTAAAAATCATACTAATCATACAAAAAATACAAAATACTCGGGTATCTAACACAACACAGGTTATACAAAATACTCGGGTATCTAACACAACACAGGTTATACAAATAAATTCACTTGTTAAAACTGACCTCAACTTATAACTAAACACTTCCAATTAAAATTAAAACAACTACACCCATATTATGTCAATTACAAATAACACTAATACATAACATTAATATAATTAAGGCCTTCCGGTATACTCAGAAATCGACACTGTCCACAACACTCTTAACACGGCACATGATCAATGTCCCTCATTGTCTGTAAATAACAAAGCATTAACTCGAGTGATCACACAATTGCTATGGTACCAGTGCAGAAAGGCACCCAAAATAAATTTACCTTGGCATACAACCAACACTTTTCTGAGATTTCACAAAAGACTGCAAAAAAAATTTAGGTAGCTAACCTCTGTTTTCAGACATTTTCAGACACTTTTCAATACATTTTGCTGTACACTTTACTTTAAAACAGATTTCTAATTTTCTCGAGGCCCATGTTCTAACCTAACTCCAAGTAAGGTATTTGCCGTGAACTGTTTTCAACATCTCCGTAACCTCAAAAAAATTTTGCACAGAAATGCACTATACTGTACACTGGGAAAAATTTCCATTACACGATTATTATCACTCTGAAATATTCATTAGTTACAGTGACATGGTTAGGTAGACGCACGGAGAAATGGTTATTACAGCTCACATTTAAACACAGAAATTACCCACAGTATCACATTTATTCCTCCTGACCTTGATATCATATAAATTACATCCCAGCTGCACACCAATGTGAGGGGGCGGGTTCTCTAGCTGCCACCAATGTGAGGGGGCGCATTCTCGGTCTGCCACCAATGTGAGGGGGCCTGACTCCCTCTCTGTTTCTACACCACCCTCATCTTATTTACTTCTCTTAGTTCTTACTCTACTCAGTTCCGTCACCTATTCTTGGGTAGCATGGGCAAGGGTCTAGGCACGTGAGTATGGTAATTTTGGTATCAGGTCACTTGGATGGAAATAAAGGTAAAATACTGTGGGAGAAATGAATACACCTAAAGTACTCTAAAAACAAATTTATTAATATACAATCCAAGGGGAAAATAGATGTTATTAACATATAACTGCCAGGCTCAGCTCCTGGGCCTATTGCAAACTCTCTATGTCTTATGTACTGGTTTCCTTGTTTTCCTATTTACTCAACAGCAATTATTCGGACATTACACTCTTACCGTGCACCCAATACCTGGTGTCACCTTACATTATATCGTAGGACCAGCTCCTTGTCTTTCCTCCCAAGACACTAATACTGATACAAACCCCGACATGGGTCAGTATTAACAACACCTACAACCACACTGTGGACCATAATTCCAAGGCCTGTCACAGGGTATAGCACTGGCGCCTCTACAACTGCTGTTGTGGTCGGTTACACTCCGACCCGAGATGGGGTAGCCAGACACATGGCGGGTCTGGGGTCTGGCCCAACGAAGCCTTGGGGCACATTAATCCGGCCGCATCGGTGCCATCTTCTCACATATGATCCCGGCTGGACAACTAATACATCCGAGGCCGTTGTTGGATGGTAGAGCGATTCAATAATCACAATGGGATCGGGAGACAAACGGGAGTCAGCGTCAGGGGACCTGTATGGGTGAAGGGACGGGCACTTACTAACGGTGACAACAACATCACGTTTCAGGGGACGTTAAAGACATAAATATGACTTCACTCAGAGCATATCAACTACGTTACTGTAACACTTGCACAATCAACTATTAATTGGGTCAAATCACTTAAAGAAGGGCAAATTACAACACAGCGTGGGTGGCCTACCTGTATGGGTGAAGGGACGGGCACTCACTAACGGTAGAAATGCCCGCGGCGCCCTCACTCAAAACAGACCAGGGAGTCCACCTACTCCTATTCCGATGAATTAATTTACTGTACACTCTGACCTTGAAATTGAGACTATGAACTCATTTTCATTCTCTATTATTATCTCAACTAACAATGCTCTGACTCAGCTATCAAAAGCCAAATTAAATTGATTACAAAGGTTTAGATGGCAACAGGTCCCAGCATACAGCGTTTACTCCCATAGACCAAGACGTGGGAAATAGAGAACAGGGGACGTTTCCACTGGGGGGACTCAAGAGGGTTTTGTGGACGTTTGAGCGTAATATGAATCCTTAAGGTTTTCAGGTTAGCCGTCATGACCATTACAGTGTAGATTAGCGGATGTCATGTTTTTGACCTGACCTCATGTTTTGTAAGGTCACCCTGTGTACATAAACCTCTCTCAGTCCTTGTAATTCACTAGTTAAATTGAAATTTGGGGAAATAATGCTGAGTGTTTCCGAATAATGGTGATTGTTTCCGACGACTACCAGATATTAAACACAAGGCTGGAGACATTTTTATAAAGCAATTACATTACAATTAATATCTTTTATCCTTTAGTAAATGTACAAAATATACATTGTAAAGAGAAAGAAAAAAATTAAAAAGGCCAAATGTCCATTCGGCCAAATGTCCGTTCGGTCATTTGTCCGTTCGGTCTATTGTCCGCTTGGCAAATGTCCGTCGGCTCGATGTCCGTTCGGTCAAATGTCCGTCGGCCAAACGTCCTTCGTCCATCTGTCCGGTCACGAATTTTTTTGTATTTCACATTTGTCCCATTCAAATTCTTAATAAAAAGTTTCCAATCATTCACTGTTTATTCTCCATCACCACCACTTACTATTATTACTGACACTTATACGTAAAAAACCATCCCCTAGCTCCCTCACCCACAAGGCACATAAATAGACAAGTTTCCGTCAAAAGTCTGGGAATGAACGAAAGAAATCAGAGCAGTGTCGTACGGTCCGTTTTCCTTTTTTTATATCAACGGGAGACTACTATAATTTTCACAAAGTCAGGCAATTACCACCAACACTTGAAAGACGTGAGCTGGGGGGGTCAGACTGTCAGTAAATGAATGAGAAGAGAAAATACTTAAGGAATGAGAGCGAAAGAGAACTGGGGTTACCTTTCAGACACAAAAATATAAAACTTTTCCACTGACAGCTGAGAAGTTGAGGCCAAACTATTTAAAAGAAAATTCATTTTTATGAGAAAATTCTGTCAGGAGGGAGTTCAAGGTCTGACAGTCGTAATCAGTCACTCGGGGAAGACAGTTTAAAAAATCTGACTGTCACATACACAGGCAAGAGAGACACTTCAAATCAGTCTAACACAAACAGTCACTCAAGAAAGACATTTTATAATCTGACTGTTTTAAAAGAAAATCACAGGAAAATTTTAAAACCCGACTGTCGCAAATTAAAAAAAAAAGATCAATCACAGTTCACAATCTAACTGTCACAAACCAGTCACTCGGAAGGGACAGGTTCATATAATAATAAGAGTGTCGGAAACAAAGTGTGAGTGACGGCAGCTGGTAGTAATGATGATGAAGACGGATTACCAGCTGAGGGAAATATGACGAGAGATTTGTAAAGTCCACCACCATCTGCGACCCCCACCCCACCCCCTCCTCCTCACCTCCCCTCCCATCCCCCCCACCCATCCCCCTCACCCCCCCCCCCACCCCCCTCCTAACCATGTCAAGTTCTCAGGGTGAATTAAACGTGCATTCTGAATTAAGCTGGAAAGAGAAGAGGAGAAAAAGAGAGAATTGAAGAGAGAAGAAGCGAAAGAGAGAAAGAGAGAGAGAGAGAGAGAGAGATGAAAAAAAATTCAATAAAATTTATACTTTTGTCAACAAGTACAAAATCGACAAACACAAAACTGACGAAAATTTACCCCCCAAAACATAAAATAACCACAGAACCTACATAAACAAACACAACAAAGTCAACTACAACAACCACAACAAAAGAACAACCACACCACAACACTTCCATCAGGTACATCAAGGGTTCAACCACACAGAGAACAGGTAAGTAATAGTTACCTGGGCGTGTGACCCTCAGGAAATTCGATATTAAATTACTAAATATTTTCTGAATACATATATACCAGCGTAAATGTATAGTCATGTATATCTGTATATGTGAAGATTATACATGAGGGTAGATAATGAATATATATATATATATATATTGATTAATGGATACTTAAGGATATACATACACGCAAACACGTAAACACATATGCTTACATTAACACACACACACACACACACACACACACGAACTAAACACAATACTAAATTTACTAAATTTTCTTGCCTTTATCCTTAATTGAAATCTAATCACACCAGATCGTCCTCTACATTTAAATAACTTCACAAATAACAAAGAAAACGATGAAATTTAATCCCTTTACTAACTATATAAAAACAAACTGGAAAAAAAAAACAATGATTTAAAATACATCACAGTGAATGTATTCTCTCAAAAGACACAATTTGATCATTTATTCTTTACTTAAATATTTATCTTGCTAGTAGTAAGTCTATGTTTCAATAACCTTAACTAACTTCAATGGAAAGATAGGAAGAGAAATGTATATTGCAACAAGTAATTAAGTGTAGTATATAAATAAGACTACAGCTGGGGATGAGAGAGAAGGAGGAGGAAGAGGGAGAAAGGGAGAAGGAAGAGGGAGAAAGAGAGGAGGAAGAGGGGAAGGAGAAAGGGAGAAGGAAGAGGGATAAAGGGGGAGGAAGAGGGAAAGGGAGAAAGAACAATGAGGGGGGGGGGGCAGGAAAGGTAGGAAAAGGAGGGAGAAAGTGAGAAAGAGTGGGGAGGGAGAACGGAAAGGGAGGAGGGAAAGAGAGCTCGAGGGAGAAGAAGGAGGAGGGAGAAAGAAAGAAAGAAAGGAGGAGGAACAGGTAGAACCACTTAACGCTACACACCTGGACAAGTCAGACCCGAAATTATTGTCAGTTCCAGGAAGGCCGAGTCCAGGAATTGCTTCTCTGGCCATGTATGTGTAAATATTTCTCTTTGTAAATACCAGTTTAAGTCTTGGCTCTTTGTGTGTGGTGTTCAATACGGGTGGTTTATTATTATTATTATTATTTTATATTTTTTGCTTGTAGGAGAGTGTGTGTGTGTGTGTGTGTGTGTGTGTGTGTGTGTGTGATAAATATGTGTCGGTGTGTGTGTGTGTGTTTGTGTATGTTTTACGTTTCTCACCTGTGAATGTATATCTCCAAATATGCATACGTTATCGTCACACCTGTGCGTGTCTACCTTCATTAAATCTCATCACCTGTTGACTATTGCTACCACCTGAAAAACACACACACACACACACACACACACACACACACACACACACACACACACACTAAACCCCTCTGCTCCATCATCAATGCTTCCCTCAGTCAACCAAGATGCTCGGCTGACTGGAAGACCTCATATGAGTCACCAGTGCCCAAGTCAACCAGCCCACAATCCTTAAATGAGCTACGACCCATTGCCATCACCCCAATACCCAGCTTAATCTGTGAAAGCTTCGTGTTTGACTGGGCTTATGCTGATATTGCAGGCGCCATAGATCCTCCACCACTCACTGTCTTGTCAGCTTTCTCGACTACATACACCGCCATCTGGAATAACGTCTTGCTGTCGCCTTCATTCACTTCACCAAAGCATTTGACCTAGTCGACCACAATCTAATCATCAACAAAGCTATCGACCTCAGGTTTCGAAGAAGTCATATACCATGGCTTACAGACTTCCTCAGTAACCGACGCCAAATTGTACGCTTCCGAGGGGCTGTCTCCACTTTTCAGTCACTCACCTGTGGCGTCCCCCAAGGCACCAAGATAGGACCACTCTGCTTCCTTATGCTTATCAATGATGCCCCAAGAGAAACCCCTGCTCAGTGTCAACAACTCGACTCCCGACTATACCGCCCTCCAGGATTTATTGAACAGTCTCCAAAACTGGGCCACCAACAACAACGTCACCATCAACCATACCAAGACCATGATTATGCACATCAACCTCTCCTCCGACGTTGTCCCACCCCCTTCCATTACTTTAGGTCCGAACACACTCCAGGTTGTGGACTCCACTAAGCTCCTCGGCGTCACTATAGAAAACAAACTAAATTGAAACAAACGTCAGTGAAGTTGTCAAATCCTCCAGTTTCCGTCTCCACCTCCTCCGCCGACTCAAGTCCCTCGGAGTTCCTGCGACCAAGCTTCTCAGTGTTTACTCAACATTCATACTTCCCAAGCTCACCTATGCCTCCCCTACCTGGTCTTCCTCCCAAAATGCCACAAAACGTAAACACCTAGAAAAAGTGCAAAAGAGGGCATGCAAGATTATTCTCTCCCCTTCCTACTCCACATATACCTAAAATCTCATCACTTCACCCAAAATAAGAACCAATCGCATACCAGGGAATTTACATCGTGTGTGGGCGTGAGATGTGTTCTGTGGGCGTGGAAGGTGTTCTGTGGGCGTGAGTGGGTCTTGATAGGGTGTTTTGTGGGCGTGGGTGGGTCTTGGGAGGTGTTCTGTGAGCGTGGGTAGGTCTTGAGAGGTGTTCTGTGGGCGTGGGTGGGTCTTGGGAGGTGTTCTGTGAGCGTGGGTAGGTCTTGAGAGGTGTTCTGTCGGCGTGGGTGGGTCTTGTTAGGTGTTCTGTGGGTGTGGGTAGGTCTTGGGAGGTGTTCTGTGGGCGTGGGTAGGTCTTGGGAGGTGTTCTGTGGGCGTGGGTAGGTCTTGGGAGGTGTTCTGTGAGCGTGGGTAGGTCTTGAGAGGTGTTCTGTGGGTATGGCTGGGTCTTTGAGGTGTTCTGTTGGCGTGGGTGGGTCTTGGGAGGTGTATTGTGGGCGTGGGTGGATTTTGAGAGTGTTCTATGGGCGTGGGTGGGTCTTGGGTGTTGTTCTGTGGGCGTGGATGAGTCTTGGGAAGTATTTTGTGGGCGTGGGTGGGCCTTGTAAGGTGTTCTGTGGGCGTGGTGGGTCCTGGGTGTTGTTCGGTGGGCGTGGATGGGTCTTGGGAGGTGTTCTGTGGGCGTGGGTGGGTCCTGGGTGTTGTTCTGTGGGCTTAGATGGGTGTTCTGTGGGGGTGGGTGGGTGTTCTGTGGGCGTGGTTGGGTGTTCTGCGGGCGTGGGTGGGTCCTGGGTGTTGTTCTGTGGGCGTGGGTGGGTCCTGGGTGTTGTTCTGTGGGCGTGGTTGGGTGTTCTGTGGGCGTAGGTGGGTCCTGGGTATTGTTCTGAGGGCGTGGGTGGGTCCTGGGTATTGTTCTGTGGGCGTGGGTGGGTCCTGGGTGTTGTTCTGTGGGCGTGGTTGGGTGTTCTGTGGGCGTAGGTGGGTCCTGGGTATTGTTCTGAGGGCGTGGATTGGTGTTTTGTGGGCGTGAGTGGGTCCTGGGTGTTGTTCTGTGGGCGTGGTTGGGTGTTCTCTGGGCGTGGGTGGGTCCTGGGTGTTGTTCTGTGGGCGTGGTTGGGTGTTCTGTGGGTGTGGGTGGGTCCCGGGTGTTGTTCTGTGGGCGTGGGTAGGTCTTGGGCGTGGGTGGGTCCTGGGTGTTGTTCTGTGGGCGTGGTTGGGTGTTCTGTGGGTGTGGGTGGGTCCCGGGTGTTGTTCTGTGGGCGTGGGTAGGTCTTGGGAGGTGTTCTGTGGGCGTGGGTGGGTGTTCTGTGGGCAGGTCTTGGAAGATGTTCTGTGGGCATGCGTCTTGGAAGTTACTGAGCATGGATCTTGGAGGTCAGTGGTCTTGTAACCGTGTGGGCGTGGGCGTGGTATTAAAGGCGTGTGGGCGTGGGCGTGGTCTTAAAGGCGTGTGGGCGTGGGTGTGTTTACATGCGGGCTAAAAGAGTTTCTCTCTGTTTAGGAGTTAAGAGGAACTATGACTTTTAATACTGAAGGAGAGAGGAGCTGTGTGTGTGTGTGTGTGTGTGTGTGTGTGTTTAGGTAATTGAATATGACACTCTCTCTCTCTCTCTCTCTCTCTCTCTCTCTGTCTCTGTCTCTCTCTTTCTCTCTCCCTGTCTCTCTCTCCCTCTCTCTAATGGCATCAAACATTAACTTCAATACAACATTCAATAAATTAATAAATTATTCCCTCCAGCTGACGACGTTATAGAACTCATAATAATAATAATAATAATAATAATAATAATAATAATAATAATAATAATAATAATAAAAATAATAATAAAATAATAATAATAATAATAATAATAATAATAATAATAATAATAATAATAATAATAATAATAATAATAATAATAATATGTCTTTATCCTAAATAAAACTTTCATCCAATTTAACTTTTGTATTTTCTCTTTTATATCAATTTTCAATATACGAATAAAAATACAATAAATTCCTATATTCTTTTATCTCAATTCGTTTCATCATTTACCTGTTCATTAGTCTAATTTGGTGATTAATTTTCTAATGGATTCACGTCAACATGCTTACCTGGGAGGATTAGTAAACAAAGGTGAGTAAAGTTCTATGATCAGTCGAGTAGTCAGTCAGTAAATCAATCAGTTAAGATCTATATTCAGGTCGTTTGTTGTTGCAGCGGTCACCATATTTCATTATATTAACTAAAGCGACAAGAGTATTAATATTATAATCTAAATATATATTACCGTGTGACTTCTACATTATTGTAACACTAAGGCACCAAACAAGAAATACCAGATTTATCCTTGTTTCATTATATAATTACTTCGTGTTAGTATTTTTCCTATTACTAGCTGTGAAATAATTGTATAAATAAACACCAAGAAACAATAATTTAACCTGGAAATTATATAAATACCTTAAAACAATGACTAACAGGAAGCGCCAGTGAGGGGGGGAGTGAGAACGTGTTAATCCGATCATCTCCCAAAGTCTTATAATAATACTGGAACCATTTGAAAGACGACCTTCACTAACTCCTCACACTTATTACACACTTTAGATGAGTTAGTGAGTTTTAAAAGATGTCAAGGAGGTGAGTTAATGAGTTAAAGAACGATTCAGACTTATTTTGTGTATATTTCTCTTACTTGTTCTCTACTCTGATTCTACGATATCTTCATTAGTGAGGCACGCACACACACACACACAGACACAGACACACACAGACACAGACACAGACACACACACACACACACAGAGGCAAAACACCACCATTGTGAATTCTTGCATACGTAAATTTACAACAACCTCACCTCAAACCCTTTATCAGTGGTGGAGGGAAGACCGAAGGAGGAGCGAGAAGGGGGGTAATGAAGTAAGAGAGGGAAATAAAGGAAGGAAGGATTAATAATAGAGATAATGAGAGGTTGGGGAATAGAGTAATGAGTTCTAGGAAGATTAGGGGAAAGGGAGGGTGAGGGAGGGAGGTGAGAGGAAGGGGGGAGAGGGGCAAATAAGAATGGAGGGAGGTTGAATGGGAGAGAGGGGGGAGGCAAGGAACATGGAAGGGGAGGGAGGAATGGAGCGCAGAGAAGTAGGAGGGGGGGTAAGAGGGGAGAAGGGCTAATGAAATGGAAGAGACGGTGTATGGGAGGAAAAGGAGAAAAAAGGGAGGAAGGAAGGGAGAGAAAAGGAGAGAAAAGGAGAGCGGGATTCAAGGAGGTGAAGATGAGGGAAAGCGACCATGGGGGCGGGGAGTATGAGAGAGGGGAAGAAGAAGATGGAGGAGAGAGAGAGAAAGAGAAGAAGAAGAGGAAGAACATACGTGTGACCTACCAGCCACTCGCCCCAGACCTCTCCAGGGTCAGTCAGCTCCCACGACTTCGACACAAACACAAGTTCCCTCCTCCTCCAGCAGGCAGTTTACCACTCATCGCCGTCGGTCTGTCAACACGCTCCCCTCCCACGTCCCCTCCCCACACTCTTCTCACCATTAACCAGGAGTGAAGAATGAGTGGAAACGACAGGACGGCCAAAAACGGAGACTAGCCCCGCTGTACCTCCCGTGGTCGCCCAGGACACACATCTGACAGGTGTGAAGGGATACCCTGGTGTGATCTCTGTTCCCGCAAAGGTCACACGAGGGACACCTGCCTCAGGAAAGCCCACGAGGAGAGAACACAGCTCCTTGAAGCTAACCTTAATAACCTCAACAGGCTCATAACCGAGGCACGATAGCCAGCTTCAAACGTATCCCCACCTGACCTGATCCACCTACAGTTTCCTTACTGGGGACACTCTCCTGGATCTACAGCAGCTCTACGCACCCTTCTCCTGTACCAAACTCACGGACCAGCCCTGGTTTGGTTACCGTTGTCGACTTGCTGCAGAGGCCAAATATAGGGCGTGGTGAGGTACAAGAGGAGCCCGACCTGACACAACAAATACATGCACCGAGCGGCCTGCAGGCACATGATGGCCACCAGTAAGTGGGCCACAATGAGGTGGGAGACCGATATGCGTCTCAAGGTGACTGGGGCGGGGATGGGCTCCAAGTGGTGGGCGCTGGTGAAGAAGCAGAGGATAGCCAACAAGAGTCAATTCCTCCTTCCATCAAACCGGACGGAACTTTGGCTACCAGCAATAGGTCTAAGGCGGAGCTGCTGGGAGAGCTCTTCAGCCCTAAAAAGATTGTTCCGGAACCCAATAGAACCCCGCCACTTCCACAACTAGAGTGTGAGGAACAACTTGATTTAAGATATACTACATCTTCTACACACACACACCAACAACATTACTCTCAGTGATAGAGTATGAATCTCCCAAGGCTCCCAAGGCTTCTCTCACTATCAAGCTTTGACAACATCCAGTATCCCGCAAAAGCACCAGATCCTTCTCACTGTCCACTTCAGTTAGGAATGGTATTATGGAACCATTCTGTCCCGTGTCACTTATCTTTACACCTTCTTACACTTCCCTCGTAATCTGTCATCTACTGTCAGATCTACAAAGTTCCAAGTCGGACACTTAGCAGAAATATGACCAAGTTGTTCACATTTAAGGCACCTGACTGGAGATTTATCCCAACTAACGTCACTCTGTCCTCCTGTGTTACTTCGACCCTGAGGTTTGTAATCACAAAACTGCTACTGAGGTCGTGACCAGTACCCTGTATTCCCTTGACACTTCCGCCTGTAAGCCTCCCTTGTTTTTCCTTTTAGTTTGGATTGAATGAAATATACCTAATCCGTCTTATCCCATCCTCTTATGACTGAACAAAAAAAACCCTGACAGATATCTTATTAAGCCTCAAATTTACCTGTCGTTATGTCAAGAAGAGCAGCCAAGTATCAACGAAATAAAATACATGTAATTATTATTGTAACAACATCAAACAATTTGTATTTCATTACACACAATTATTTGAGATTTGGCAACACTCTCCTGGCTTGGTGACATCATGCGCAGGGATGGGACTAGTTTTCGTCCGCCCGTGAGTAGACCTTCTCTCTCTTACACCTTGGAATTTACCAGAAGGTTCCTCCAAAATTATCACCTGCTGGTCTCGCCACCTTCATCACAGTGAAATGGCCTTGTCCTTGTCATCAACTAGTTCTCCGGCGTTTGCTTCCTGGTGTTCTTCTCCAGATCACATTCCATACTGCACTGAGAGAGACCAGGGAGTGTGTTGACCGTGGCCAAGCTGGTGTGGTTCTGAGCCCAGTGGAAGTCGTCTACAGCAGGGGTTCTCAACCAGGGGGGAATTCCCCCCAGGGGGGGAATTCAGGTTTTCAGGGGGGGGGGGGGGAAACTGATTCGGGAGCAAGAGATATGTTCGATGAGAAATCAATCGCAGAATTTTGGCCCTTGATGTGCGATTCCTACCCAAAAGTGGTAGAAAGAGCTATCCGTGCATTGCTTCCGTTTGTGTCGACATATCTTTGTGAGTCAGGCTTTTCAACTCTGTTGCAAATTAAAACGAAGCAACGTAGTAGATTAGAGGTAGAAAATGACCTGCGTTGTGCCCTTTCAAGCACTCCTCCGCGTATCCCAGAATTGCAGAAGAAAAACAATCACAGGTTTCTCATTGACTGTAATCTTCATCTGAATAAAATTAATTACAAATTTACAATATCCTGGTATTCTATTGAACTTTTTGTTTATTGCATTATGCTTCAGTTTGGTCTGTTAAGTAATTCATTATAAATATAAAAAAAATATTTTACTTTTATTCAAGTTTTATAAATCCATCAACATTTTCAATTGGCATTTAATTTGTAAAACTCCACTATAAAAATAATCCATGTAAAATTGTAAATGTATATGTACTAATATGGAAAAAATAAAGGATTTTCAGTATTATATGAATATTATTTGGAATGCACTTTTTGAGGCAGACAATCTTGGAAAGGAGGGGGGAATGACATTCTGACATGGTGAAAGGGGTGCATGGGGCAAACAAGGTTGAGAACCACTGGTCTACAGTCTTAACAATGACTCGAACCATAATGCTCGACTCATTGCTTCACTCCTGCTGCCTCTACCGGACACAATGGGCTCCTGAATCCCGTCACCGAACCTTCGTCTCTTAACGACCCAACACTGAAACAGTTTATATTATTATTACAAAACAAATGAACATGGAAAGAATTACGGGGCCATAACAAAAGGCATAGATGGCGCTGTAAAGGCATGATGGGAGGTAGGTTAGGTTAGTTTACATTAGCTCGGGTTAATTTAGAGTAGTTTAGATTAAGACAATAAAGGTTAAATCAGGTTAAAACAAGTTAACTTAGGTAAGGTTTGTTAACCCCTGGTGTACGGGCTCCCCTCTGACATGAATAAAATCATAAGGCGTTAGAGAAATAAAGTATTAAAAGTGTTCGTCCCTGTAGTGAAGGGGTCAGGTCAGGATTACATCTAACCAAGAGCTATGTGTACAAGAGAAGAATTCCTGTGTTAGTTTGGTGTTGAGATTAGTTTCCATATAACGGATGGTGTGTGTGTGTGTGTGTGTGGTGTGTGTGTGTGGTGTGTGTGTGTGTGTGTGTGTGTGTGTGTGTACTGGTTAACAAGTTCCCCAGTGTGGCTTAACCGAAGCTAATTTAACCCAACCTAATGTAATTTAACCTAACCTAGTTTAGCCTATCCTTACCTATCTTAGCTTCGCCTATTCTAACCAACCCTAACTTAATTCAGCTTAAACTAACCTATAATTCAAGCTTGTTTAATATAATTTAGCCTAACATAGCTTTACTGTACTCGACGCGTCTTTATATCGCTAATATTCGACAATCGACATAAAGGATCTAAATTTCCGATATTTCACCTTAATATTCGACAAGGACTTAAAAAAACAATCCACCACATATTCGACCACAAAGAATATACTCCTAACTAAAAACAGTATTCGACATGTGAAATCTCAAAACACATCCCTTCGACCTTTTTCCTCTCGACAACAAACAGTCAAACTTGCCAAAATATCAACAAAATTCGACCTGGGGAGGATAAACAGGGTAATCTATGCTAGCTGTCAGAGGTCGATGGTCGTCGATACATCAGCGAGTTGTGTAATCAGGGGAACTCATCAAGAAAAAGTCCCCCCCCCCCCCCCACCACCCCTTGGGCTACGTTTTCCACCGTGAGGATAATTCATTCATTTTCATTTGGACGACTACTGGGTGAAGTTAACTCCCAAAAATGAATATACAATGAAGGGTTTAGCTTTATTTTTAGCTGACTTAAGTTAGATTAATCTAGATTAAGTTCAAATATGCAAATAATGATATGTCATTGTAGCCTTAGTAAAAGTGACTTTTTTTAACTGCCTGAGTCTAAGCTAGAATTAGTTAATCTAACCGACTTTAATCTAATCTAAATTTAGGTAACTAACCTAAGTTGTGGTTATACATATACAAACACACAGATACATAAATCATCTTTCCTCACACACACACACACACACACACACACACACACCGAAACAAGTCCAGACAATCGTATATACACAAAACTGTTCACTTAAACTAATAAAATGATAAATTACCTCAGATTCGTCCAATAAATATTTTCCCTTAAGAAAATACATAAGACAAAACTTCCAAAGGGATTCTCAAAAAGTTCCTAACGTTAAATTTTCTTTAAAACTGGAGATGAGAAAGTTCTAAACAGGTTTAATTTGAGTTAAAGCACAGTTAGATTCTTGAAGCATTAAGAGTGTATTTATTTTAACATTTTTACTTAAGTTATGGCACTGACAAATTCTCAAAAGTTCCTAAGTTAAATTTTTCCGTAACTTTAGATGTTAAGCCTCGATAAGTCGGCATTCGATATATCAGAATTTCATATAACTCGGCACGGATATGATCTCGGAATTCATTATAGCATAACTCGGGAAATGCCACTATATAAAATTTCTCAAAAGTTCCTAAGTTATTTTTTTCCGTAACTTTAGGTGAAACTGACTGAACTTAGGTTACGAAATGCAGATAAAGTTTTTCAAAAGTTCCCTCGTTAAAATTCAAGGTTGGGATCTTTCTAGTAGCACGTAATATCGATGCTATTGACAGCTAGTTTAAGGGAAAAATGACATACGAATCTTTTTAAAATCTTTAAAATATTATAACTCAAACTTTAGGGGAAAAAACGTACAAATAAAAAAAATCTCGTAAAAATGGTGAATAATAAAAACAATTTAAAAACTATGATTGAAAAGATGATGGGAGGAATTAATGCAAAAACACAAAGCTGTTATCAACGCAGAATGAAAGAAATTATTCCAATTACTAACTGAACACGAACTGGGGGAAAAATAATAGATTGGTACACTTAGTCGCGGTAGGAAAGGAAAGAACACGAGGCGGAGAAACACACAGACAGACAGACATATACAGAGACAAACAGACATGGAAACACAGACAAATACTTACAAACAGACAGGAAGACATAGACAAAGATACAAACAAACACAGACACACATGCAAACAGACGGACATAATTACAAACAAACAGAAACACACAGCCACATATAAACACACCAGCACACATATCAACACACAGAGAACACCTCAACAGTAACAGTCGTACCCAAGTTAACTTTCACACAGTGAGGTCCCAGGTACCCAGTGATAACGGCCCGTGAGACCCAACAACAACCAGCGATGTGTTAATCCGTCTACGATAGAAAGGCCTAAGACCAAACCTCACTCATATAACACCATCTGTGAGGGAATTACTACACCATGTGAGGCCCCTCATAACACCATCTGTGAGGGAATTACTTCACCACATGTCCCTCATAACACCATCTGTGAGGGAATTACTACACCACGTCAGGTCCCGAATAACACCATCTGTGAGGGAATTACTACACCACGTCAGGTCCCTAATAACACCATCTGTGAGGGAATTACTACATCACGTCAGGTCCCTCATCACACCATCTGTGAGGGAATTACTACACCACGTGAGGCCCCTCATAACACCATCTGTGAGGGAATTACTACATCACGTCAGGTCCCTCATCACACCATCTGTGAGGGAATTACTACACCACGTGAGGCCCCTCATAACACCATCTGTGAGGGAATTACTACATCACGTCAGGTCCCTCATAACACCATCTGTGAGGGAATTACTACACCACGTCAGGTCCCGAATAACACCATCTGTGAGGGAATTACTACACCACGTCAGGTCCCTAATAACACCATCTGTGAGGGAATTACTACATCACGTCAGGTCCCTCATAACACCATCTGTGAGGGAATTACTACACCACGTCAGGTCCCTAACAACACCATCTGTGAGGGAATTACTACACCACGTCAGGTCCCTCATAACACCATCTGTGAGGGAATTACTACACCACGTCAGGTCCCTCATAACACCATCTGTGAGAGAACTACTACATCAAGTGAGGTCCCTCCTAACACCATCTGTGAGGGAATTACTACACCACGTCAGGTCCCTCATAACACCATCTGTGAGGGAACTACTACATCAAGTGAGGTCCCTCCTAACACCATCTGGGAAGGAGTTACTACACCACGTGTTTGCTACTCATCACCTACATTAATCTGTATGTTCACTGTATGTTCCTTCACCTTTCTCTAATGAAGGCTTTTGTTAAACCACCAATGTATGTAATAAGTCATTTATGTCCAATGTATATTTTCAGCCTTCGGGCTGCAGAACTTTTTCAATAAACCGTTAATTATTATTATTATTTATTATTATTACAGCCACACTTACAGACAGACGCTTCAGATCACTACACATCACCCCAGCAATATCGAGCCAGGTCACTATTTGACCTTACCTACCAGCATTGTATACAAGCTGAGGTCACTGATGATTCATAGGGTCAGGTTTGGTTGACCTTCAAGATCAGGTCAGATGTTAACTAAAACCTCCTTCAGGTCACAAGTTGTAAGTTTTGGTTTGTTATGATTAGGAATAATAACAATAATAATAATAACAAAATAACAATAATAAAAAAATAAAAACAAGAATAACAACAAAAACCACAAATATTAAGTCACCCAAATATTAACTGAGATTATTACGATAACTTCTTCTCACCTGGACAACCTTACCCTCATCACCTGTGCTGGTCAGGTGACAAACTTGCTACTTCAGGTAATGGTAATATTGATAGGCTTATTATAACGTTGGTAAGTTGTTTAGGTAGAATTTGTGGGGTGGGTGTAGAGGAGGAGGAGAGGGTGGGGTGGGTGTAGAGGAGGAGGAGAGGGTGGGGTGGGTGTAGAGGAGGAGGGGGAGGGTGGGGTGTTGGGGGAGGAGAGGGTGGGGTGGGGTGTTGGAGGAGGGGGAGGGTGGGGTGTAGAAGGAGGGGGAGGGTGGGGTGTAGGAGGAGGGGATAAATGAGGAGAGGGAAGAGGGGGAGGAGGATGAAAAGGAAGAAGGGGAGGGAGGGGTGTAGAGGAGATAAATGAGGAGAGGGAAGAGGAGGGGGACGAGAAGGAGGAAGAGGAGAGGGGGGAAGAAAAGGAGGAGAGGAAGGAGTATGAGGAGAAGAAGAAGAGGAGGAGGATGAGTGCAAAAGCGACTTATTTTCCTTCCTTATGTGGAAAAGATATATTAAGGAAAAGAATCACTAAGTACAAGCAGTGGGAATATTCCAAGAGTGAGGTAGTGTAACATTGGCAGGATAATGTAAAACCTGTTCCCGGATGTCTCAACAATATCACCCATTCTCCAGCCAGGCCAGATATCTCTCAAGACTCAGAAAAAATCTCCACCTATATCCAAACTCAAACATAGAAATATTACCACAGCTTCGAGACAGACGTAGATACAGACACACTAACACAACCTTCACAAAGGCAAAAACAATACTACAACCTTCTCATACCACAACTACAACCACACATCATTTCTCCAGACTTTGCCAGACCAGGGACAACAGTGAGGCCATCTGGTGAATGGCGGTGGAGCTTCTTAACATCTTTCCGATACCATCCTAGGATTTTTCCCTCCTCCAAACTTTCTTCTTCCTTTTTTCCCCTTTGTCTAAATATCTTTCCGATAGGTTTGTGTGTGTGTGTGTGTGTGTGTGTGTGTGTGTGTGTGTCCTCTTCACCCAAGCCATGCGTGGCTTAGAGCACTGCGACACTGATCATCGGCTCGTCAGAGCCAAATTTTCACTTCACGTCGCCACAATACGGCGAAGGCAGCAACCCTCCAGAAGAGGTTTTAACACTAAGCGTCTGGAGGACCCAGCAGTAGCACATGCTTCCAGAGAGCAGCTCGAACAGGGGGTGATAAGCAACCCGACAACAAACAACCCAAATCCCAGTGCCGAGTGGGATATTCTCGATACTGTCATGACAAAAACCTGCAGAGACCCTCAGCCAGATCGAAAAAAAATACCAGGGCTAGTTTAATGAAAATGACCGGGCAATCAATGTACTCATTGATGATAAACGAGCTACTTTAACTGACTGGCAGAACAACCCTCAGTCTTGGACCAAAGCTGATACCTTCAGCAACAAGAAAGCAGTGGACCAGCGGGAACTTGGCAATCTAAAGAATGACTGGTTTAAAAATAAGGCATTTGAAACAAAAATTTCCAGATCAGCACAAGATGTGCGAATTTTTCAATTCCACTAAAAGATTTTATGGGTCAATCACTCGTGGCGCATCCCCTCTCTGCTCATCCGACGGTAACTCCCTAATTATAGACGATGAAGGCATCCTTCAGCGCTGGAGAGCACTACCATTCACTGCTCAACCAAAACACAGATGTGGATGTCCTGACTACCCAGCAGGTCCCTCAGTATCCAGAGCTGATCCACCTCAACTATCCTCAGGGCCTGATGGAATCCCAGCCGAGGTGTATAAAGAGAGACTGGTGAGACTGTGGCAACTACCGCGGTATCGCGCTGCTTTCCATAGCTGGCAAAATTATCGCCCAAGTCCTCCTAAACAGACTCCTTCCTGAGGCGGAAAACCTTCCCCCAGAATCTCATTGTGGCTTTAGACCATCACGTGGCACCACTGACATAATCTTTGCTGCCCGCCAGGTACAGGAAAAGTGCAGAGAACAGGGTCATGACCTATACTTGGCTTTCATCAACCTAACCAAGGCCTTCGACTCGGTCAACAGGGAAGTCCTCTGGTAGAACCTCAGCCGTTTTGGCTGCCCACCAAAATTCATCGCCATTGTGAAGCAACTCCACGATGGCATGAACGGCAGTGTTCTGCACAATGACACCCAGTCTGAGTTCTTCCCCATCCAAACGCGGGTTAAACAATGATGTGTACTGGCACCAACTCTCTTCCCCATTTTCTTGGTTGCCTTCCTTACTCGTGGCAGTGCCAATTTGGCCGGCGGGGTGGACATCGAGTACCGGATGAAGGGTCTGTTCAACATAAGACGATTCTAGGCAGGAACAAAGGTGTCCGCAGCTTCCATTGCTGAACTTCAGTTTGCAGACGACCTCGTGCACATAAGACTCGGATTCTCTTTCCGCCTGCCCCTGGTTCAGCCAAACCTCCACCATCCATCCAGCTTAACGGTACTACTCTCTCTAATGTTACCCACTTTCGGTATCTTGGGCCCCACCTGTCCACCACTGCGGACATCGATGAAGAGATTCAGCATGTGATCAGATCTGCATCTCAAGCCTTTAGCAGACTCCGAAATCGTGTCTTCAGCTGTAGGGAGCTGAAATTATCTACCAAGTTACACGTATATCGAACAGTGGTCCTCCCCACCCTGCTATATGGCAGTGAGACATGGTTCACATACAGGAGGCACCTCAAGGCACTGGTAAACTTTCACCAACGTAGACTACGCTCCATACTCCGAGTTCGCTGGGAAGACAAGAGAACAAATACCAGTATTCTCGCTGACACCAACTGTAGGAGCATCGAGGCTACCATTATCCACGAACAACTACGCTGGGCTGGCCATGTTACCCGCATAGACAACAGTAGACTGCCAAAGCAGTTACTTTACAGTCACCTAATGAAGAGTAAACGTAACGCCGGCGAGCAATTGAAAAGGTATAAGGATAGTCTTAAGACAAACCTGAAAAAGTGCCAAATCGACCCCCTCACCTGGGAGACGATTACTCCACACAGTAACGCTTGGAGCACCACACAAGAAGGTGTCAATACTTTCAAGTTAACCCGACTGCAAACCGAGGCAGACAAGCGTCAACCATCAGAAAGACGCTGCCCCCGCCCCTCCCGCACTAGATGTAGCCCTCCACATGTGCATAATCTGTGACCGACCTGCCGGTCCTGTATCGGCTTCTTTAGTCACCTTAGAACTCACCAACTCGTACCATTGTATCATAGCTGGATGATCGTCATACTCGATTCCGAGTGACAGCGAAGTAGTAGTAGTAGTAGTATAATGTGTGTGTGTGTGTGTGTGTGTGTGTGTGTGTGTGTTTACTTTGCAAAATAATTTCTTATCTTGAAATTAAAATTACAAAAATATAAAAAAGTTGAAAATCCATTTGTGATCGGAGGTGTACACACACACACACACACACACACACACACACACACACACACACACACTCTATCTATCTATTTAATACCCAGAAGCACGTAAGGGAACTGATTGACGTAACTTTTAAATGACATTTTTTTTTACACTTTTTCTTCTTACGTTACGGGAACGGATAGACGCCATCTACTTTATCAACGTGATGGAAGATAAGGAAGGAGGAGGAGGAGATGGAGGAGAGCGAGGAAGAAAGGGAGAGGTGAGAAGGGCGAGGAAGAGGGAGGGGGAGGGAGGAAAGGGGAAAGAGTAGGAAGAGGAGAAAAGGAGGATGAGGAAGAAAGGAGAGGAGACGAGAAGAGGAGTTTACAAAATTAGATTTTAACCTCTTGAGTACAATGACTTAACCCCTTGAGTACAATGACTTAACCCCTTGAGTACGATGACAACCCCTTGAGTACAATGACTTGACCCCTTGAGTACAATGACTTAAATCTAGCAAGTAACATATTTTAACCTTGAAGTGAACACACACACACACACACACACACACACACACACACACTCACGAGGGAAGCGGTGATGAGGGCCAGAAACCTCACCTATGTGGCCCTCTTGGTGGCACCGGGCCAGACGCCATCATTGATTGTGGCCTTACCTGCAACAACCATCCCCCGCATCACCCCCCCTCCACACAAGACACGCCCCCACACAAGACACGCCCCCCCCCCCATCTACCCTTCCTCATTAACCACAAAGAAGAAAATATAATAATAATAATAATAATAATAATAATAATAATAATAATAATAATAACAATAACAAAAACAACAACGACAACAATAACAAAAACAACAACAACAACAATAACTCAAACGTGACAACTCGACTCATAATCACAACTACAACCATACAGTACAACACAAACAAACAAACAAACAGACACACTAATTAACCTGATCAAGTGGCTCCAGTACTCGCTTCAGGAATGTCAAGGTCACGTGTTCGAGTCCCAGGTAAGGTTTATGTAGGGGAGGGGGGGGTGAGGGGAGAGGTGGGTGAGGGGAGAGGTAAGTGAGGGATGTCGAGGTGGGAGGGGAAAGAAGGAGAGGGGAGTAGGTAAGGAGGGGAAGGGAGGGGAGGGGAGGGGAGGGAAAAGTAGAGAGGGGAGGTGAGAGAGATGGTTAGGGAGACGAAACAAAGGAGGGTTGAAAGTGGAAGGGGGAAGGGGGAGGGTAAGGGAAGGGGGAGGGTAAGGGAAGGGGGAGGGTAGGGGAAGGGGGAGGGTAAGGGAAGGGGGAGGGTAGGGGAAGGGGGAGGGTAGGGGAAGGGGGAGGGTAGGGGAAGGGGGAGGGTAGGGGAAGGGGGAGGGTAAGGGAAGGGGGAGGGTAGGGGAAGGGGGAGGGTAAGGGAAGGGGGAGGGTAGGGGAAGGGGGAGGGTAAGGGAAGGGGGAGGGTAAGGGAAGGGGGAGGGTAGGGGAAGGGGGAGGGTAAGGGAAGGGGGAGGGTAAGGGAAACACACACCTTATGACGCAACACCATGGAACACAAACCTTATGATGCAACACACCCATGAAACACAAACCTTATGACGCAACACCTTCATGAGACACAAACCTTATTATGGATCACCTTCATGAAACACGAACAACATGACGCAACACCATGGAACACAAACTATATGACGCAACACCATGGAACACAAACTATATGACGCAAAACCATCATGAAACAGGAACCGTATGACGCAACACCATGGAACACAAACTATATGACGCAACACCGTGGAACACAAACCATATGACGCAAAACCTTCATGAAACACAAACCTTATGCCACAACACCATGAAACACAAACATTATGGGGGAGGTAAGCTTAACCTCAGTAGTTGAAGCCGTATCTAAACGTGTAAGCTTGTCTAGTGCCGGACTAACAAACATCTGGACAACTTGTACACACACAGACAGACAGACAGACAGGCACACACACACACACACACACACACACACACACACACACACACTCAACATTCATACTTCCCAAGCTCACCTATGCCTCCCCTACCTGGTCTTCCTCCCTAAATACCACACAACGTAAACACCTAGAAAAAGTGCAAAAGAGGGCATGCAAGATTATTCTCTCCCCTTCCTACTCCACATATCAAGAAGCGCTCAACACACGGACCCTCACGGCTCTCTCTGACCATCACCACGACCTCATCTGCAAATTTGGTGAGAAACTTCTGCACCATACACGACACTGGCTCCTACCTCCACCTGAGATCACCTCGCCCGAGAATTGCTGTTCGACACCACAACCGCATCCAGCCTATAAGAGCACGTACTGATCGCTATAAGAACAGCCCAGTCCCAACCATTGTAAAAATTATCAATAACTTGTAATCAACCAGTGTATTCACTCCCAGTCCATCTTATATTTTGCACTGTTACTATGTGCAAATGTCCTGTAGTATGAGCTTCTCCCCACCTAGTTATTATATATCATATTTGTATCACTTATGTTATTTGTAAATTGTTTCAAAATCAAGAGACCCATTCCTTAATTTTGTAACTGTATATTTTCAGCCTTCCGGCTGCAATACTCTTTCAATACACCGTTAATTATTATTATTATTATTATTATTATTATTATTATTATTACACACACACACACACACACACACACACACACTACTACTACTACTACTACTACTACTTTGCTTTCACATAGAATCGAGTATGACGATCATCCAGCTATGATATAGTAATATGAGTTATTAGGGATGTCACCTAGGTTAGTGAGTTTTGAGGTGACTAAAGAGATCGATACGGGACCCGGACCGTTGTCCACATACGTTGCACATGTGGAGGGCTGCATCTAGTGAGGGAGGGGCGGTGGCAGCGTCTTTCAGGCGTTGGCGCTTGTCTGCCTCGGTGTAAAGGCCTGGGACTTAGGTGATAGAAATCCCTTACCAGGCTAATCAGGATCTTAATAAAGGAAAGTCAAGGACCATGGTTTTCTGAGGAATAAGAAACAACCGTTTGAGATTGACATCTCTTTACTTTAAAAATATAACACAAAACTCTGACACCACTCAACAAACATCAAATAACAATTAAGGCAGTCAACAGTTAATGGAGTCACACAATTAATGGAAGCAAACAATTAAAGGGAGTAAACAATTAATGGGAGTCAACAACTAATAGAATCAAACAATTAATGGGAGTCAACAACTGATAGAATCAAACAATGAACAAATATTTCCTACGGCAGTGGCCCTGGAGGAAGGTTCTGGAACACGGTAATGCACACTCAGGGTAGGGAAGCGTCCATTCAACTCCACACTCGAGAGACGTCTTGAAATGGCAGGAGAACACCTGGACACAGACGGAATGAGATGAACTGGCAGTCGTGGTATGCGGTAGTGGTAGATGACCAGAGAATTGACAGTCGAAAGGGGAAGGTCTGGGAACACAGCCCACGAGTCCAGGACCTATGATGAGATCTCAGCCAGAATTTGACGGACAGCAGGGTAGCTAGATAGTGACTGTATGGCGGCTGGGTTGAATCTGCCCGTGGCCCAGATAGTCGCTGCCGTTCTCACCTCTGTCCAACCGCCCCTAGTGTCGTCTGCACCAGCAAACGAGCGAGTTAGCAGCGGTAACCAGCAGAAAGATCGTTTCCGCCCTTACACAGCTCCCCCAACAAAAATCTACTGTAAGGTAGATTAAAACTTAAGATTAGTACACAAAGCATAATCATCTTACAACAAATGCTTAAATACACATTGCACAATTAAAGAAGGGTCACATAAAAGAAGAGATGGTAACTTGATGTCCAAAACGTAAGGCCGTATCAAGGAACTGCACGTGGGGTCCACTTCAGTCCAAGTTTAAGTTTGGGCCTATTTCCAGTAGTAGAAGATTCTTCTATCTCGTCAGGTGTTGGCAGCAACTGGCAACCGAGATCAACAGATTCTGGCGTCCGAACTCCACAGGAACTCTTGCAGGGTAGTGCCTCGACTAACTCCAGCTTGGGGACGTCGTCAAGGACACGAGCAATGTGGGTCCTGCAATTATATTGCTTTAACAAATTAGCTGGATGTAATATAGGCTTCTTAGAGGAAGGGGGCGAGAACGGTCCAACAAAATCTATGGCTACCCGAGAAGATGGTTCAGCAATGACGGGTAAGGTTTCAAGTGAAACAGGACGGACTCTACCCTTGGCGGACATACGTGGGCACTGATCACAACTCCTACAAAAAGCTTTAATATCCGCTCCCATACCTGGCCAGTAAAACTGATCTGCAACCTTCCTATAAGTTTTCCTACGAGAACAGTGACTTACTAGAGGGCTCTTGTGAGCTACAGAGAGAATGTTACTACGACAAACAGCAGGGACAACGAGTAAAACCCGACCTACTTTAGCTGGTCGCTTGGATGAAACACAAGACCTGTGTAACGCCCCATTAATAGAAACAAACTTATAAACCGACCCATCTCTCACCTGATCCTCCTCCCCGGAAGTCACCTTCTCCCTTACCCGCTTCAGAGTGGCACACGCGTCTTGAAGCTTGGCGAACTCCTTGGGCGTCACAGTCAGTGGCAACAAATTCGGCAGAATCAGGGGATGCGGTCGTTTCACCTTCGCCGTCCGTGTCTCTACAGCTTGGACCTTGGCGGCAGGCGTGGCGGCGTGAGAGGGTGGCGAGTCGTCGTTGTCAGCAGGTGGCGTGGGGACTGGTGCTGGTGGCGATGAGAGTTAGGGTCACGAACACCGGGAAGGTACAGGCGTGATACAGGTACAGGTGTGGTACAGGTGTGGTACAGGTACAGGTACAACTAACAAACGCAAATCACTGTATCGTTCAACATGACCCTGACATTTCCACGTTTCTGGTCACTATAAAGGTCACAAAACATAGGTCACAAAACCTTCCAATTCGACCACCCTGTGTTGTTAACTCCTGCCTCAACCTAACAACCCAGGTACAACACGTTCCTTTCCTCCCCTAACAACACAACCCCAACACAACAAAAACACAACCTACAATACAGCCCCTAATACAACCCCCCAACACAACACAACCCTCAACCCAACACAACCCTCAACCCAACACAACACAACCCCAAGACAAAACGACCCAACACAACACAACCCCTAACACAACCCACCAACACAACCCTCAACCCAACACAACACAACCCCAAGACAACACGACCCAACATAACATAACCCCTAACACAACACAACTCTACACAACACAACACAACACGACGATTTCTATACCACAATGAAACTCAAGTCTTAGCTATCACACAACCTCTATTTATCACTTAAAGTAAAACACAAAACGATCGTAAACACTGAATATCATCAATATTGCACTGAGACTCTACCTTAATTAGTCACAACGTCCATTCAGAACTTACGAAAAAAATAAATCTTACGACTTTTTTTCAACTTTGGTTATTCACTTACACACGATAAACGACCTGGGAGTTGTTGTATTTTTCATAACTTATTCCATAACTCATAACTTTGCCTCCCGTCATCATGAAAATACAAACTTTTATTTTATTATTTTTTTTTAATATTTTCAAAAATTACGTTATATAAACACCTATTTTTTTCATCAAGAACATCGTAAAATATATTCGTCATTAATATCTGGCTAAAGTTTTCAGAAAGATCTCGTTAACGTCTCGCTACCGTTTCTTTATAACATCTCGCTACCGTCTCTTATTAACATCTCGCTACCGTCTTACAAACATTCACTTAACATGAATTATTTCCAGCCGAAAACTTACAACATCTAGCCATCATTACTACCTAACCTAACCTAACCTAACCTAACCTAACCTAACCACATTTAATTTGCTTATTTGCATATTAAATTCTTCCTCAACACCACAAACAAAAAATAATAATTATTCTTCAGTAACGTCGTAATATTTCCCTAAATTATTTCACACACCTTTAAAATCTACGTATAATTATTATTATTTTTTTTTGCAATGATAATCTCGTCATTTACCTAAGGCAAAAGTTGATAATCATTAATATACAAACTTTCCTATAATCGTATCAAATCATTTTAATAACTCTAATGTATCGTTATATGTAAAAATATAATATTGAATTTACCTACAAAAGCACTCAAACAAATTTTATCATTAACAAGTAAATTCTTCAGTTAGTGTCTTTGGTATCGTCAAGTAATGTCTACAGTAATTTCTATCATTCATTTATTATTTATCATTTATTTACATATTTTACTTTAAATTTTTGCTACATCTAAATAAGTTCATTTGCATATTACATTATTCTCAACAAACTTAAAAAATTAACATATATTTTACCAGAAACCTCATTATATTTCATAATTTTTTCTCACAAACTATGAAATATATTTTTGGCAACATTGTGCCGAATTTGTATATAAAAAAATTATATATTTCAAAAGCCAGAAAAAAATTAAGTCCTTATGAACAAAGTTGCATTATCGTTTTAACTGTAAATGACTTTTTATTCTAGTATGTCGTAATTAACAGTGTGTGTGTGTGTGTGTGTGTGTGTGTGTTATCAATCTACTATGACACACCTAGAGCCCACCATTACTGGCCTAAGGCTATCCAAACATCTCTATCTGTTAATACAGTACAAATACATACATACATACTACATATACCGCCATCTGGAAAAACGAAAGACGTGTGTGGCTGTCGCCTTCATTGACTTCACCAAACCATTCGACCTAGTTGACCACAATTTAATCATCAACAAAGCTATCAACCTCAGGTTTCGAAAAAGTCTTATACCGTGGCTTACAGACTTCCGTAGTAACCGACGCCAAGGTGTACGCTTCCGAGGGGCTGTCTCCACTTTTCAGTCACTCACCTGTGGCGTCCCCCAAGGCACCAAGATGGGACCGCTCTACTTCCTTATGCTTATCAATGATGCCCTAAGAGAAACCCCTGCTCACTGGAAATATGTCGACGACTCCACCATTGGGATCAGTGTCAACAACTCGGCTCCCGACTATACGGCCCACCAGGATTTATTGAACAGTTTCCAAAATTGGGTCGCCAACAACCACATCACCATCAACCATACCAAGACCATGGCTATGCACATCAACCTCTCCTCAGACGTTGTCCCACCCCTTTCCATTACTTTAGGTCCCAACACACTCCAGGTTGTGGACTCTACTTAGCTCCTCGGCGTCACTATAGATAACAAAATAAATTGGAAAACACATGTCAGTAAAGTTGTCAAATCCTCCAGTTTCCGTCTCCACCTCCTCCGCCGACTCAAGTCCCACGGAGTTCCTGCACCCGAGCTCCTCAGTGTTTACACAACATTTATACTTACCAAGCTTACCTATGCCTCCCCTACAAAGGAGGATATGCAAGATTATTCTCTCCCCTTCCTACTCCACATAACAAAAAGCGCTCAACACACTGACCCACTCGGCTCTCTCTGACCATCACCACGACCTCATCAACAAATTTGGTAAGAAGCTTCTGCACCATCATCGATACCGGCTCCTACTACCACCCGAGATCCCTCGTCCTCGCATTGCTGTTCGACACCACAACCGCATCCAGCCCATACGAGCACTTACTGATCGCTATAAGAACAGCCCAGTCCCAACCATTGTAAAAATTATCAACAAATTATAATCAACCAGTGTAGTCAATCCCAGTCAATCTTGCCTTTATGGTCTGTCACTATGTTGAAATGCCCTGGAGTATGACCTTCTCCCCACCTAGTTATTATATATCATATTTGTATCACTTATGTTACTTGTATATTATTTGTCAATCAAGAGACCCATTCCCCAATTATGTAACTGTATAATTTCAGCCTTCCGCCTGCCATGCTCTTTCAATAAACCGTTAATTATTATTAATATTATTATTACATACAAACATACATACATACATCCAACCATACTTACATACATACATACATACATACATACATACATACATAAATACATACATACATACAACTCCCATTACCACAAATAACAATTCTCTAGTTAAAATATTCATTAATTCTCACAAAATTAATTACCACCATGCCTTAATAATATTCAACAGTTACAGAACTTCATCATAACAAGGTACACACACACACACACACACACACACACACACACACACACACACACACACACACACACACATGCTTGCTAATGGCAGTCCACCTAAGTCGATGACGAAGTTGCTCCAGATGAGATGATTGATGAGTTATGTGTTATTCCTCTGATGCCACCGTAGATGACCTTGGAGTCCAATCCTGGAGGCGCAGATCTTGTTGCATAGGTGACGGGGATAATGTTCATTGAGAGGAATTATGCCTTGAGCCCTCTGATGTCGCTGGGCTCGTTTAGTAGCTCTCTTTTGGTTCAGTGAGGTCTCAAGTGTTTCCGCTCCTCTATGGCATGTTGAGCGCCATAAGGAACGGTCTGAGGCTAGTTGCTCCAGTGAATTTGGTTGTATATTACAGCACTTGAGAGGAGTTTTAGAGTGGTCCTTATACCTCTTTTTCTGTCCTCCCGCCGAGCGGTTTCCATGTGAGAGCTTGCCATATAATATTTGTCTTGTAAGCCGGTGGTCTGGCATCCTGATAACATGTCCAAGCCAGCGCAAGTGTCTTTTGGCTAGCATGGTTTCAATGCTGGTCGTGTTTGAGCAACGATATAGTTCTTCACGAGTCACTCTATCTTCCCAGGATATTCCAAAGATACGTTTAAGGCATCTAGTGTGGAAGTTTTCCAGCATTTGGATATGGCGTCTGTAGGGCGTCCAGGTTTCTGAGGCATATAATAATGTAGATATACCGACCGCTAGATAAACTGCAGTCTTCGTTCCATATTTGAGGTCATTGTTGAGAAAGACTCTTGTTCTCAAACGTCCAAACGCAGCTGAGGCTAAATTGATTCTGGTTTGAATTTCCATATCCAGTGAGCAGGTGGGTGTGAGAGTGCTACCAAGGTACTTAAACTGGTTTACTATTTTGATAGGATCTCCATTAATGTAAAATTGTGGTGCTTCTATTGGTGGAACAATGGGCTGGACAAAAATTTCAGGCTTCTGGGTGTTAATTTGCAAACCATGCGAGCTGTAAATACCCGAGATCACGTCATGTCATGTCATGTCATGAGCCTTTCGTTTATTCCAGCAGGCGTCTCAGGGATGTTGCGAAGGAGTGATGTTTTGACAGCGAAACCCACCCCATAGTCACGGCGCGTGTCTTCTGGGAGCCCCCTCCAGAAAAAGGTGTAGCCCTCCCCCACTTCCGTCAGCGAGTCCTCCCCACTCAGTCGGGTTTCACTAAGAGCAGCAATATCTATGTTATATCTCTTGAGCTCATTAGCGACCAGGGCAGTTCTTCTCCTTGGTCTTTCTATCTCACCTCCGTCCAATAAGGTTCTGACATTCCAGGTAGCAATATTAAGTTCTTTCTTAATCTGATTATTTTGATTGTTTCGACTGCATTATGGGATGACTCGACGGCTGCAGCGGGCCGCCCGAGCAAGAGTCAGACAGCATTTGTTTGGGACCACCTTTTCGAGGTCCCTCCGTTAGGAAGCAGTTGGGATCTGCTTGTCATGATGGAAGCTGCCGAAGAGACACACTGCCCTGTCTCAGCGACCATCACTCCACCACCGCCTTCGTGCAGGTCGGAGATAAACACTTCCAGTCACATCCTTGACCTGTGCCCCCACTCGTTCCCATCGCCGTAGGTCTTTTCGAGTGCTGATGAGATGATGAGGTTGATTGGAACAAAGGGCCTGCGCAATGAGTGGATTTTGAGTGGGGATGATGGAGCGCAAACACCACTCCCACTACCTTGACCTGCCCCAGCAACTGTCGGTGGCGTAAGAGACCCATGACGACCGACTGCTGAGCGGGGTCGCAGGAGTCTGCCGAGAACGCGGTTTATTGCGCTTCGCCTATTGCGTGACTCCAAACACAGTTTTGTCGTTTGGGGTTGACTCCCGTAGTCTTGCACTTTACCAGTTAACCCACAAGACAGTGGGACAGGGGTTGGTGGGTGCCAGGGCATGTACACACGCCGGTGGGCCTGCACACCGCACCTCTGGGGCCCCCTGTTGCTCCGAGAACCCTTACTGTATTAGCCTGGGGTCGCTAGACACCCAGTTACCGTGTGCTGCCACGAGGAGGCTCAGTAAGAGTCTTGGCAATGGAGAGGCTGTGTACTGGCAGGAGAAGACTGACGCGGAGCTGCTTTCCCGTTCACCACAAGGGCTAGCCAGCGGCAATAGCTGAAAGCGAGAGATAACAAGCAGAGCCGTGCACCTCAACACTATCTTAGTGCTACTACACTAGACGCATCACATTACCTTGTGTGTGACACACACTGTACACACAGACACACACACACGCGTACGTCATAGTCCCAGCTAATGTGGAGGCATTATGGGTACGTGTTGTGTCACATGCCCACCCTCACCCACCAGAGACACACTTATCAATCACCGCAGACCACCTCGGAGTTAGGTACCCATGTGTCAAGTTAGTATTTTGCGGGGATATGGCGAAATTGACACCACTGATATCCAGGACCAGCTGCTACTATCACAAGTTGTGAACTTCCCCACACATGGTCAAAATACCCTTAACTGACCCAGCAGACCAGTACCAACCACCTCAACCAATGCCTCCTATCGGGTGTAGCACAAACCTATCAGTGCTCTCTAGTCTCCACCTCCCACTACCAGCCAAGAGCAGAGACCTTACATCAACACCTACTGGCCGGTTACTGACTCTGCAGTGCGTCTCTTCGGGCAGTGGATAGTTCACCATCGCTGGACTGAAGTACTTAGTGTGGATGACTTGGACAAATTACACCAACACCACCACGGAAGCTCACCACCACTTCTTCCCCGAGAAGTCCGTCAGATCACACCCAGCTGACTTACCCTGGATCACACCTCGGATCAAAAGACTAATGTAACAGAGAGACAGCGCCTTTTATCTCAATAACCACAACCGCTACAGGTCCTTTCGCAACCAAACCATCCGTGAAATACGCACTGCAAAGGAGTCCCACCACCCAACCAAGTTGCAACACCTGAAGCAGTCAGTGGTATGGTTAGCTACCTACCAGCCCCCTTTCCCACTGACTTAGTGGAAGAATTTAAAGTTGAAAACATCTCGACAAACTGAAGTTAAAGCGCTCTACCACCCCCATTGATTAACCAATGAAACTCTACAAGGAGTTCTCCCCGGAGCTAGCTAAACCCCTCTGCTCCATCATCAATGCTTCCCTCAGTCAAGCAGGATGCTCAGCTGACTGGGAGACCTCATATGTGTCACCAGTGCCCAAGTCAACATGAGCTACGACCCATTGCCATCACCCCAATACCCAGCTCATAGTTCGAGGGTTTTATTATTGACTGGGCTTATGCTGATATTGCAGGCACCATAGTGAGTGCTACAGCGTGGAGGAGTGTCAGTGTTACAGCGTGGAGGAGTGTCAGTGTTACAGCGTGGAGGGGTGTCAGTGTTACAGCGTGGAGGAGTGTCAGTGTTACAGCGTGGAGGGGTGTCAGTGTTACAGCGTGGAGGGGTGTCAGTGTTACAGCGTGGAGGAGTGTCAGTGTTACGTGAGGAGTTCAGCGTGGAGGAGTGTCAGTGTTACAGCGTGGAGGAGTGTCAGTGTTACAGCGTGGAGGAGTGTCAGTGTTACAGCGTGGAGGAGTGTCAGTGTTACAGCGTGGAGGAGTGTCAGTGTTACAGCGTGGAGGAGTGTCAGTGTTACAGCGTGGAGGAGTATCAGTGTTACAGCGTGGAGGAGTGTCAGTGTTACAGCGTGGAGGAGTGTCAGTGTTACAGCGTGGAGGAGTGTCAGTGTTACAGCGTGGAGGGGTGTCAGTGTTACAGCGTGGAGGAGTGTCAGTGTTACAGCGTGGAGGAGTGTCAGTGTTACAGCGTGGAGGAGTGTCAGTGTAAGAATAAGGGTAATCAATACTAATCATTGTGTTTAATTGTCAGAAAAAAACAATAGTGACCAACAATCCAGAAAAATGAGAGAGAGAGAGAGAGAGAGAGAGAGAGAGAGAGAGAGAGAGAGAGAGAGTTTTAAGCGGATCGTATCAATGTGGATAGATGCCTGACCCGTTTTGTATATACATTAAAGAGACTGTGAGAATCCGAGCAACCATTTCCAACATTGTTATTTAATCTTACTCAAATTATCATCCTCACGCCTTTTGCCAACCTCCGCCAGTCGGGGAGTTAAAAAAGAAAAAGAAAACGAAAACAAAAGAGCAATCAAAACACGAGAAGTCTGGCGCATACGTAACACTGTCGTCACTCAACACCTCCAGGCAAGGACACCTTCACTGGCTACCGAGACTCCGAGAGCTCAGTGCCTCAAACCTCAGTCTACGCTCAGCGGTGGCGGTGAGCGGACGTGGACGTGAAAGTGTCCGTAAACCCGGGTATAAACTCCCTCACTTTAATCACGCCTCCCCCTGCACCCACCCTCTGATAATACGACACGTGCCTCCAATCGCTGTTTTATATTTTATTCCAAGTAATTTTCACAACAACAACGCTTTAAAGAGTTATATTATGTGGTGTAAGACCTATCCATCGCTAAGATTTATGTCTTTGAGGTTTTTCAAGCTCTGAGAGGAGTGTGGTGAGCGCGGTGTGTTTAGTGCATTCATGGAGGTCAGTCAACATAGTGTAGTCTGAGTTTTCTGTCAACCGCACTCGTAAACACACCGACCACTTCATCTCCATCACTTATTGTTTTGAATAATTAATTTCCGTACTTCTTGGAGAGAAAAAAAAACGAATCGATTTTTCTTTAATCCATCTTACGATTTTTATTTTTACATTTATGATGGATTTTAAAGAGGAGTCCTCCCCAATAATTTACAAATTTAAAAAAGAATAGATTTATCCCACGTTCTAAATGCGACCAAAAGAAACAGTAAATATTTCTCTCATACTAAGTGACATAAGACCATTGAAGTTAACGATAGACAAATAAGAAAAAAGTGACACTATTTTTCCACTTGTTTACGTTGAGTCACCCTTGAGGAAAACAAAAGTGTCCCTCAGCTGAGAATAAGAGCTATCAGTCTGTCAGGAGAGGCGGAGGGCTGACTCAACCAACAAGTGGATCAACAGATTTAAAGGTAAGTGTGTAAGGTGTTGGTTAATATTCTGACCCTTTAACTTACGTAGGTAACCTAACCTTACCTAACCTAACCAAATCAGTGGCTTTAACATACACATGCAAATTGGGATCCAGATTCGGGTACGGTTCTGGGTTCGACTCCGGCTTCAGTTTCAAGTCCAAGTCCGGATTCATGGATTCAGTTTGGCAGAGTAAAAAAAAAATCGACACAGTTTTACTTTGCCTCACTAAACTCTGCAAACTTTAGCCCTCGGCGTCTCCTACCCCCCCCCCCCCTCTTCCCTCACCCCTCCCTCCCTTCCCTCACCCTCCCTCCCTTCCCTCACCCTCCCTCCGTGTTGCTGCATTTTTTTAGCTCACGTTAAAACTGTGTAGTTCCGACCGTCTCAATTTTTTGTACCTTTTTATACTGTATCTTGAGGTATTTTTTGTATTACCATATTTGTCTGTATTTTTATTTTTAGGTATTTTGTATTATCTTTTGTACTGTAACGTATTTTGTACTCATGTATTTAGTTATTTTGTATTTTTTTAACAGTAAATGAAGTTATTCTGTAAAAGCTTAAGTTAGTTGTTACAAAATAACTGTAACCAACACACTATGAGTTTCACTGTAACATTATCTAAGAACCAGTCACTTTTGGTTGTTTACAGTATGTGGGAGAGAGTCATTTACAATATGTGGGAGTCATTTACAATATGTGGGAGAGAGTCATTTACAATATGTGGGAGAGAGTCATTTACAATATGTGGGAGTCATTTACAATATGTGGGAGAGAGTCATTTACAATATGTGGGAGAGAGTCATTTACAATATACAATAAATATGAAAATTTTTCTTAAATTAAAACACACAACCTAACTTAAAACTGTAAACCAACTCAAATTCCCACAAAAAGTTTTTCATTTACAAAATATACAAAACAATTATACCTCACAACCTAATCATTTACACAAGACCTGAAACTGTAAACAAAAGAAACAAAAACACGCATACTTTGGTTTTCTTTAGAGTAAATAATGTGAGTTTTCAATTTACATTCATCTCGAGAGGAAACATTTTTACATTTACATTTACAAAAGACAGGAAGAAAGATGGTGTCATAAAAGATATATCCTGGAGAAAGCAAAAAGTGAATCTGGAGAAATGGAGAGAAAAGTTAACTAGAACCAGTGAAAGTTAACTAGAACCAAGGGAGAGTTATGTAGAACCAGGGGAAAGTTAACTAGAACCAAGGGAGAGTTATGTAGAACCAGGGGAAAGTTAACTAGAACCAGTGAAAGTTAACTAGAACCAAGGGAGAGTTATGTAGAACCAGGGGAAAGTTAACTAGAACCAAGGGAGAGTTATGTAGAACCAGGGGAAAGTTAACTAGAACCAGTGAAAGTTAACTAGAACCAAGGGAGAGTTATGTAGAACCAGGGGAAAGTTAACTAGAACCAAGGGAGAGTTATGTAGAACCAGTGAAAGTTAACTAGAACCAACGGAGAGTTATGTAGACCCAAGTGAAGTTATGTAGAACCAAGGGAAAGTTAACTAGAACCAAGGGAAAGTTAACTAGGCCCGGTGAAAGTTAACTAGAACCAAGGGAAAGTTAAGTCTTGTTATTGTTTCAGCTGTGACTTGTTTGACGACAATACCTTTCCAGACAGAGACAGACAGACAGACAGACAGATGCCAACTAACAGAGGCACGAAATGACACTCAGACAGACGGGCAGATGCAAACTAATAGAGGCATGGACAGAAAGGAGACAAACAGACAGGCAGGTGCATGGAAAGACACAGAGACAGACAGACAGGCAGGTGCACGTAAAGACACACAGACAGACAGACGGGTGCAAACTAACAGACGCATGGACAGAAAGACAGACAGACATATCAAGCGACTATATTGATAAGTAAACACAAAAATACTCTCTACACCTTCAGTAAATAAAATATAATATTCACATTAAAAAAAATATATAAACAGTCAAAACATTTACTGTGTACACTTTTAAATGAGCATAAATAATATCGTTCAGTACAGTATTATATTACTAGATTATTCCAATTAACACGTAATAGTGCAAGATTAGTTGAGTGGTTATTGTTATACTGTTTAGTGAATAATAATAATAATAATAAATCCAACAATAAATATAAAAATAATAATAACAACGACAATAACAATAATAATAACAACAACAACAACCTCCTCACATGGTACATTATTCTTCAACAGCAAAATAATAAAAGGCAATTAATTTACCATATGTGAATTACTTAACGAGATAAATAAAACAATTAACTAAAAATAGATAACTATAACCTTTTGTGTCTCTGTAATGAAAAACAGGCATAAGACTTCAATGTATACTTCACAGAAAACGATATTTTTTTTTCAGAAACTTGTAATGGGATGAATGATACAGTTACCGCCATTACAAACTATAAAGTGAAAGTGTGTCCCATTAATCTTCGGTACACAAGGAGACGACATGGCCGGTACAGTTGTCGACCGCCTTTACCCTCCCAACTGAAAAATCAGCTACCATTTACAACTGGGTGGATTGGGAGTATCTTGGGATCGAACCAAAGATAGTTAGGACAAGAGGCGAATCTTGTATCCACTCGGCCATCGCTTCTAAATACAAGTGACTGAGATATTGCACAGACAATCAAGTTATCTTAATCAAATTTGGCCAAAGAAGCATCCAATATGGCAGTGAACTATACCCCAAAATTCCACGCCAAAAACCTAAGTCTTACAAAAACTTACTAGTAACCCAGATAAATATTCTAATATAATGGGGTCAAACCAGTCTCTTCTGAGGCATGGGTTCGTATCCCACCGCTGCCACCCTTATAATGGGGTCAATACTTGCATAGAAGGTATACAATACATATAGGTAGAATATTTATAGTTGTAGGAATGTAAAGAGAGGAAGTTTGGTAAGTGGCCGGTTAGTTATTTTCACTTATATTACCTTAAGGGACATCTTGCAAAACACCACTTCAATACTACGATTTATTGATTCACTCAATGACACCGACACATTAATAGAACATTGTATCGAAGTTACTAGAACATTATATTTACGTTACTAGACACTGACTCTCGGACACAAACATGAAATGAATACACTTCCCACAGTACGTAACTCACCCTATAGATAGCTCTGACAAAGACTCATGTGTGACCTGAGGGAGGCCCAGCAGGTGCTTCTGGACTGGCTCCTATGGGAGACTCCGCTTAGCTGGTGACGCAGGGGTCGGGAGGGAGGTCGAGCGTTACTCTGTCCTCTGCCGATAGTGACGTGGAAGTCGTCTCAATGGGTGAATGAACAGAATGACTACCAGAAATATCAGAATGGAATGACAGAATGCTAGAATGACCCATGGACTGGACTGCAGGGCCTTTATATGGGGGAGAACCAGCCGGCAATTGACCTCTTGGCAAGGTGTGGTTGTAGGTCAAATCACCCGGCTAACTCAAGTGGCCGGGGTCAGGTCTCTTGGGACTGTAGGGTGTGTCTACTTGGTATGTGGGTTACCACGAGGCATCTACAGCACTCACTGCTATATGTGTTGTAATTCTCTAGTTGTAAGCTGTGGTCTCATAAACAATCATTACACTAATACAGTTTTAAAAGTATCTAAAAATTACAAAGATCAACATCAAACCGTGAAAACCCGAAGCGACACCTGGTTCAAGGACATTAGGTATATTTAAAGCTTGTGAAAAATATTGTTGACTCCGACTCCTCCTCCAGGTTTCCCTCTACACAACGACGCCCGGACTCTCACGACCAACTGACTCAGTGCTACTCAGTTGGTCGTGAGAGTTCATAAGGCAAAGACCAGTGGCGGTTGTCAGCTCAATTTATCGTATATCCCCCCCACAAAAAAAAAATAATACCCTCATGATATTTATTTATTTTATTACACTACATCATATTTTACCGAACTTGTTTTGAATAAAGACGAGTAATGGGTACGATTATTAAAAAAAATATGGGTATGCATAAATTTGAAATATATACGAAAATATATTAATAAAAGTTCTATTTACGAGTCTTATGCATCAGATAGCTCTATGGATGCTAATTCTGACTCACAGTAAAGCAACAACGCAGCTTATGGCCAATTGCTGTCAGCCATTTGTTCCCTGTACTAAAAAAAAAAGTGAATCTGAATTAATCTTACGACAAATTTATTCACTTGGACAAAACCCTTGAAGACAATGGTTTAAGATTTCGTCCTCAAGGGGGTTAAAACGTAGTCCTCGAGGAGTTAAACCATCCTCCTTGAGTGACTGCACCGTCATCCTTAAAGGGTTCAACCGTTAAACCATCGTCCATGACTAATTAAACCATTATGCTCAAAGGGTTAAACCAACGTCCTCAAAGGGTTAAACCAACGTCCTCAAAGGGTTAAACCAACGTCCTCAAAGGGTTAAAACATCGTCCTCAAAGGGTTAAACCATCGTTCTCAAAGGGTTAAACCATCGTCCTCAAAGGGTTAAACCAGTCAGAGAGAGAGAGAGAGAGAATGCATTTTAAAACAAACCTTGACTAGTACAGTAATACTTTAGTGTAAGTAATCTAGCCAAATAGAAGTAATCTAGCCAAATAAAAGTAATCTAGCCAAACAATGTGGTGGAAGAAGTGTTACCAAGTCTCACAGCTGGCGGCGACACCTCAAATACCCCGGCGGGACTATTGGCATGGAAGAGGCACTTTTATACACAGAGTTGGTAACACTTTTGTTCGGGGGCTATTGTCCATTAAAAATCGCCAACCTGTACGACAAGTTGGCTAATTTTTGCCTGTGCGTTGTGTAAAAATCGCTATAATTTATCTCGAGGATAACTTTGCGATTATTTTTTTAAATATTGTGTTAAAATAATTACCTGTAGGATAAATTGTAGATTTTTACGGCACGATGGGAAAAATCGCCAGCAATTACTGTAAGAGAAGTTGGCGAGATTTGTTTTTTCCGATAAGACTTGTAAAATTCGCCAATAATTACTTGTAAGTCAATTTGGCGATTTTTTTTTTTTGGGGGGGGGGGGGGGAGTCTAAAAATCGCCAATAAATATCGCGAATATAATTTAACGATATTTCTAAATACCACCAATTATTACTTTTATGTATACAAGCGCGATATTTTTTGGGGGGTATTTATCTTTTAAAAAAATCGTCTAATATCGCTTCAACATTACACTTTAGTCTCTACTTCACCTAGATACGGTCACTTAGCACCAGTTAGGGGATAAAAATTAACATAAAGACTCCTGAAAGTTGGTAATTAACAAGTTAACTATGTGAGTTGTTGATATTGGGACACACACACACACACACACACACACACGAGGGAGGCGGTGATGAGGGCCAGAAACCTCACCTATGTGGCCCTCTTGGTGGCACCGGGCCAGACGCCATCATTGATTGTGGCCTTACTTCCCCCCTTCCCCTCTCCCCCCCCCATTACTCCCATCCTGGATAGATCATGTTCGCCACCTCTCCTACACACGACCCCCCCCCCCTATCCCCTGGTGGTCAGGATAGGGTGTTTGTTTATAATCTCTGCCTCTATCCTCCCTGCCTATTATTGACACTATCCCTCACCTCTCACTATCCCTCACCTCTCTCTATCCCTCACCTCTCACTATCCCTCACCTCTCACTATCCCTCACCTCTCACTATCCCTCACCTCTCACTATCCCTCACCTCTCACTATCCCTCACCTCTCACTATCCCTCACCTCTAAGCTTGTATATTTATCCTCCTATTCTTCTGTTTCTTATTGTGTACATCCCTCTATTCCCATCTTAACACACACACACACACACACACACACACACACGTGACAATTTTTTCAACGTTTATCAACAGCAGAATCTGTACCTGTATACGTATTAACACCTGTAATCACGACTTTGAACACCTGAGTAGTATTTAATTAAGCATCAACCAAACCACAACAGGTGACACAAACAAGGGGTGTTGTCTTAGTTTGTGTAGGGGATGTAGAAGGAGGTAGGGCAGGTGTAGGTGAGGTGTGGGTGGGTATGGGTGAGGTGTGGGTGTGGGTGGGTGTTGAGGTTGGTAGAGGGAGGTGTAGTGAAGGAAGCCCTACCGTGACACCCTTCACTCACCCCTCTCACTCAAATCCTCATTCACCTCTCACTTACACACACACGCACGCACGCACGCACGCACACACACACACACACACACACATTCGTGAACCAGAATCTAGAATCTAACCTAATTTAATGTAATCTATCCCTAATCTAACGAAGCTTAACTTAATCTAACCAACCATGACCTGATCTGACCTTACTTGACCCCAACTAATCATGGAACGTTAGATTCGTTTTGGTCAGGTTAGGTTAAGTTAGGTTAGTGTCTTCTGTTTTAAAATCATAACAATGGATTGGCATACTACTACTACTACTACTACTACTGTGCTGCTACTACTACTACTACTATTACTACTTTCTTTTCTAAATAGCCTCCAGCCTCCCGTAATAGCCATACCTTCGCCACCATTATTAACTACTATTACTACTACTACTACTACTACTACTACTACTACAACTACTACTACTACTAATAATAATAAAATAACAAAAAAGTTTAGTCGTCGTGTTCGTGGTAAATTCCCCAACACTGGCCGTCTTCTTCAAAGTCGTATAACTCGTCAATAAAAGTCGGGCAAAAGTCGAAAACACTCCCTGGCGTGTGTCAGTAGTGGCGCTTATCTCTGGTCACATACACACACACACGAGCAAACCCACCTTCCCTTCCTTACAAGAAACACAATACCCCCCCATATGATATGCTGGAGGAGGAGGAAGAGGAAGAGGAGGAAGAAGAAGGAGAGGAGGAGGAGGAGGGTTACGAAAATAGAGGAGCGGTGGTGAGAAACAAACACAGACACATACTAGTACCTGGCAGAGAGCGGCCTTGTGGTCTCCAGGAGGAAGGGCTCAGTGTGCGCTCAGCGGTGGAGGTGAATGGACGCTAGACTTGTGTTCGCTCTCGGGATACACCATCAACAAACCTTCCCATCCACCGTCCAACCTTCCACTCTCGATAAAAAATTCCCTCCACTTTTCAATTGTTTACGTATCGTGTTTAGACAGCAATCTCCAACACAACCTCACCTTCCAGTACATTATAACCACATTTTGTTATATTTGTGAATTGTAGTTTGTGGTTGTTATTTTTTTGGTGTTATAAATATACGAAGGTTATAGATTGTGAGAGGAGATAAGTGTGTGTCGCCCACTAGTGACCTACACACGCATCCACCCGACCAAAAATAACTCGGTGTTAAGCAACTGTTTGTGGGAGTCTCATAGTTAATAATTTGTTTGTTTTTTTCTTTGTACCAACGACAAAAAAAAAGTTAGTGTTTTTTTTTCAAGTGAATTATTTTTTTTCCAGTGATTTTTTTTAACTTTTAAGAAAATTTTGATGAATTATTTTTTTTTGAAGGAAAGAGGAAATTTTGAATTTGTCGGTACTAGATGTGGTAATTTTGAATATCTTTTGGCTATATAGTGTAATGTTTGGCGATACGTTATGAAGTTTGGCTATACGGTGTAATGTTTGGCTATAAGTTGTAATGTTTGGCTATACATTGTAATATTTGGCTATACGTTATAATCACGTGGTAATAAGAACTGAAGTCATTGTCAACAACAACAACAACCACAAACACAACTTCAATCACCTCAACTACCACAAACATCCACCACCACAACCACAATTACTACACATACAATCACAACAACCATAACCACCGCCACAACACCCACAGTACCCACCATCATCCACAACCACTCACAACCTAACCTAACCTAACGTGCCCCCTTCATTAGTCCAACCATACCAGCGCTTTTCTGAACACACACACACACACACACACACACACGAGACCGAGACATCACGTATTCTCATAATAACTTGCTAGAAAACGGGAGCCAAGAAGCCATGGATAGCGATTCCCCCCAGTACCACCACTAGCGACGGCCCCCCATTACAACCACTAGCGACGGTCCCCCAGTACCACCACTAGCGACGGCATCCCAGTACCACCACCAGCGACGGCCCCCCAGTACCACCACTAGCTACGGCCCCCCGGTACCACCGTCTGCCACTCTGTCAAGGTAAGGGGTTGTGATCGAGTGTTACGGGAGACTACCATAGTTTATTTCCCATGATGGCTTAAATAAATGACCTAATGCTAACCTAAACCAACTTGACCTCACCCAATGTAATCTAGTCTAACCTAATGTGATATAATGTAAACTAATCTAACTGAACCTAACCTAATTTAACCTAATCTAACCTAACCTAATCTAATCTAATCTAACCTAACCTAATCTAACCTAACCTAACCTAACTTGACCCAAATAGCCAAACCCTTTCCTCCCTCCTTCCCTCCCTAACCTTTTTCCCTCCCTGACCTTTCCTCTCACTCCCTCCGTCCCTCCCTGACCTTTCCTCTCACTCCCTCCGTCCCTCCCTGTCCTTTTCTGTCTCTCCCTAACTTTCTTTCCTCCCTGGCCTTCCCCCCCCTCTCTCTCCGTCTTTTCTCTCTCCCTTCCTTCCTGACCCCCTCCCCCTCCTTCTTTCTCTCACTCCTAACCCTCTTCCCTCTCTCCCTCCCCTCCCTTCTTCCCTCCCCTCCACCCCTCTCTCCCTCCACACCTCCAGATGGTTAAAAGAAGCCGAATGAGAAATAATGAATTTTTCTTATTCATTTGCTTTACTTTTACTCTATATACTACAATTATCATCATTATTATTATTCGTAGCATCGTTATCATAACTATCATCATTATCATCATCACCACCATCATCATCACCACCACCATCACCACCACCACCATCACCATCATCATCACCACCATCATCACCACCACCATCACCATCACCACCATCATCACCACCATCATCATCATCATCATCATCATCCTTCATAATAATTCAACTTTCAATTAAGGTTTTCGTATAAAATATTCCTCTATGTATTTATTAAATATCTGTATTTAAGCCTTAAGAAATGGTCGTGTCTGTCTGTCTGTCTGTCTATGTCTGTCTGTCTGTCTGTCTGTTCGTCTGTCTGTCTGTCTATGTCTGTCTGTCTGTCTGTGTCTGTTTCAGCCATAGTTCCAAGAAGTTTATAGTTATGACTTATAATCTACCTGTAATTAATTAGGATAGAATTTACCTGTAGATTAATGTAGTCTGTCTGTATATAATTACTGTATAATCTACCTGTAGTTAATTAGATTGTGATCTACCTGTAATTAATACTGTATTCTACCGCCAATAATTAGACTATCTACCAGAAATTAATTGGACTATCTACCAGCAATTAATTATCACAAACTATCTACCAACAAACAACTCCTCTACACCACCAGGAACCAATTAATCACCTCAGCAGGCAATTACTACATCTCGTACAACCTGTCATAGTTAATTAGTCAAGGTAATAGCAATTAATTATCCCATCTCGTGGCGTCTACCTGTACGACATTAACCTATAACTGGGTCTAAAATGTGTACAGGTTAATTAGCCTCGACACGAAATTAGCTAAAAGAAGAATGGTGAGTTTTTATTGGTCAAGGAGAAGCAGCGAGTGTAATTAAGGAGAGGTATTCGAGATATAATGATAACTGTTAATGGGTCCCAGTCCTAATGGGCACCAGAGCTTAACCATTAGCATTGAGGTTCAGCACTGATGGCACTTAATTCTAATGGTATTATCAGTCTTAATGGAACACGAAACGCATTAGGATAGATACCAATTAGATCTAAGACCCATTAGAACTAAGAACCCATTAGTTAGTCTAAAGACCCAATAGAAAAAGACCCATTAGACCCGTAATCACGTCGTTACAACACCTGACTCACGTTTCCCCATTCGTCAGCGCCCCAGACCCATAATATATCAAGGTATTTCATCTCTTGACGCATGGGGTGGTGGTGGGGGGGCTGGTGGTGGGGGAGTGGTGGGTGGGGCGTACTATACTATGGCTGTCTGATGCTGGCGTATAATGTAGACGTCAGATGGAAGGAGGAGGGAAGGAGATGGGGGGAGTAAAGATGGAGGGAATGAGAAAGGAGGGAATAAAGGTGGAGGGAAGGAAGGAGGAGTAAAGATGGAGGTAAAATAGAAGGACAGAGGAGAGACGAAAGTGAGAGAGAAAGAGACAGGAGGGAGGAGGAAAGATGAAGGAGGGAGTAAGGAAGGAGGAAAGAGTATGGATGAAGGAGGGAGTAAGGAAGGAGGGAAGAGATGAGAGACATGAACAACAATGACCATAACATGACTTGCATAAACCTTCAAACAATGGCCCCGAGTTGATGACGTCATCTTCCAGTGTGGAGTGAGTCGTTAAATATGCCCTTGTCCTAATAGGCCCTTAGTCTTAACAGGCCCCAATACTAGTCTTAACAGGCCCCAATCCTTATCCTAGGGGCGAAATTGTAATGTTAGTGTTTTGTTTTAATGGGTATAAATTCTAATGGGGCCTAGTGCTAATGTACTCCTGTTTTATGGGACAATGGTTCTAAGGGGCCCCGTTTCTGAGCCCC
>CAUDMG010000827.1:533214-535714 GCA_958450375.1 Homarus gammarus
GACTATTGGTGGAGGCTGGAGGTCATTTCTTTAAAAAAAAAGTAGAAGTAGTAGAAGACATCGATCACGCCATGGTGTGCAAGAAAGGGGGCTTCGTGTGCATGAGGCATGACGAAGTAAGGGATCTCACAGCAAATCTACTGAGGGAAATTTGCTACGACGTCATGGTGGATCCGCCCCTCCTTCCATTGGACGGTGAGAACCTCCGTCACAGGACTTCAAACACATCCAATGAAGCCCGTGTGGACGTCAGTGGTCAAGGATTCTGGAAGCGGGGACAGAGAGCCTTTTTTGACATAAGCATTTTTGATCCCATGGCCGCATGTAACCGCAACCTAGCTCTCGATGCTGCACACAGGAGGAACGAGAACGACAAGATAAGGGTATATGGAGAGAGAATTCAGATCGTTGATCAAGGCAGCTTCACTCCACTGGTGTTCACAACCTCTGGTGGGATGGGACCAAGTGCAAGATGTTTCTACGCCAGACTCGCGGAGGTGATCTCCGAACAGAAGCAGCAGCCCAGAAGTTATGTTACAGCCTGGTTGAGATGTCGACTGTCCTTCTCTCTCCTTTGGTCAGCTTTGCTCTGCCTCAGGGGTAAGAGAGCAACGGCCCCTACTCCGACAACGGTCGCAGATATTGACTATGAGGCAACAGTCACTGAATGCCGCATAGATCTGCGGCTCAACTAACTCAACACAGATAGGATAACTACTTATGTATTAGGATATTTAATATTAAGGTAATAATGTAGTAGTAGTAGTATCATTATTTTCTGGACTATTATATTTGAATTTTGATTAACAATTACTTTACTGTAGTAAGATACACTTCTTCAATCTCTAAATAATAATAATAGTAATAATAATAGTAATAATAATAATAATAATAGTAATAATAATAATAATAGTAATAATAGTAATAATAATAATAATAATAATAATAATAATAGTAATAATAATAATAATAGTAATAATAGTAATAATAATAATAATAATAATAATAATAATAGTAATAATAATAATAGTAATAATAGTAATAATAATAGTAATAATAATAATAATAATAGTAATAATAATAATAGTAATAATAGTAATAATAATAATAATAATAATAATAATAATAATAATAATAATAATAATAATAATAATAATAATAATAATAATAGTAATAATAATAATAATAATAATAATAATAATAATAATAATCAATTGACAACTTATTTGTTTACAATTACTTTTCGGACAATATTTATTTTTATTTGTTTTCGACCCGACACAAAGGTCCTATGTCGGTTAGGTCATACTCGCTGGCTACCTTAACCTAACATAAGTCAACCTAACCTAACATTAAATTAAAAGTTTAGGCTTAGTTTGCTTTTGTTAAACAACATGTACAGTCCCCTTCACTAGTGCGTTTACAGGGGCTCGTCAGGTTTGGTACAGCGTGGCAGCTCGGTGTTTGTTTACAGTCAACAGAAGGAAACCAGCAATAGTAAACAAACTATGGAATCAAATTAAAACATTATTAACACTAATATCTCAAAGATAATGATTTATGGAGTGTTTATATGACGAGCCCCTCTAAACGCACTAGTGAAGGGGACTGTATTAATAAAAATACAGTATAATATATATATATATATATATATATATATATATATATATATATATATATATATATATATATAATATATATATATATTTCATGTAATTCCACAATGAAAACGTGGATAAGATAAATCTTGATAAAATCACACGGGAGAATGGAAACAACTCCGTTGTTTCCATTCTCCCGTGTGATTTTATCAAGATATATATATATATATATATATATATATATATATATATATATATATATATATATATATATATATATACTGTATATATATATATTTCAATAAATCTTCCCTGGAAAAGCAATATAAGTATTTCAATAATCCAACTACAAGAAAAAATAATAGATTTTTTATCAATAACAACAAACACAAAAGTACCTTTAAGTGGGTCCCATAGGTCATGACTGCCCGTTAGGGACAGTGTGGATACAACACACTGTATACTAAGCCTTCAGTACACAAGGAGGCAACATGGCCGGTACTGTACTTGACCGCCTTCACTTCCTTAAGTTATAAACTTAGGTACCCATTTACAGCTGGGTGAACTGGGAGTGTCCAGGGATCGAAACATCGAGCAATGGAACAGGGGGGCGAGAGCTATGTCCACTCGACCGCCGCAGTCCCAATATTGAGAAACAAAACACACCTCTAACGTATTTTACCACATTATTTACCCTTCAATCTTAATTAACATCATAATAACCCACAACATAAGATGAGCCACCGTTTAGTCTCGTTACCCCTTGAGATACGGCCTCATAATCCCTGTTTTCTTTGGACGCCGTTGGGACGTTTTCTCTCGGTAAAAACAAACCAAATTACAACTTACCGTCGCCGGAACAATAAGCTGGGCCGTAAAGGAGTGAGATTTACACCATA
>CAUDMG010000827.1:540714-543214 GCA_958450375.1 Homarus gammarus
AAACTTACGACGAATGGTATGAGTTATTTACCAATTATTCTGTGATTATTAAGACGATTGGGATAATTAGTACGACCTATCTACCAATCTTCTAATCACTTTTAAAACGATTAGTAGGATACCAAGCTTGTTGTGATTCGCAGAAGTCAATATACTACACAGGAGGATTGGGGATGCCTCTCTGCCTATTCCTTTTGTGTTTTTTCCTAAAGGATTGGAATCAGATTAGGGTAAAACGCTTAGATGTCCGAACTGTCAACCAAATCCGTCACATAAGACCAAGTAGAACAATATAACTTCACATAACACCTGCTACAACAAAATAACTTCACTTAACACCTGCTAGAACAATATAACTTCACTTAACACCTGCTAGAACAATATAACTTCACTTAACACCTGCTAGAACAAAATTAACTTCACTTAACACCTGCTACAACAATATAACTTCACTTAACACCTGCTAGAACAATATAACTTCACATAACACCTGCTAGAACAATATAACTTCACATAACACCTGCTACAACAAAATTAACTTCACTTAACACCTGCTAGAACAAAATAACTTCACATAACACCTGCTAGAAACATTTTTTTACACCTGTGACCTGCCATGAACTCTCACACCTGCTCATTACTATCTCAGGTGATAACGCGTGACCTCACCTGCGACATGTGACCTTTGACCCAGTTGGCCGTGTCCCAAGCAAATATTTAGTGTTAATTCCGTCAGCTGAATCACATCTGCGAATGCTTATTGAGTGGGGAGTGGGGTGTGGTAATGAGGTGCGGCTCGTGGGTAGTGGGGTGTGGTAATGAGGTGCGGGTTGTGGGTTTGGCGTGTGGTAATGAGGTGCGGCTCGTTGGTAGTGGGGTGTGGTAATGAGGTGCGGCTCGTGGGGTGTGACGTGTGGTAATGAGGTGCGGGTTGTGGGTGCGGAGTGTGGTAATGAGGTGCGGCTCGTTGGGTGTGGGTGCGGCGTGTGGTAATGAGGTGCGGCGTGTGGTAATGAGGTGCAGCGTGTGGTAATGAGGTGCGGCGTGTGGTAATGAGGTGCGGCGTGTGGTAATGAGGTGCAGCGTGTGGTAATGAGGTGCGGTGTGTGGTAATGAGGTGCGGTGTGTGGTAATGAGGTGCGGTGTGTGGTAATGAGGTGCAGCGTGTGGTAATGAGGTGCGGCGTGTGGTAATGAGGTGCAGTGTGTGGTAATGAGGTGCAGCTTGTGGTAATGAGGTGCGGCGTGTGGTAGTGAGGTACGGCTTGTGGCAATGAGGTACGGCTTGTGGTAATGAGGTGCAGTGTGTGGTAATGAGGTGCAGCTTATGGGATGCGGGGTGTGGTTGTGGGGTCCGGTTAGTGGAGGAAGGAATGGCATGTACTGTGTAAAGGAGGAGAGGGCGTGAACAGTGTGTGTGTGTGTGTGTGTGTGTGTGTGTGTGTGTGCTATGTGACGACAAGTTGGACGAATCTGTGTGACCAAAGTTCTAATTTAACTTTTGTCATTCAGTGTACAGACAGCTAGAGTTCGACACAGTGTTTAATCCTCCGTGTCGGTGCGTGGCGACAGCTGGACACGACCACTGTGGCTCTGGAACTACGAGATTATTATTTTGTTTGTTTTTTTGTATTTTGTTAGGGATTATTTGATATTGTTTGTGGGTGTTTGTGTATAAAGGATCACTGGGGAGCTGGTTAGGTTAGGTTAGGTTAGCTTCAGGGTGTTTAAAGATCAGGTGAAATAAACTAAGTAGTCTAGTTCTCAGGTGTTTAAAAAAAAAATAACACCTGGTTCTGTTTCTGACCTAAAAAATAAGTTATTATTATCAAGGGGTGACCTGACCTATGGAGATGACCTTTGACATAACCAAAAAAACAACAACAATATCGGGACAGACTTGGGTGTAAATTATTCCCTGGGTTAAAATTATCTGCCCAAGGTAGAAGAACGAGCCAGATCTCTTCCTCCACCACCACCTTGGAGGGCACAAGACTCACCAAGAGACAACAGGACAAACAATGGACAGACTAGGAACACAGCCCCCCCCCCCCCCCCCTTCACCCCCTTCCTTCCTCGATCGACCGTTTCATGTCATAAACTTGATTAAAAATGAAGTTTAACACGATACCTGTAGTCTTCGTGTACTTAAGTCAGGTGATATAGGCTGCATGGATCACCCTAACACTAACCTAAACTAAACTAATTACCTCAACTTTAACCTAAGCTAACCTAACCTAACCTAACCTAATCTAACCTAACCATGCTAACTTAAACTACTAAGGTGACATGCCCTTGGTCAGGTCAGCCAACACGAATAAATCAGAGCACTCACTCAATGGTGCTGGTGTAGTGTTGGTTAGGTCATCAACGAGGTCAGGTCAGGCCAGGCTAATTACCCGCAGGTCATCGTTCCTGTAAGGTGGAGATTGACAGAGTTTAATGGTTAGATTATGTTTTTCTCTCTTTATCTCATTGTTTCTCCTCCATTTAATGTCTCT
>CAUDMG010000827.1:548214-565714 GCA_958450375.1 Homarus gammarus
CTACTACTACTACTACTACTACTACTACTACTACTACTACTACTACTACTACTGCTACTACTACTACTACTACCTTTTTTTTTAACGTGGCCTCCAGCCTTCCCCAATAGCCACACCTTCGCCACCATTTTATTACCTTAATATTAAATATCCTAATACATAAGTAGCTATCCTATCTGTGTTGAGTTAGTTGAGCCGCAGATCTATGCGGCATTCAGTGACTGTTGCCTCATAGTCAATATCTGCAGCAGTTGTCGGCATTCGGGCAGAAGCTCTCGTTCCCCTGAGGCAGAGCAAAGCCGACAGAAGGAGAGAGAAAGACAGTCGACATCTCATCCAGGCTGTAACATAACTTCTGGGCTGCTGCTTCTGTTCGTAGATCACTTCCGCGAGTCTGGCGTAGAAGCATCTTGCACTTGGTCCCATCCCACCAGAGGTTGTGAACACTAGAGGAGTGAAGCTGCCTTGATCAACGTTCTGAATTCTCTCCCCGTATGCCCTTATCTTGTCGTTCTCGTTCGTCCTGTGTGCAGCATCGAGAGCTAGGTTACGGTGACATGCGGCCATGGGATCAAAAATCCTGATGTCGAAGAAAGCTCGCTGTCCCCGCGTCCAGAATCCTCCAGCACTGACGTCAATATAGGCTTCGTTAGATGTGTTTGAAGTCCTATGTTGGAAGATCTCACCGTCCAATGGAAGGAGGGTCGGTTCAACCCTGACATCACGGCAGATTTCCTTCAACATATTTGCTGTGAGGTCCCTTACTTCGTCATGCCTCATGCATATGAAGCCCCCCTTCTTGCACACCATGGCGTGATCGAAGTCATAGGAAGAGCCACACACGCATTGCGAGGGCAAACATTCTACTGGCCAACCGTACTACGACTACTACTACTACCGTTACCACCACCACTGTTACCACCATCACTGTTACCACCATCAACGCCACCACCACCATTATCACCATCCCACCATCGCCCCGTCCCTACACCATCACAACCATCACCACACCTATACCACCAGCACCACCACACCAACACCACACCTATACCACCATCACCAAACCATTATCAATCCCCACACCGCCGTCACCACACCAGGACAATTTATGTATTCTTACATTTTCGATTACCTAACCCAACCTAACCTGACCTGACCTGACCTGACCTGACTTATCCTGACCCAACCTAACCTGACCTAACATAACCCAACCTAACCTGACCTAACCTGACCCGACCTAACCTAACCTAACCTAACCTAACCTGACCTGACCTAACCTAACCTAACCTGACCTTACCATCGTTTGTGAATGCGGCCACAGGTATTTCCTCATCCCTGACAAACTCGACAACAAAAACTCTGGAACTCCGACACGACAAGTTGCCCCATGAAAGATTAGTTGGAACTTCTGGATACAAAGTCCTGGTGAGTCTCGCGGCCGACACTGGTACCCAAGAGGAGGAGGAGGAGGAGGTGTACCTAACCTAACCTGACCTGAGCTGACCTGACCTAACCTAACCTAACCTAACCTAACCTGACCTGACCTGACCTAACCTAACCTGGCCTGGCCTGACCTGACCTAGCCTAACCTGACCTAGCCTAACCTGACCTAACCTAACTTAACCTGACCTAACCTGACCTGACCAAGCCTAACCTGACCTGACCTGACCTAACCTATACACACCCTCACTCACTCCCTTACCCAATCCATCTATGAATCACAGTTGAAGGTAGAAAATGGACATGACTTGAAAGTCTTGCCAAACACACTGATGCTCACTGATCTCTTGTTTGTTTTCAGGACATTTAGACAAATCTTTTACGAGTGTCGACAAATCCTTTAAGGTTTTCGACACGAATTTTAGTGCTGTTAAGTTAATATTTTTATGCCTTTAGATATACTATGATGAGATCTGTGTGTGTGTGTGTGTGTGTGTGTGTGTGTGTGTGTGTGTAGGTGGGTGAGTGGGTGGGTGGGGGGTATAAGCAACACCTGGTTCTGAAGGCTAATACAGGTATGGTGACTGACATTGTTGTTGTTGTTATTATCATCATCAAACGTGAAAAAATTATGACCTCTGTCTCTCTTCCTATCTCCCCACCACTTGTTACCCTGTTAGCTCTCTCTCTCTCTCTCTCTCTCTCTCTCTCTCTCTCTCTCTCTCTCTCTCTCAACTTTCTCGTCATCCTACTTCACTTTTCTTACCATCTTCCATCTCTTTCCCTCCCTCCTTCCCTCCTCCATCACTCCTAACCTCTCACCAACAGTAGTGGAGAGGTGTAGGACCAGGGCACGTTGATACGCTTCTCCCTCTCTCCCTATTTTTCTCCCTCCATTCATTCACCCCTTCCCTCTCCCTCCTCCCTTCCTTCTTCCCTACCTACCTATCTCCCTCCATAAATGCCTACCTCCCGCCCTAATTATCTTCCCTCCCTCACCACTCCTACCCCTCACCAACAGGGATCACCAACAGTAAGCAGCGGGTTTAATGAATCACCAACACTAAAATGACAACACATCAATATTCGCCTCTCCCTCTCCTCCCGCCCACCCCTCATCTCTCCTCCCGCCCACCCCCACCTCTCCTCCCTCACCCCTCACCTCTCCTCCCGCCCACCCTCCACCTCTCCTCCCGCCCACCCCCCACCTCTCCTCCCGCTCACCCCTCACCTCTCCTCCCGCCCACCCTCCACCTCTCCTCCCTCACCCCTCACCTCTCCTCCCGCCCACCCCTCACCTCTCCTCCCGCCCACCCCCCACCTCTCCTCCCGCTCACCCCTCACCTCTCCTCCCGCCCACCCCTCACTTCTCCTCCCGCTCACCCCCACCTCTCCTCCCGCCCACCCCCCACCTCTCCTCCCGCCCACCCCCCACCACTATAAATACTGCCTCTGTGTTAGCGTGTAATCACGAAATATAAACAACCCAAACAGAATAGATTTGGAAACACTGAACTGTAAACAAGGTCAAACTGTAAACAAGGTCAAACTGTAAATAAGGTCAAACTGTAAACAAGGTCAAACTGTAAAAACAAGGTCAAACTGTAAACAAGGTCAAACTGTAAACAAGGTCAAACTGTAAACAATGTCAAATAAACTTTCAATGACAATATATAGTTTTTAATGAATCATAACCCAGGCAGGTTGTGATCATTGTAGAATAACAGGAGACAGTTTATAATGATATCCTAAGGTCATTATTAAACCAAACGACGGTTTATGGTCATTATAGAGTACGATGATTTAACCCCTTGAGTACGATGATTCAACCCCCTTGAGTACGATGATTTAACCCATTGAGTTCAATGATTTAACCTCTTGAGTACGATGATTTAACCCCTTGAGTACGATGATTTAACCCCTTGAGTACGATGATTTAAACTTTCGATTACGATGATTTGACCGCGCCCATCACGCCACACACCGCCCAACACGCCTCACCCCGCCCATCACGCCTCACCCCGCCCAACACGCCTCACCCCGCCCATCACGCCTCACACCGGCCATCACTCCACACACCACCCATCACGCCTCACATCGGCCATCACGCCACACACCGCCCATCACGCCACGCACCGCCCATCACGTCACACACCGCCCATCACGCCACGCACCACCCATCACGCCACGCACCGCCCATCACGCCTCACAGGGCTGTTTATCTTACTCCAAAGGCCATACTATCGACTGTTTTTAAAGCCAATCTCTCACTCACACACACACACACACACACGCTCTTTTCATCCCAGACGTTTCAGTGTAGGAAGCTCATGGGACGGACCGCACTCACGGCCAAACTAGCTTAACTGATGTATGTATTTTGTGCGTGACGGATGATGTGTGTGTGTGTGTGTTATTGAGAGTGAGTTAATGGAGAGAGGCTGAGAATGGTTTTTTATCAGGTCAGGTCAGGTCAGAGATCACTAGTGTTCTATATCATCTCTGTTTATGAAAGTCTTCGAGGTAGTAGACAATGACGAAAATTACGATGTTATTTACTTAGACTTTAGCAAAGCGTTTGACAGAGTACCGCATCAGAGGTTAATGAGAAAAGTTAAGGCTCATGGTATCGAGGGGAAAGTTTTAAATTGGATAAAATCATGGCTCACCCATAGAACACAGAGGGTCAGCGTAGATGGTGTTAAATCTGAGTGGGGCTGTGTAACCAGTGGGGTTCCCCAGGGGTCAGTACTGGGCCCACTCTTGTTCATAGTCTACATAAACGATCTAGATACTGGGATCAGCAGTGACATAAGCAAGTTTGCGGATGACACCAAAATAGAGCGGCAAATTAATTCAGGGCAGGATGCAAATGCATTACAGGAGGATCTAAATAAACTGCAGGGGTGATCTGAAAAATGGCAAATGAAATTCAACACCAGCAAGTGCAGCGTATTTAATATTGGAAGAACAAATACTGTAAACAACATCGAACTAGAGAAGTCAACTTGTGAAAGAGACTTATGGGTACTTGTACTGTAAGCTCGGACCTTCGGCCTAGAAAACAGTGCGTTAATGTTCGAAATAAGGCAAACAGAGGATTAGGTTTTATATCTAGAAGTTTACGTAATAAGAGTGCAGAGGTCTTATTGCAAATATATCTTGCGCTAGTCAGGCCGTACCTCGATTATGCTGTTCAGTTCCTCGCGCCCTTATTATAAAATGGATATCAATTCACTGGAGTCGGTGCAGCGAAGAATGCCGAAAATGATTCCGGGACTTAGAAACCTTCCATATCAGGATAGATTAAAGAAACTAAACTTGCATTCCCTAGAAAGACGAAGAGTGCGGGGAGATATGATAGAAGTATTTAAGTGGGTGAAAGGAATCAATAAAGGGGATATAGATAAAATTCTTATAATATCCGAGCAGGATAGGACTCGTAGCAACGGGTTTAAGTTGGATAAGTTTAGGTTTAGGAGGGAGATAGGAAGAAACTGGTTCACAAATAGGGTGGTGGACGAGTGGAACAAGCTTAGCAACTTTGTAGTAAGGGCTGGAATGCTGGAAAGTTTCAAAAGGAGGCTAGATAGATTCATGGATGATAGAGAGTGCTAATAGACCCCAGTGCTAATAGACCCCAGTGCTAATAGACCCCAGTGCTACTAGACCCCAGTGCTAATAGATCCCAGTGCTACTAGACCCCAGTGCTTATAGACCCCAGTGCTAATAGACCCCAGTGCTAATAGACCCCAGTGCTAATAGATCCCAGTGCTAATAGACCCCAGTGCTAATAGACCCCAGTGCTAATAGACCCCAGTGCTAATAGACTAGGGTCAAGCTTAAACTAAAATAAGCAATAGGACTGGGGCCCATGGGGACAGATACCCATATTGATTAGGGTCTAGCTGTGAGAGAGAGAGAGAGAGAGAGAGAGAGAGAGAGAGAGAGAGAGAGAGAGAGAGAGAGAGAGAGAGAGAGAGAGAGAGAGAGAGAGAGAATTATGAAACGTGTAGAGGTGGGTCCGCAGAGTTGGTAACAGTGTATAGATAAAAATGTCTCGCCATAATAGGCCCTAGTTCTAATGGGCCCCTGCTGTAATGGACCCCGGATCTAATAGGTTCCAACCCTAACCTAAACTCACCATGGGAATTGGGCCCCCATGTGTAATAGGCTCCAATTTTGAATGCATGGTTAAGTTAAGTTACTAACGGGGCCTATTAGTACTATCACCCAACCCTTCCTTCCTTCCTTCCTCTATTCCCTCTCCTTCCCTCTCCATTTCCCCATCAATCCTTCCCTCCTCACTTCTCTATTTATTCATTTTCATCCACCAATCCACTCTCCTATCCATCCCATCCACTCCTCTCCACCCTCTATCCCTTCCTCACCCTTTCCCATCACTTGCATCATTTATTCCGTTCCACTACACGCTCCCCCTTCCACCCACCATAACTCTCTCTCTCTCTCTCTCTCTCTCTCTCTCACATTCCTTGCCCGCTTTCTTCCTCCTCACATCTCAGTCCTTTCCTTCAACACCCTCTGTTTTCCCTCCCTCAAAAAACTCCCAACCCTCTCCTCCCTCTCACACCTCCCTCCCTCTCTACCTGGATACACGTACAGGTGTTAATGAGGCAGGTTGGCTCTTTAATACACCTGAGCTCGTTAATGACGTGTCGTGCAGGTCGCCAGCATTGATTTCCTTTAAAAACACCTTTAAAACACCTGCTAAATCGTAAAAAGACCTTCAAAACAGCTGCTAAATCGTCAAAACACCTTCAAAACACCTGCTAAATCGTCAAAACACCTTCAAAACAGCTGCTAAATCGTCAAAAGACCTTCAAAACAGCTGCTAAATCGTCAAAAGACCTTCAAAACAGCTGCTAAATCGTCAAAAGACCTTCAAAACAGCTGCTAAATCGTCAAAAGACCTTCAAAACAGCTGCTAAATCGTCAAAACACCTTCAAAACACCATATTAATACATTTACTCACATCTATTACATTATCTATTCATCTATGTCTACCTGTGTTTTATCGATCTATCTATCTATCCATCCATCTGTCTATCTATCTATCTATCCATCTGTCTATCTATCTATCTATCTATCCTGTTTATTTATACATATTTCCTATTATGACATATACGAGAGAGAGAGAGAGAGAGAGAGAGAGAGAGAGAGAGAGAGAGAGAGAGAGACCCGACGTAACCTCTCTCTCTCCTTCCATAATATACTCATTGCCTCACGTTACCAATATAATAATTAAACACTGGTGGCCCTATCCTCCCCACCCCACTCCCTCCTCATATCCCTCTCAACCCAACGCCCTGTCCTCCTCCCTCTCTACGTCCCCCTACTCCCACTCACCACCTCCCCACCACCACCCTGTCCCACCCTACTCCCTCATAGCCTCCTTCTCTCCACCCCACTCCCTCTCCACCCCTCCCCCACCCACTCGCCTTCATTAAATATTCGTAGGTTTCTGTAACTCGGGATTAAACCTTTATGAGGATGATAATGTGAGTGTACCAGCGTTCATATTCTATGTAGGTGTACGCAGCCTCCGGTAATGAGTTTTACAATTATTAATATTTATTTTTTATGTTGATATCTTATTATTTTTGTTATTATTGTTGTTGTTATTGTTATTGTTATTGCTTTTGTTATTATTATCATTGTTGTTGTTGTTCACTGGGTATTTATTGCTTCTTGTTTCCTATTCCCTTGTTTATCATGTTTCTTCTTTACCTTCTCTATTGCACGTGATTATTTATTACTTCCGGACATTATCACTCTCTTTCTCCTTTTGCTTATTCCCCCATTTATCATCTTTCTTATTCATTGCCTTTTATTCAATTTTCCCTTCGATACTCTGGTCCACCATCATTTATCTCCCTTTATCACTAGTTTTACCAATTCCTCATTCATCATCCCGTTCTGCTTCCTCCTGTACGTTTCTTTGTCTTGCTATATCCGTCATTTATCATGTCGTGTTTATCGTTGTTTATCGCCAATTCCTCATTTATTACCTCTTCTTGCTTTCACCCTTTCTGTTCGTCATTTTCCACGATTTCTCTTCATTTCTTCTTTCGTTTTATCTGTTCCCCCTAATTCCATTTTTCTTCGTGTTTTCAATTCCCCTCTGTCTTTATCCTTCGTTCCTCTATCTATCATAAATTAATCTAAGTGTCTATCTCTCTTCTCTTTGTTACATTACCTGAGAGAGAGAGAGAGAGGGGGAGAGAGTTTCCGGGAGTGTGTTGAGAACTTGCGTCAGTGACGGTCGTAAGTTCCTACACACACACACACACACGTCAGCTAGAGAAGGTACAGAAAAGGGCCTGCAGTATCCTGCTCGGCGCAGACTACTCCGGCTACACCAACGCTCTCTCCACCCTGGAAATGCCATCCCTCAGTGACCTCCACCACCAAGCACTGGAAAGGTTTGGCCGTGGACTAATGCACCACCCTCGTCATTGCCACCTCCTGCCACCGGCGGCCCCCCACCCACCTCGCGCAGTCCGCCACTACAACAAAATTCAGCCCATAAGAGCCCGCACCGATAGATATAAGAACAGCACCATCCCATCTATTGTTAAAATAATAAACAACTCCTGATTTATGTACTGTACAGCCCTGTAAATGTATTCAATGCATATTATATCATTATGTCTAAATCAAATGTAAGTCTGTATATGTTCAGCCACCGGCTGCAACTCTATTAATAAACCGTTTATTATTATTATTATTATTATTATTATTATTACACACACACACACACACACACACGCGTGCGCACACACACACACACATACACACACACACACACACGTCCTCTTTAACAACTTTTTAATTCTGTTTTGCTTCGTCTCTTTTTATTTGCGCCAGCCTCTCACGTCTTCCTCTCCCCTCTCCTCCCTCCATTAGTCTCTCCCCTCTCCCCCTCACATCAGCCTCCGCCTTATTTACTCCATCAGTCTCTGTCCTCCTTCCCTCCACCTCCGTCTTCCCTTTTTTTACACGTTGGTCAGTAGGTAGTAGGCAGCTACCAAACAGGGAGGTACTACCGCCTGGGGAGATATTGGAAGCATAATGTGTTGTCTAATGGTAGACCCTGCGGCCATATGTGACCAAGTCCCAGGATGATGATCTGACTTTCTGCCTCATTTACACACAATTACAGGGTCTCAATTGTTTCTCTGACAACACCACATACATACTGTACTGTATATTTTATCTTTGTATTTATTTATGGTTCTTATTCTTAGTACTTTATTACTGTATTATTATTATATTATTTTATTATTATTATTATTATTATTATTTTATTTTTTTTTGGTATTTATTATTATTATTATTATTATTATTATTATTATTATTATTATTATTACTATTATTATTATTACATTCTTGCTCCCCAGGCCCTGATATGGGTCAGTAACCTGTATGCGGGTGGGCTAATCCCCGTAAAAAAAAGTACACACAGACAGGTACACACTCAAAAGGTACACACAGACAGGTACACACTCCAATCCCCTCTCGTCTAAACCACATACCAGACTGATCAATGCGTCACACATACGAGTGGCTTTATCTTCACTGGTTCCTGTTGTGACTGTGTGTGTGTGTGTGTGTGTGTGTAATAATAATCATAATAATAATAATAAACGGTTTATTAATAGAGTTGCAGCCGGTGGCTGAAAATATACAGACTTACATTTGATTTGGACATAACGATATAATATGCATTGAATACATTTACAGGGCTGTACAGTACATAAATCAGGAGTTGTTTATTATTTTAACAATAGATGGGATGGTGCTGTTCTTATATCTATCGGTGTGGGCTCTTATGGGCTGAATTTTGTTGTAGTGGCAGACTGCGCGAGTTGGGTGGGGGGCTGCAGGTGGCAGGAGGTGGCGATGGCGAGGGTGGTGCAGTAGTCCACGGCCAAACCTTTCCAGTGCTTGGTGGTGGAGGTCACTGAGGGATGGCATTTCCAGGGTGGAGAGAGCGTTGGTGTAGCCGGAGTATTCTGCGCCGAGCATGATTCTGCAGGCCCTTTTCTGTACCTTCTCTAGCTGACGTTGTTGGGTGGAGTTGAGAGAAGACGACCAGGCTGGTGACGCATACGTTAGTTTGGGGAGAATAAAGGCGTTGTAGATGGCCCTCAGCTCTGGCGTGGGTGTCCCAAGTGACCTAAGTCTTCGTAGCATGTAGAGACGGTACGAGGCTGCCTTGACTGTTATCTACATGGGCCTTCCAGTCAAGTTTGTTGTCTATAGTTACACCCAGGAGTTTGGCAGACTGCACCAGCTGGAGAGGATGGGCACCCACTGTGACTGCTGGGGCTTGCACTAGAGTGGTGGCGGTATTGATGTGCATGACTACGGTTTTGGTGTGGTTGATGGTGACCTTGTTCTCCGTAGTCCATGCCTGTAGCCTGTCCAGGGTGCCTTGGAGTGATGAGTAGTCTGGTGCGGTGTTGTCTACTGAAACCCCCACAGTGCAGTCATCCACGTACTTCCACCTGTGAGGAGTGTCAGATAGAGCGTCGTTGATCAGGATGAGGAAGCACAGTGGTCCCATCTTGGTCCCCTAGGGAACACCGCAGGTGAGGTGTTGGAATGTAGAGACCAAGCCCTGATACCTCACTACCTGGCGACGTCCACTCAAGAAATCAGTGAGCCATGAGACCAGGTTGGTGGGCAGCCCTAGTGCAATAGCCTTGTTGATAACAGTGCAGTGTGTGTGTGTGTGTGTGTGTGTGTGTGTGTGTGTGTGTAATTCTCTCTCTCTCTCTCTTCAGGGTACGTCACACCACAACAAGCCCCCCCCCCCCTCTAGTACCGTGGGGTAGATTGACAAACACGAAGCCACGACACGACTTAGTATTGACAAAGGCCCGATCATATTCACTACCAAGACACCCTACCTCCCGTTTGGACCTGTGTTAATGGTGTGTTAATGGTGTGTTAATGGTGGTGTGGTGATGGTGATGTGTTAATGGTGGTGTGTTAATGGTGATGTTAATGGTGGTGTGTTAATGGTGGTGTGGTGATGGTGGTGTGTTAATGGTGATGTTAATGGTGGTGTGGTGATGGTGATGTGTTAATGGTGATGTGTTAATGGTGATGTTAATGGTGACAACAAAGAGAAAAAGACTCAATGAGGCTGATCATTATAGTAGGAGGGAGAAAGGGAGAGAGGGAGGAAGGGAGGGAGGGAGGTGAGGTAATGAAGGAGGGAGGGAGGGAGGGAGGGAGGTAATCAGGGAGTGAGGGAGGGAGGTGAGGTAATGAAGGAGGGAGAGAGGGAGGTGAGGTAATGAAGGAGGGAGAGAGGGAGGGAGGTGAGGTAATGAAGGAGGGAGAGAGGGAGGAAGGGAGGGAGGGAGGTGAGGTAATGAAGGAGAGAGGGAGGGAGGGAGGTAATGAAGGAGGGAGGAAGGGAGGGAGGGAGGTGAGGTAATGAAGGAGGGAGGGAGGGAGGTGAGGTAATGAAGGAGGGAGAGAGGGAGGGAGGTGAGGTAATGAAGGAGGGAGAGAGGGAGGGAGGTGAGGTAATGAAGGAGGGAGGGAGGTGAGGTAATGAGGGAGGGAGGGAGGTGAGGTAATGAAGGAGGGAGGGAGGGAGGTGAGGTAATGAAGGAGGGAGAGAGGGAGGGAGGTGAGGTAATGAAGGAGGGAGAGAGGGAGGGAGGTGAGGTAATGAAGGAGGGAGAGAGGGAGGGAGGTGAGGTAATGAAGGAGGGAGAGAGGGAGGGAGGTGAGGTAATGAGGGAGGGAGGGAGGTGAGGTAATGAGGGAGGGAGGGAGGTGAGGTAATGAGGGAAGGAGGGAGGGAGGGAGGGAGGGAGGGAGGGAGGGAGGTGAGGTAATGAAGGAAGGAGGGAGGGAGGGAGGGAGGGAGGGAGGTGAGGTAATGAGGGAGGGAGGGAGGTGAGGTAATGAGGGAGGGAGGGAGGTGAGGTAATGAGGGAGGGAGGGAGGTGAGGTAATGAAGGAAGGAGGGAGGGAGGGAGGGAGGGAGGGAGGGAGGTGAGGTAATGAAGGAAGGAGGGAGGGAGGGAGGGAGGGAGCGGAGGGAGGGAGGGCGGGAGGGAGGTGAGGTAATGAGGGAGTGAGGGAGGTGAGGGAGGGAGGGAGGGAGGGAGGGAGGGAGGTGGAGGTAATGAGGGAGGGAGGGAGGTGAGGTAATGAGGGAGGGAGGGAGGTGAGGTAATGAGGGAGGGAGGGAGGTGAGGTAATGAGGGAGGGAGGGAGGTGAGGTAATGAGGGAGGGAGGGAGGGAGGGAGGTGAGGTAATGAGGGAGGGAGGGAGGTGAGGTAATGAGGGAGGGAGGGAGGTGAGGTAATGAGGGAGGGAGGGAGGTGAGGTAATGAGGGAGGGAGGGAGGTGAGGTAATGAGGGAGGGAGGGAGGGAGGGAGGGAGGGAGGGAGGGAGGTGAGGTAATGAGGGAGGGAGGGAGGGAGGGAGGGAGGGAGGTGAGGTAATGAGGGAGGGAGGTAATGAGGAAGGGAGGGAGGGAGGTAGGGTAAGAGAAAATGAGGAATGAATGTGAAAGGAGGAAAATTATGAGAAAGTGGAAGAGGAAGAGGACGAGGAGGAGGAGGAAGAGGAAATAAAGAGAGGAATAATAAGAGGAGTATTGACCTTACTCCACCTGACCCGGAAGAGTGTGAGATACTTGGAGTGGTTCTCGGTATGGCGGCTCCGAGGACGACCTTCTTCCTTGAACTGTTCAGGAAGGCGCTGGGAATAAATAGCGTCTCATAATTACTGCTTCCTGGAATGTGAGGAAAAGAGAGAGAGAGAGAGAGAGAGAGAGAGAGAGAGGTGTGTCTGTGTGCGTGAGATAGAGAGAGAGAGAGAGAGAGAGAGAGAGAGAGAGGGGTGTGTCTGTGTGCGTGAGAGAGAGAGAGAGGTACACTCACCCACCCCGGCTTCCCACTCTTTACAAGTACTACTTCAATATCCCTCTCATCCTTATTCCTCCCTCTCTCGCCGCCCACTCCCGTCCCACTCACCTCTCACTTTTCCTCTTCCTCTTCTTCTCTTTGTTTACATGTGTTTCTTTATTCATTATCCCCCTCCTCCCCTTCGTACTTATATATTCTCTCTCTCTCTCTCTCTCTCTCTCTCTCTCTCTCTCTCTCTCTCTTTCACAGACCCAACTTACGATCCTATTGTAAAAATTGGGGCCTGGGTTCGTTTAAGTGGCCCGGGTTCGATTAAAAGACCCGGGTTCGATTATGGGGTTCACTTCATCTACAGCGGGTTCGGTGTCCCTATTTTACATAATTATTTAATATGTGTTCTATAGCATAATGTGTGTGTGCTATGAGTTGTGTGTGTTAAGTATTGTAAGTAAGCTATTGTGTTACTGTATTGTAAGTTGTAAGAAAATCACTGTATTGTGTATTGTAAGTGTTGCTAAGTCTATTGGAGAAGGATCTTGTGTTGCGTGTACTGGGAATGGTTAGTGTGGCTCCAGTGTTGTACTGGAAGACAAGAGGAAGAGGTCGAGGAGGAGGGGGTAGAGGAGGTGAAGGAGGGGGAGTAAAGGGGGGTGGATGAGGGAGAGGAGGAAGGGGAGTAAGAGGAGGTGGATGAGGTGAAGGAGGGGGAGGAAGACGAAGTGGAGGTGAAGGAGGAAGAAGTGGGGACGAGGAGGAGAAGGAGGAGGAGGAGGAAGTGGGGAAGGAGGGGACGTGAAGGATATGAAGGAGAAGGATATGAAGGAGGAGAAGGATGAAGAAGACAATGGAATCAGTCAAGAGGATGGCAGGTGGGGAACTTTTCTTGACAGCGAGTCTCTTGATCTCTAACAGGGTGCAAAACAACTGGGTAGAATATTTACTGTGAGTATGTGATGAAGACAAGTCCCTCCCCCCCCCTCCCCTCCCCTCCCCACCCCTACCACACCCCCAACCCCCTCCACAACCCCCCAGACCTTTGGAAAGAAGCCCAGGGGTCGTTACCACTCACAAGAAGACGAGTCGAAATAATCTTAAAAGACTTAGTGGCTAATCTCACTCCTCTCATCAAGGAGTTTGGGGCTTTTTGAGGCATGTTTTCAAAAAAGGGGGGTAGGAAGAGGGGAGAAAAGGGGAGAAAGGGAGAGGGGAAGAAGGAAGGGGGAGAAGAAACGGGGAGATGAGGAGGAGGAGGCGGGAGTTTTTTTTTGTTTTAGCCAACACAGTCGGTCTGCAGAAACAAAAAAACGATCAGGAACCAGAAAGTGGTTGTAAAGTCTTCTGATCAAAGGTTGTGATTCTCTGTGTAGGGGTTGAGGTGGGGGTGGGGGTTGAGGGTTAGGGTTGGAGGTTGGGGGGTGGGGGTGAAGTCTTTGGAAACTGAGCAATGAGTCCAATCAGATGTATACGATTTTTGTGTTTTGTTTTTGGAAAAGTGAGTTACGGGTTCTGTCTGACTGTGGTAGTGGGGCGAGGCTGTAAGACAAAGGTAAACTAAAAAATGACCTCTCAGCCCTCAGGATACACAGGATTATAACCTCGGGAATGACTTTTAAAACTTGAGTAACCGACCAAAGCCCAAACTTAGGTAACCCAAGGCTTTTACGGTCCTGCATCATACAAGTTTTTGATTTAGAGTGATGAGGGAAGGAGGGAGGGGGCGGTGAGGGGCCTTGAAGAGTAAGAAGACCACGAAACTAAAGAGACTCAATACGTAAATTAATGACTGGGGTGAGGTGGCCGAGCGGATAAAACGCTCGCCGCTTGTCCTGGGAATCACTCGTTCGATCCGGCCATGCTGCCTCCTTGTGTACCCACTTTCAGTTTTCAACCCAATAATAATTTTGGGATCAGCTACAGACAGTAACCAACAGACCATGGACGAAGACTCATAAAGGTAACCAACAGACCACAAACAAAGCTTTTAGCCCTAAGTAACACGCAGAAGCTAGAAACAGTTCTTGAAGCTGAAATGCTGTCAGGACGCCAGGCCAAATCAACCACAAACCCCCACACTGCAGCATGCGGACCGTGTATAGCTCCGTGTGGGCCACCAATAGAAGAGAGGGAGAGATGTGGTGGAGGGGGAAGAGGGAGAGGCGGGGAGGGAGGTGGAGAGGGAGAGGGAGGAGGAGAGGAGATGAAGGGAAGGAATGGGAAGGTAAATGCCAAATCCTAGCTCCTGGCTCACGTGATCATCCAGAATTATTCTCTGTAGCACAAGACTTTGAAACCTGACTAACACAGCGGGAACAGGAGCCTGTGGATGTGTGTGTGTGTATGTGTTAGTCTATTGAGGTGTGTGTGTGTGTGTGTGTGTGTGTGTGTGTGTGTGTGTGGTTCCCTGCTTCCCTCCCTCTCTTCCTTCGTTTACTCCTTTCATCCCTAACTCTTTCCCATCTTTCCTTCCCTCCCACCCACACTCCTTCCCTTCCTGTTCTCCTTCCCTCCCGTCTGTACGTCCCTCTTATCTATTATCCCTTCCTTCCTTCCTTCCTTCCTTCCTTCCTCAATCCTTTCCTTCCCTCCCTCCTTCCCACTCGGCCTTCACTAGAGAATAAACAACAGGTGTGATCATCCCCACACAGAGCACTTAAGACGCTAATTACACTCAATTACCTGAGGGCTCACCTGCTTAATGCACTCCCTCCCTCCAAAGAAACACTCCCTACCTCTTACCTATCACCACCCACTCTCCTCCCCACTCATCCCTCTCACCACCCACTCTCCTCCCCACTCATCATTGACAAACAAGCTTATAAAATCAATCACTTGAACCCAAAGCATTAATTAACTCAGGTGAGATGCTGTCAATACTTCCTCAGGTACTACAGCTCAGGTAAATTATAAATACACAATGAATGACTACGACAGGTAAGGAAACAGGTGAACGATTCGAGGTGGTTTACAAATGTTGATGTAATTTAAACTCTCTTGTATGCAAATTATCAACCAGTTCATACGTAATACAAGTGCTGTTTATACACAATGAATACTGTGATGCTTACAGATATTTTACACTAATTATACAATGCAAGTGTATGTAATTTTATGTATATATATTAATGGTAATTTAATTAGTATTATACACGATAAATCTTTGTGGTGTTATACAAATTGATATAATACAGTTGTATGCCAAAAAAATTATATACATACTTCATACAAAATGCACATACATACATACATACATACATACATACATACATACAATAAATACTTACACAGCACTCAATACTCACAGGCTTTTCTCTCTCCTCTTTCTCTCCAGCTATTGTTCCTTCCTCTCTCTTATCCATTCCTCTTCATTCGTTGCTCTTCTTTACTCTATTGTTCTTACTCTTATTCTATTTATCTTTCCTCTCATTATCCGAGTCCACTTTACTCTCCTGATTCATACACGAGAGAGAGAGAGAGAGAGAGAGAGAGAGAGAGAGAGAGAGAGAGAGAGAGAGAGAGAGAGAGAGAGAGAGAGAGAGAGAGAGAGAGAGAGAGAGAGAGACTTTCCTCTCTTTCTCCTCCAGGTGAGTTTGGAACATCACACCTTCGTCGACGCCTCCTGCTGTTGTGACTCCTACCTGTACTGTATTATGGTAGGACCTTATTGTATTACTGCGCACCTGACTGTATTACATGAAGAGACTGTACCCGTTATTACAGTAGTATATTACACACTTGATTATTAATATACCTCGTTTAGCATATACCATATTAACTCTGCCGGCCATTATAAATATATTCCCCTCCATCCCTGACGTGAATGGAAAAGCTCGCTGTATTGTTGACTATCACTCTAATTTTTCCCGCTAAGTCAGGCAAGTGTGTATCGACGCGGAAACTCCGATAATTCCTCAGAAAATTTTCCGGGAAATGTGAGTTAAGTTCTGCCGACCATTTTGAATTTATTTCCATTCCACAGTGATGTACGAGCAAAACTCATTTATTGAAGCTGTAATTCTTTTTCCCCCACTAACTCGAAATATCTGTTCATTAATACAGAACTCGATGACATTTCTTCAATAATTTACGGAGAAAAATGTCCCTAGGGCTTAGATAACCCTGGCGACTATTTTGAATTTATTTTTTTTTCCAGTCCAATCTGAAATGAATTGAAAACCATGTATTATATCAGTGTAATTTTTTTTCCTAGTTCAGACAAGTGTGTATCGATGTGGAAGGTCCGGATAATGACCTTTATGGTGACAGGAAATTGGATAATATTTTAAATAGCGCCGCAGCTGGGTGATTTGTGAACCAACTCGACGTGTTTTGATAAAGGGCATTAGTTATCTGTACTGCTGATGCATGGGGCTCTCTCTCTCTCTCTCTCTCTCTCTCTCTCTCTCTCTCTCTCTCTCTCTTATAGGGTCTCTCTCTCTTTAATAGGGTCAAACACACACTCTCTCTCTCTCTTTAATAGGGTCAAACACACACTCTCTCTCTTTAATACGGTCAAACACTCTCTCTCTCTCTCTCTCTCTCTTATAGGGTCTGAAGTGTTTATTCATTATTCCTATAAACTGACAGAAATAGACACTGCCACACAGACAGACAGACAGCAACTCTTAAATCACGTTCCTATAGACAGATATAGACAGACAAAAATAAACAGACAAACACTTTTAGTTAACCATGCCTCCAGACACACAGACAAAGAGATTTAACGGTTCCTACACAGGCAGACAGACAGACAGACAGGGACAGACAGACAGACAGGGACAAACAGACAGACAGACAGATAGACAGACAGACAGGGACAGACAGATATACTCTTAAATCACCTTTACTACAGAGGACAATAATACCAGATCAAAGTACCATTAGAGGCTGGGAGCTCATTTAAAACGCCATCCTAACTTAGTGATATAATGACACTAAATTAACCTAATGAGTAGACTAACTTTCTTTTAATTACCCTCTTCTTCCTCTTCCTCCTCCTCCAATCTTTCCTCCTTGTTGATACATTTCCTTCTTTTACCTCCCCTCCTCCTTTCTCTCTCTCCTTTTTCCTCCTTCTGTCCTTTATACACTCGCTCCTTCATCTCTTCACCCATCCTAGCTCCCCATCTTCCCTCTTT
>CAUDMG010000827.1:573214-593214 GCA_958450375.1 Homarus gammarus
TCATGCCTCATGCATATGAAGCCCCCTTTCTTGCACACCATGGCGTGATCGACGTCATAGGAAGAGCCACACACACTTTGGGAGGGCAAACCTTCTACTGACCTCCCGTACCTTAGAGCAATGGCATCTGTAAATTCTTGTTTATTGAGACTGAAACCATTTGCCCTTATCGGTAACCACCGAAGGACATTTTCTGTCGGGTACTCCCTTGACCACACCGACGAACTTCCTTACCCCCCAACCCCTTCCTCGGTCTCTTCAGTAACACCCACCCCTCGGTCACTCCCTCGGTAACCGCACTTAGTCACTCCTTCGACACACCCCTCCCCCGACATGCCATCAACTAGAGCCCCGACAGGAGAAACAAGCCCAGGGGTCGTTTGGTTTAAGCACCTGTTTACCTCGCCAGGCCGTGAGCTCTTATACTGAAGGAGGAGGAGGAGGCAAGAGAGAGAGAGAGAAAGAAAGAAAGAAAGAAAGAAAGAAAGAAAGAATGGGAAGGAGAGAGAGAGAGAGAGAGAGATAAACCACTTTCTCTCCCCCACTATCCTCATAATGTAATATTCACCCCATTTGACTCTCTCTCTCTCTCTCTCTCTCTCTCTCTCTCTCTCTCTCTCTCTCTCGCTCCTACCCCACTCCACACACAGTTCAGTATCAGTGTCGACAGTGGTGGCGTTCAGGAGCGGCGGCGGTGGCGTTGGCGGTTCAGAAAGACGGAAACAAGCATTGCATTTTATCCCCAATGGTCTTTCCACATGAGTCTGAATAATGTGTTTTACCTGTGTCGAGTTTTTTGGTACCCGGGACAACTAACTAGGTCGTTGGGCGGCGGAAAGTGGAGGGGCGGCGGAGAGTGAGGGGCGGCGGAAAGTGGAGGGGCGGCGGAAAGTGGAGGGGTGGTGGAAAGTGGAGGGGTGGTGGAAAGTGGAGGGACGATGGAAAGTGGAGGGGTGGTGGAAAGTGGAGGGGCGGCGGAAAGTGGAGGGGTGGTGGAAAGTGGAGGGGTGGTGGAAAGTGGAGGGACGATGGAAAGTGGAGGGGTGGTGGAAAGTGGAAATGCTGCGGTTAGTGGAAGTTTTATCATTAGGATTTGTTGAAAGTGGAAGGGCGTGAGGAATGTGAAAAGCTTACGTGAAAGCTTAGTGGAAAGGGGAAGGGCGGCGGAAAGTGGAAACCTTGCGTGTACAGATATAAACCAAGTGAATAGAATATACGATTACTGTATATGTGAGAGAGAGGGAATTATTGTAAGGGATTCTCTCTCTCTCTCTCTCTCTCTCTCTCTCTCTCTCTCTCTCTCTGATACCCTCCCCTTTAAATTATTCTGTCCGTCTGTCTGTCTGTCTGTTTACCTTTGTTGTACAGTACGTCACATATATTATAATTTAACTATATAATGATCTTCACCAGGCACAGTTTATATATCTCTGAAATGCGTCAGTTAGCACTATGAACGCCTTTCTTAGCTGATAAACTGATTGAATGAGACATAATTTCTCCCACGTCCCTAACTCTATCTCACTACGGTTTCCTCACTACACACCCACCCCGAGCTATCGTCCCCCTACCTACCCACACGCTCATCACCCCCACCTATCCACACATCCATCAACCCCACCTACCCACACATCCATCACCCTCATCTACCCACACATCCATCACCCCCACCTACCCACACATCCATCACCCCCACCTACCCACACATCCATCACCCCCACTTACCCACACATCCATCACCCTCATCTCCCCACCCTATCCTTTCCCCACCTACAAACATATCCACCCCCACCAACCTACATCCCCACCTGCCTACACACCCACCCCCACCCACCTGCCTACACACCCACCCCCACCCACCTACCCACACAACAACCCCACCCACCTACCCACACGTCGATCACCAAAAGCACTTATTCAATATACATATTATTCCTTAAAACCCTGAAATAATTAACATATATATTGGCTGAACATCATACACTGTATGGGTCACTGAGCTGCCTGGAATAAACTCTCAACTGTGCTGAAAGGTGCAGTGTGTGTGTGTGTGTGTGTGTGTGTGTGTGTGTGTGTGTGTGTGTGTACGTTCCATCCTCCGAGTTTGCTGGGAAGACAAGAGAACAAATGCCAGTATTCTCGCTGACGCCAACTGTAGGAGCATCGAGGCTACCATTATCCATGAACAACTACGTTGGACTGGCCATGTTACCCGCATGGACGACAGTAGACTGCCAGAGCAGCTACTTTAGAGTCACCTAACGAATAGTAAACGTAACGCCGGCTGGCAACTGAAAAGGTAAAAGGAAAGTCTTAAGACAAACCTGAAAAAGTGCCAAATCGACCCCCTCACCTGGGAGACGATTACTCCACACCGTAACGCTTGGAGGAGCACCACACAAGAAGGTGTCAATACTTTGGAGTTACCCCGACTGTACACTGAGGCAGACAAGCGCCAACGCCGGAAAGACGCTGCCGCCGCCCCTCCCGCACTAGATGTAGCCCCCCACACGTGCAACATCAGTGGACGACACTGCCGGTCCCGTATCGGTCTCTTTAGTCACCTCAGAGCTCTCCAACGAAGGTGACATCCTTAATAACTCGTATCATTGTATCATAGCTGGATGATCGTCATACACGATTTCAAGTGACAACAAAGCAGTAGTAGTGTGTGTGTGTGTGTGTGTGTGCATAGTTGTATAGATTTAGAGAGAGAGAGAGAGAGAGAGAGAGAGAGAGAGAGAGAGAGAGAGAGAGACAGGCACTCCAGACACGAGTCATCAAACAGCGGGGCCAAGGAGAAAGAGAGAAGTAAGGAAGGTCGGCGCCAGCAGGTCGGTGCCGCCCCAGACGAGGACAATAAGGTGAGAAGGGTGGAAACGAACCCGGGATTTGGGGTCATTTAGGAAACCAGTCGACCAGCAGTGACCTCTTCATCCCCCCGACCCCTCCCTTCACCCCCACCCCTTCTCCCCTTTCCTCTTCATTCTTAACCCCTCTTGAGTCCGCCCCTTTCACCCTCCCTCCTGCTTACTCCTGAGTCCTCCCCTCTCCCTCTTCCTCCTTCCCCTAACTCCTTCTTCCTCCTCCCCCCCCCCCGTAAGTAAACTAGTCATTTACAGGAAGAGTTGAAGCTATCTGAGTGAGTCTGTTAATCCAAGGTACAGACAGACACACAGACGTAAGGATACACAGACACGAGGTACAGAAGCTAAGTACAGACACACACAAGGTACAGACTCACTGGATGAGTATACAGACGTACAGACATAATACAGACACAAGGTGGATGATTTCAAGACAGGTGGATACAGACAGGTGTACAGACTTTAACGACAACAGACATAGATAAGGGACTTCCAAAACGACTACAACAACACAGACCTCAACAACGACCAAACAAACACACACACACACACACACACCAGACGACACGGATGGACAGGAACAAAGGTCGTTTATCGCGCTCCAAGAGAGGATTTGGGTCGTTAAGCGAGACATAAGACGACCCACCACGTACAAGGACAGAGAGGTCGTGAGCGGGTACGGACTGTCCTTAACACGTCACGTACAAAGGTTAACACTCACTCACACTCACTCATCTCTCTTGACCCGTCCAAAACTCGACACCAAACGTGAATAAGACAAGTTATAAACCTTCTTGAGGTGAAAGTCCAAACGTTGGCCACTGGACAAAATATGGACAAAATCCTATTACGTTGATTTTCATTGGACAAAATCTCATCGAGCTATTTATCACTAGAAAAAATTCGACCAAGGTTAAGTTGGGTCAACAGTTTTGGCTTAGTTTGGTTAGGGTAGGTTAGGCTTGGCTAGGTTCAGGTTAGGTTAGGCTTAGGTTAGGTTAAGTTAGATTAAGTTTGGCTAGGACCAACTATAGTTAAGCTAGATTAGGTTAGGTTAGGCTTAGGTTAGGTTAAGTTAGATTAAGTTTGGCTAGGACCAACTATAGTTAAGCTAGATTGGGTTAGGTTAGGCTTAGGTTAGGTTAAGTTAGATTAAGTTTGGCTAGGACCAACTATAGTTAAGCTAGATTAGGTTAGGTTAGGCTTAGGTTAGGTTAAGTTAGATTAAGTTTGGCTAGGACCAACTATAGTTAAGCTAGATTAGGTTAGGTTAGGCTTAGGTTAGGTTAAGTTAGATTAAGTTTGGCTAGGACCAACTATAGTTAAGCTAGATTAGGTTAGGTTAGGCTTAGGTTAGGTTAAGTTAGATTAAGTTTGGCTAGGACCAACTATAGTTAAGCTAGATTAGGTTAGGTTAGGCTTAGGTTAGGTTAAGTTAGATTAAGTTTGGCTAGGACCAACTATAGTTAAGCTAGATTAGGTTAGGTTAGGCTTAGGTTAGGTTAAGTTAGATTAAGTTTGGCTAGGACCAACTATAGTTAAGCTAGATTAGGTTAGATTAGGTTAGGCTTAGGTTAGGTTAAGTTAGATTAAGTTTGGCTAGGACCAACTATAGTTAAGCTAGATTAGGTTAGGTTAGGCTTAGGTTAGGTTAAGTTAGATTAAGTTTGGCTAGGACCAACTATAGTTAAGCTAGATTAGGTTAGGTTAGGCTTAGGTTAGGTTAAGTTAGATTAAGTTTGGCTAGGACCAACTATAGTTAAGCTAGATTAGGTTAGGTTAGGCTTAGGTTAGGTTAAGTTAGATTAAGTTTGGCTAGGACCAACTATAGTTAAGCTAGATTAGGTTAGGTTAGGCTTAGGTTAGGTTAAGTTAGATTAAGTTTGGCTAGGACCAACTATAGTTAAGCTAGATTAGGTTAGGTTAGGTTTGGTTAAGCTGGGTATAAAAGAAAAATAACCTGGAGATATACAGGCCAGTCCCCTCTCTACTAACACATTACCTGCAGTGCCCAATGATATTTCAGAGTTCCACGAATTTACCTTTTGATTGGCTGTCCCGATCCACTTAAAATCAAAATGGGTCATTAACCACACCGTCCAACTGGCAACAAAATGTTTACCGAGTCATTTTTACATCTTTTTTTTTTTTGCAATAATGAAATCCATGCAAATTAAAAAATGTCCAATATGATGTTTTGGAATTTTTTTTTGCAACATCCGAGTACATGCAACATTACAAGAACATTTATATATTATTTTTTTTTGCAATATTTGAGTCAATGTAATTCTAAGTAAGAAGGAAATTAGTGAAATATTTGCAAAATTTTCGTTCGTGAAAGATTAAAAAATCCTAATTTATTGCAAGTTGCCATCATCCTTACTGCTGTCACTGCCATCAATACTACCACCACCCCTACCACCACCCCTACCACCACCCCTACCACCACCCCTACCACCACCACTACCACCACCCCTGCCACACCCTACCACCACCCTACCACCACCCCTACCATCACCCTACCACCACCCCTACCATCACCACCACCACCATACCACCACCACCCCTACCACCACCCCTACCACCACCACTACCACCCCTACCATCACCCCTACCACCACCCCTACCACCACCCCTTCCACCACCACTACCATCACCCCTACCACCACCACTACCACCACCCCTACCACCACCCCTACCACCACCCCTACCACCACCACTACCACCACCCCTACCACCACCACTACCACCACCCCTACCACCACCCCTACCACCACCCCTACCACCAACCCTACCACCAACCCTACCACCACCCCTACCACCACCCCTACCACCACCCCTACCACCACCCCTACCACCACCCCTACCATCACCCCTACCACCACCCTACCACCACCCCTACCACCACCCCTACCACCACCCCTACCACCACCCCTACCACCACCCCTACCACCACCACTACCATCACCCCTACCACCACCCCTACCACCACCCCTACCACCACGAGAGGAAGGTACAGTGTAACTAGTGTAGATAACATGAATTTAATATGGCAACACTAAGAGAGGGGCAGTCAATTAGGCATTTTTGTAGCTAATTAATTACTGTAATTAGCATAATGTATTTTCGTAGACGGTTTAGCCAGAAAATACAATAAATACAATAGACATGGGTGGGTCTAGTGAGAGGAATTATTATACAACATTTAATACAAACTGGTTAACGGCACACACACACACACACACACACACACACACACACACACACACACACACACACACACACACACACGCACACAGTCAGCCGTCGCCACATAAATCAATCTTCCTTCTTCTGGGTGTAGCTAAAACGATTGGGGGAATTCTGGGCTTTAGGAACAGAGGACATAAGGGTGATAATACCACCAGCCGCCACAGACACGAGAGAGAGGAGTTGGTTTTAAGCTATTTTGACCTTTAGGTAGTAAGGGTATAAGGTTGGTTTTACCGTAACTTTCCACCAGGTATGAAGAGAAGTGTATTGTGGTATTTTAGTCATTGTGGAGGGGAGATAGAGAGGTGATAATACCGTATGAGTTAACGTGGAGAAAGAAAGAAAGAAAGAAAGACAAAAACAACTGATAATAAAAACAAAAAACACAAAACCGACCAAAAAAAAACATAATAACCCTTAACAAAGTAATAAATAAAGCCGATAATCCCCCCAAGCTAATACAACGGCAAGAAAACAGTAATAAACCATTATGGGTCTTATGCATGAAGGAAATAGATGCTATATGACCCTTAGATACATAGAACACAGAGGCGATAATGGGTTAAGGATACAATGATCACAAGCAGATTTTAATTATCCCACTGACAACAACAACAACAACAACAACAACAACAATAACAACAACAATAATGCTTCTCTCAAAAACTACCGTCCACATCATCACTACAACATTGTCTTCACCTGTTGATGTGTGACGTCTCCTACAGGTGAGGTCAGAAGAATATGCTGGGTCTATTACGAGAGGCAACACACCTGTCCTTTAAACACCTGACACCATTAAAATATTCTTAAACACCTGTAATCAATAAAAAAAATCCTTAAACACCTGTAAAAATATTTCCCTTAAACACCTGTAAAAATTTCTCCCTTAAACACCTGTAAAAATATCTCCCTTAAACACCTGTAAAAATATCTCCCTTAAACACCTGTAATCAACAAAAAATAATAAAAATAATTACGTTCCACATCTGTGTTCACTAAATCGATTCCAGTATACACCTGTGTGGCAACTACAGTCCTATACACCTGTTGCGAGGCCGTGTCAGGAAACACACACACACACACACACACACACACACACACACACACACACACACACACACAGAGTGATAAACAAACTTAACTTATTCCCAGAACCTTTTGCCACACCGCCACTAATTAAAGGTCTTACCTGAAATATTCTAACGGAGCCTCAATTACCTGAGAGCTACTGACACCCCTGATAGATCAATAGATAGATAGATAGATAGGCAAATACAGAGAGAGAGAGAGAGAGAGAGAGAGAGAGAGAGAGAGAGAGAGAGAGAGAGAGAGAGAGAGAGCCAGCTTTCTGACGTTAAGAAGAATTATCCTCACCTAAACTGCACTCAAGTCAAGATCTTACCCGCCCTCCCAGCTCACACACACTCTCCTAAGCTGGCGACCGTGACCTCTTGACTTTTAAGTGTTAAGCAGGTCAAAGACAGGTCATTGGTCAATACTTGTAAGAGCGCTTGGAGTCTCTCTCTCTCTCTTTATCTCTCTCTCTCTCACACACACACACTCAAAAGTATTATTCATTTTTTTATTCGTTAATTATCTTTCATTCTCTCTACTTCATTATTCTTGCTCTTGTGAGACCACACCTGGATTACGCAGTTCAGCTCTGGTCACCGTATTACAGAATGGATATAGAATCATTGGAAAGAATTCAGAGGAGAATGACAAGACTAATCCCGGGCATTAGGAACCTTGAGTATAGAGATATGTTAAAGCATCTTAATTTGCACTCCCTCGAGAGACGTAGAACGAGGGGCGACCTGATAGAGGTGTTTAAGTGGAAGGCAGGGCTAAACAACCAGGAGCGAACTCGTAACAATGGTTTTAAATTAAACAAATTTAGATTTAGGCACGAAATAGGTAAACATTGGTTTGGAAACAGAGTAGAGGATGAGTGGAACAAGTTACCAAATATCATCATTAACTCGAATACGCTGAATAGCTTCAAACACAGGTTGGATGCTTATATGAGCAATAGGGGTTGGGTGTAAACGGGACTGCCCAGTATGGACCAATAGGCCCGCTGCAGTTTCCCCCATTCTTATGTTCTTATGTTAAGTATATAATATATTTTGAGGCCTAGATGGCTGCTCCCCCCCCCCCCCCCCCCACATACAGAGAGGAGGCAGGTGTTCATGACGTAGAGGAACACCTGTACACCTGTGACTATCACCCTATGACCCTGAGTGTGTGTGTATGCGTATGTGTGTGTGTACGGAAACATGTATACCACCAATCCCGTTCCCACGATATATACATACATACATTCTACCACATACACTAACAGACAAACACATAAACACACTTTATAATCCCATAATAATAATAATAATAATAATAATAATAATAATAATAATAAAACACAAATAAATAAAATAAATAAATAAATAAATGAAATAATAAGGTCACATTCACCCCGCCTATTGTTAATCGACATCCACCACAGTCGAATATAATTGTAATCGACGTCCACTATATTCGAGTCAATATTACGATGGTTCCATGATTAGTGTACACAAAGCCGCCCTTACCTCGACAGCATAACTACGTCTAATTAATTATGTATCACCACAACATAACTACGTCTAATTAATTATGTATCACCACAGCATAACTACGTCTAATTAATCATGTATCACCACAGCATAACTACGTCTAATTAATTATGTATCACCACAGTATAACTACGTCTAATTTATCATCTCTCTCTCTCTCTCTCTCTCTCTCTCTCTCTCTCTCTCTCTCATTCTTTCTTTTCTCTCCTATTCTTATTCTATGTTCGTTTGTCTCATTAATTTCTACTCCTCCCTCCTTCTACATCTTCCTGTCTCCTTATTTCCTCCTTCTTCCTTCTCATGTCCTTCCTCTTCCTCTCCGTGTCCTGTCTTCTAACTCTTCCTACCCCCTTGCCTCCTCTTCCTTCCTTCCTTCCTTCCTTCCTCTTTTTGCCAGCACAAACACACGTCCAGCGACACTCAGCTGCTACGTGGAAACACACACACACACACACACACACACACACACACACACACACACACACACACTTTCATCCTTAGAGAAAAAAAACTACTCAGTATTTTTGACGACGAATGAAAAAAAAACACAAACACAAACACAAACACGAAAGCGTTTTAAATACATTTATATAACGTCAGGGACAGCGATCTCAGAGAGGCACTTACTCGTATACATGTAAACAAAACATTAAAACAAAACACACGAAAAAAAACACACAACATTTGAAAGGTATTTATATCAAGAGGCGGCACGAGGAAAAAAATTTAGTCGTGTGTGTGTGTGTGTGTGTGTGTGTGTTTATGTCTCTGTTATGTCTGTCTGTCTGTCTCTCTGTCTCTCTGTTGTTTGTTTATCTTCCCGTCTGTCTGTATATTTTTCTGTTTATCTATTGACACATAAATAAATTCTCTCCAAAAAGCAAACTACAGAATGAAAATAATAATAATAAATTCTCACCAAACACTTCTTGGAATTTTCTCACCTAGGTTGGTGAGTTGTGAGGTGACTAAAGAGGCCGATACGGGACCGGCAGGGTCGTCCACATTCGTTGCATGTGTGGAGGGCTGCATTTAGTGCGGGAGGGGCGGTGGCAGCGTCTTTCCGGCGTTGGCGCTTGTTTGCCTCGGTGTACAGTCGGGCTAACTCGAAAGTATTGACACCTTCTCGTGCGGTGCCCCTCCAAGCGTTACGGTGTGGAGTAATCGTGTCCCAGGTGAGGGGATCGATTAGGCACTTTTTCAGGTTTGTCTTAAGACTATCCTTATAACTTTTCAATTGCCCGCCGGCGTTACGTTTACTATTCGTTAGGTGAGTGTAAAGTAGCTGCTTTGGCAGTCAACTGTCGTCCATGCGGGTATCATGGCCAGTCCAGCGAAGTTGTTCGTGGATAATGGTAGCCTCGATGATCCTACAGTTGGTGTCAGCAAGAATACTGGCATTTGTTCTCTTGTCTTCCCAGCAAACTCGAAGGATGGAACGTAGACTACGGTGGTGAAAGTTTTCAAGTGCCATGATGTGCTTCCTGTATGTGACCCATGTCTGCCAAACGCTTGAGATGCACATCTGATCCGATGCTGAATCTCTTCATCGATGTCCGCGGTGGTGGACAGGTGGGAGCCGAGATACCGAGAGTGGGTAATATTAGAAAGGGTAGTACCGTTAAGGTAGATGGATGGCGGAGGTGTGTCTGAACCTGGGGCAGGCTGAAAGAGAATCTGAGTCTTACGGATATTCTGAGGTGTGCATACGCATCTGTGTAGGTGTTCTGGATCTCCTGTAGGTCGTGTTCAGTGTGAGCAACAAGTTTGAGGTCGTCTGCATACTGAAGTTCAGTAATGGAAACTGCCGACACCTTTGTTCTTGCCTGGAGTCGTCTTATGTTGAAAAGACCCCCCTTCACCTGGTACTCGATGTCCACCCTGCCGGCTAAATTGGCACTGGCACGAGTAAGGAAGGCAGCCAAGAAAATGGAAAAGAGAGTTGGTGCCAGTACACACCCTTGTTTAACCCCTGTTTGGATGGGGAAGAACTCAGACTGGGTGCCATTGTGCAGGACACTGCCGTTCATGCCATCGTGGAGTTGCCTCACAATGGCGATGAATTTTGGTGGACAGCCAAAACGGCTCAGGGTCCACCAGAGGGCTTCCTGTTGACCGAGTCGAAGGCCTTGGTTAGGTCAATGAAAGCCATGTACAAGTCACGACGCTGTCCTCTGCACTTTTCCTGTATCTGGCGGCCAGGAAAGATCATGTCAGTGGTGCCACGTGATGGTTTAAAACCACATTGAGATTCTGGGAGGAAGTTTTCTGCCTCAGGAAGGAGTCTGTTTAAGAGGACTCAAGCAATAATCTTGCCAGCTACGGACAGCAGCGATATCCCACGGTAGTTGCCACAGTCTGACCGGTCTCCCTTGTTCTTATAAATATTGACAATGGAAGCGTCTTTAAGAGCTTGGGGGATTTCCTCCTTTTCCCATATATTCTCCAGGAGAGAGTGGAGACGGCTGGTAAGCAGAGGTCCTCCTGCTTTATACACCTCAGCTGGGATTCCATCAGGCCCTGAGGCTTTGTTATTTTTCATCTGGTTGATGGCAGTAACTACCTCATCCATGGATGGAGGAAAGCTGAGGTGGGTTAGCTCTGGATGCTGCGGGACCTGCTGGGTAGTCAGGACATCCACATCGGTATTTTGGTTGAGCAATGAATGGTAGTACTCTTTCCAGCGCTGAAGGAGGCCTTCATCGTCTTTAATTATGAAATTACCGTCAGATGAGCGGAGGAGGGCTGCGCCACGAATGGTTAGTCCATAAAATGTTTTAATGGAAAAGAAAAATTCGCGCATCTTGTGCTGATCTGCATGTTTTTGTATTTCACATGCTTTATTTTTCAGCCACTCGTTCTTTAGAATGCGAAGTTCTCGCTGGCCGCCACTTTCTTCTTGCGGAAGGTGTCAGCTTTGGTCCGAGACTGAGGGTTGTTCTGCCAGTCAGTAAAAGCAGCATGTTTATCATCGATGAGTACTTTGATTGCCGGGTCATTTTCATCAAACCAGTCCTGGTGTATTCTTTTGGTCTGGCCGAGGGTCTCTGCAGGTCTTTTGTCATAACAGTATTAAGAGTAACCCATTCGGTACTGGGATTCGCGTTGTTTGCTATTGGGTTGTTTATAAGCCCCTGTTCGAGCTGCTCTCTGAAAGCATGTGCTACTGCTGGGTCCTCCAGACGTTTAGTATTAACACCTCTTCTGGAGGCTTGCTGCCTTTCGCCGTTTTGGGGCGATATGAAGTGAGAATTTGGCTCTGACAAGTCGATGATCAGTGTCATAGTGGTCTGAGCCAAGCTTGGCATGGGTGATGAGGACATCTCGACGATCTCTTTCTCTGACAACGATGTAGTCAATGAGAGGCCAGTGTTTGGATTGTGGATGTTGCCACGAACTCTTGAACTTGTCAGCCTGCCGAACAAGGTATTGGTGATAGTGAGGTTGTGTGCAGCACACTTGCTGAGGAGGAGTAGGCCGTTGGCATTACACTTGCCTAGTCCATTTCTCCTTATAGTTCCTTGCCAAATGCTAGCATCTCTGCCACTGTGGCATTGAAGTCACCAAGGAGCACAATCTTGTCTTCTCTGGGGATAGAGGTTAGCGTTCTGTCAAGGTCGGCATAAAAAACCTCCTTGATGTCATACTCTGCATCCAGTGTTGGGGCCTATGCACTGATGAAAAAGGCATGACGTGAGTGATTCAGTGGAACTCGAAGCGTCATGAGGCGCTCGTTGATCCCAATAGGCATTTCAGTTAACCTGTGTAGGATGCGTTGGCAGATGGCAAAGCCAACTCCATAAATGCGGTTTCTCTCTGCAGCAGGCTCATTCTTCCAGAAGAAGGTATAGCTGGCCCCCATCTGGGAGCCGGGACTCACTGATGGCTGCTATGTCGATGTTATACCTAGCCAGCTCTTTTGCCACAAGGGCAGTTCTTTCAGGATGCTCATTTGTGCCAGTATCCAGAAGGGTCCTGCCATTTCATGCAGCGACCATAAGAGGTAGTATGATTTGTTTTTGTTTGGATCTGTGATTTTGACTGTGTTTTCGACCGCATAAGGATGACCTTACTGGGTACGGTTGCCCAGTCAGGTTGGGTTTTTAGTTAGGCTAAGTTTAGGGCACCTTTTCTAGCCCCCTCCCCATGTGGGGTGAGTAGAGTGGCTCCTCGAAAGGGCTGCTCAGTCGCACAGATAGGACCGGATTGCACTGCTGCCTAGGTCCCAGTACATAAACGACCATTTTATCTGTGCCGCCCACGTGCAGAGTTGTGACTTGAGACTCCTGGCAGTCATCTCTGCCTGTCAATGGTCGCCACTCGTCCGTCGCCAAAAGACTTTTGGGGATATAGGGGTTTTGATGACGATGAGAGGTATGATGAACTGGATGATAACTGCACGTGAGTTGATTTATGTGGTGAGGCAGGAGCACAGGCTGCAACCACACATCTTGGCTCTCCCTTTTCCTGATCCAGTGGTGCAAGTGTTGCAATGACTGGGGAGAGGGAGAGCTGCAATGGAATGCCGAAAGCCCAGTCCGTTGGGTTTCGCCTTAGTAGGCTGTCCATCAGGCATTGCCTTCATCCGCTGGTGTAGTCATTGGGTTTCCACGATGGTCACCTCTTCCGCCTATACCGCCGTTGGGGTCTTGTTGGAGCTCTGTAAACATGTCTGCCTGATGCAGGGCTCCACATCAGATTTTTCGTTAGGGGTTTACTCCCGTAGCCTTATACCTCCCAAAAGGCAGCGGGGTGTTTGTGGGGGAGATGGTGTGTTTGTGTGTATGTTGGTAGGCACCAGGGCGTGTCCACATGCCAGTGGACCTATGCGCCATCCCTCTAGGGCCCACTGCTACTGCGAGATCCCCTGCTGGTCTAGCCTGGGCGCACGAGGCACCCAGTTGCCGTGTGTTGCCATGAGGAGACACAGCAGGAGTCTTGATGGTGAGGAGGCTGTGTACTGGCAGGGGAAGACTTATGCAAGTTGCTTCCTTGTTCACCACGAGGGCTAGCCAGCGGCAGCTGAAAGCGAGAGGGAGCAAGCAGTGCTTGTACCTTAAGACTAACATAATGCTGCCACACTAGATGCATTTCACCACTCTGTGTACGACACACACACACACACACACACACACACACACACACACACCTCACCTGGCTTACTTTAGACAATACATAAAACACCAGCTTAGAAATATCGGTGATTTTACTCCACTGATTATACAGATGTGTTGTTTAAGTAAAGTATTATACAGTATACAGTGCGACCTGCTGACAAAAGAGGGGATAGCTTAGAGGTCAAGGTTCAATGGTCTGACATTTAGTGGGGTACAGGGGTCTCTCTCTCTCTCTCTCTCTCTCTCTCTCTCTCTCTCTCTCTCTCTCTCTCTCTCTCTCCTGTTAATAACCGCGTGAGAAATATTTAATGTCTCGAGATATGAAAAACGGGAACCAGGAATGTGTTTTTTTCTGTGTGTGTGTGTGTGTGTAATTCACCGAAGCATTGCGTGACCGCTGCTCAAGAACCAACACACATACAGACACACGAATGAACGACTCCTGACGGCTATTTAGTCAGCTGGAACAGGTCTTGAGCAAAGGTCGTGAACAGTGGTCATGTATTGCTCGTAAAAGGGGTCGTAAGTATAGGTCGTAATCGTGGATTGGAATCGTGAACAGAGACCCTATCAGGGGTCGTGATCAGGGCACTTAACAGGGGTCGTGAACAGGGCACTTAACAGGATTCGTGAACAGGGCACTTAACAGGGGTCGTGAACAAGGGTCGTGTGCTCAGGTGATTACGATACCTGACCAGTCTCCAATTAACTAAGATGAAGGATTCGAAGCTGGCATACTGTACCTGTCGTGTGTAGCACAATGTACTGTGGCAGACAGACCGCTAACACACACACACACACACACACACACACACACACACACACACACACACACACACACCCAACACACACACACCTCTCCCCACATCCTTGACCACCGTAGGGTCCAGACCTATTCAGCCGCTGCTCCTGCTGAGCCCCTGCCCCCCTTGGCCACTCCCCAAGTCCCTCTCCCCGACTCATCCTCACCACCGGGATATCAACATAATCAAAAGTGACAATATCGTTTCGGAAAGAAGTGGGATCAGTGTTGAACAGTGATGAACAGTGTTTAAGCTAGTGAATTCAGCACTAGACAGTACCAGTGAGAGCCGTGACCCACCACTGAGATAAGAATCCCTGGGAACTGACCGACATATTTTGACAAGGAGGTGCTAATCAGTCCACCCTGGGAACAACAGTGGGTCGGCTTCACACCTGACTACGAGATAACACAACACCACCCAGCAGAGTGAGGTACTGTGACACCACACCACCCGGTGTCCCCATGACCACGTGAGGTCCTTCATATCAACCCCCGAGGACGAGTTACTACACCACGTGAACACCACACCACCTGGTGTCTCCATGACCAGCCCAGGCCCGGGCCATCAACTGTAAACTATAATAATTTGTATGTTTAATCAATGTTCCTTCTCCTTTCAGTAATGAAAGCTTTTGTTAAAAGGCCCACCCACCCCATGTCTTTGTATGTAATAAGTAATTTTTGTCCAATGTATATTTTCAGCCTTCGAGCTGTAGAACTTTTTCAATAAACCGTTAATTATTATTATTATTATTATTATTATTATTATTATTATTATTATTATTATCACACACACACACACACACACACACACACACACACACACACTCATCCCCCACCCACCCCTCCCCCCATCCACCCCTCCCCCCCACCCACCCCTCCCCCCATCCACAACATTCCACTCACTCACATAAGCTAGACAATTTCATCTTATTACAGTTAGTTCACTACAGATTAAATATTAACTCCCGCTTCTTGTATATTAAAATGGAATCCCTCTGTTGGTTGTGTCGTTGCAGGCAGAGGCAGCAGGTGGGCCAACACTGCAGTGAATACATGAAAACTGAACACTACATTGCAACACCAAGTTAGGGAACGTATTCTAATGTATGCTATCAGAGAGTAACATCGGCGTGGGGAGTGAAGGAGGGGTGGGTTGAGGTGGGTGGGTTGGGGTGGGTGGGTTGGGGTGGGTGTGTGGGTGGGTTGGGGTGGGTGTGTGGGTGGGTGGGTGTGTGTTTCTTTCTCTCTCTCTCTTTCTCTGTTCCATCTCTCCACCCTTACACCCACCCCACCCTCCCACCCACCTACCCACCCACCCACACTACCCACCACACCCATCTCCACCCTCACACGCACCCAGACGCAAGTACTTCCAGGGGCGAGCTACCATAAGGAACGTACCAGCAAATGGACTTACTTTACATTCTCTCGGCAAACCTTTGTTGTTCTGAGTGTGAGTTGCCAATTTGGGCCCCCCGAGGCTTTACGTGTTGGCTACTCCCCTTGGTTACTATGTCTTTCTTCTTTCTTCTCTATTATTTCTTTATTTCTTCCTTTCTTTGTCTTTTTTTTTGGCTCTTCTTTTTGTTTTCTTTCATCCTTTCTAGTTCTTTGTTTCTTTGTTTCTTTCTTCCTTTCCCTTCTTCTTTTTCTTCAACGTTCTTCTTCTTCTTCTTCCTTCTTCCCGCTCCTCTTCTCCCTCTTACTCTTTCTCCTCCTCCTCGTCTTCTCCTTCGTCCTCCCCATCTTCTTCTTCCTCTTTCTCATCCCCTTCCTCCTCTTCCTCCTCTCATCCACGCCCCTCCTCCTTGTCTGGTCTGCATCATCTCTTCCTCTTCATTACCTCGTTCCAGAATCCTTCCTGATCGCCTCCAGGTACAATAACGGGGTATATGGAGCAAGGAGGAGGAGGAGGGGGAAGAGTGGGAGGAGTGGGAGGAGTGGGAGTAGGAAGTGGATGAATAGGTAGTGGGGGAGTGGGAGTGGGAAGTGGAGGAGTGGAAAGAGGATGAATAGCAAGAAGAAGAGGAGGAAAAGGAAAAGTAGGAGGAGGAGGAATAGAAGGAAGAGGAAGAGGAGCTCGAAGAGGAGGTTGAGAAGTAGGGTCAGGAGGAAGAGGGAGAGGAACAGTAATAAGAGGGCCAGGAAGAATAAAAATATATATCTAACCTAAACCTAACCTAAACCTAACCTAAACCTGACCAACATAAACCTAACCTAAACCTAACCTAAACCTGACCAACATAAACCGAACCTAAACCTAACCTAAACCTAACCTAAACCTAACCTAAACCTGACCAACATAAACCTAACCTAAACCTATCCTAAACCTGACCAACATAAACCTTGACTCTCATTCCGGCAATAACACCCACAGGCGCGTCTCTCGTAGCTCTGATGGCAGTGGTTAATGCAAATAGCCGCTGGAACACTGCCCTAGACACCTCACTCCACCCCTGAACCCTTGGACCTCACCCCACCCCTGAACCCTTGGATCTCACCTCACCCCTGAACCCCCCCCGACCCCACCCGACCTCACCCGACCTCACCCGACCCCACCAGCATCAGCAGATATCCGTGAACCATCCCGTAGTGACATATTCCTGACGAGGTATTGACAAGCTTGGTAGGAATACTAGCGACGCAGTGCAGTGTTCCGAGTGGCAATGACAGCACCCCCACTTACGACAGATGTGAGGTCCTTCATCATCAAGGAGGAGGAGGAGGGATACCACGTCTAGGTAATGGTGCTGGAATATGGTGCAGGGGACATCACTTAACACAGGGGGACGGAGAGGGCTTTTGTCGTTCGTAATGGTGCAGGGGGGGCCATCATGAAAGAGGCCACCGCGTCTTGTTGTAGGTTATGGTGCTGGAGTATGGTGCAGGGGCCACCACCAAACACACACTGCGTTTTGTTGTTCATAGTGACGCAGGGATTTCATACAGGAGCCATCATCAACCACACCACGTTTTGCTCTTCGTATTAGTAGTGGTGATAGTGATGACATGTTGTGCCTAATGGTTCCAAGAGTCTCACCAAATACACCAGTACCACCTGCAGTAGCTGATAACTCCTTCCAGTGTTGATTTCCCGCCGGCCATAACCCTCCGCCAGGCGATGAGCTCAAGAGACGGTGTAGTGTGGGGGTGATGAAGGCCCCGTCACGAGTCATGTTGTCTGGGATGTGATTTATGCATTGAGGAGCAGTTTAGGTTGTCTGGTCACTTACAACTGCCTCTTACGTCACTTCCTGCTGCCTCTTACGTCACTTACTACTGCCTCTTACGTCACTTACTACTGCCTCTTACGTCACTTCCTGCTGCCTCTTACGTCACTTACTACTGCCTCTTACGTCACTTCCTGCTGCCTCTTACGTCACTTACTACTGCCTCTTACGTCACTTACTACTGCCTCTTACGTCACTTACTACTGCCTCTTAAGTCACTTACTACTGCCTCTTAAGTCACTTCCTACTGCCTCTTACCTTCACTTACTACTGCCTCTTGACTCACCAAAAATCTTCGACTGGATAGCTGTTTACATGATAGATAGATGTGTGTGTGTGTGTGTGTGTGTGTGTGTGTGTGTGTTAACCTGCCCATGCACGAATTTCATCAACATCTTCACAAAAAATACTTAATGTTTTCTCTTACTAATTTACTCACACGCCCGTAAGACAACAGCCTGGCCAGAGTGTGATTAAACTTTAGTTAAATCTGGAACAAGCTCAAGGTCACGTAAGGTCACGAACTTAACTTAATTTAACCTAACCTAACTTAACCTAACATAACTTAACTTAACCTAACATAACTTAACGTAACATAACTTAACCTTATTTAACCTAACCTAATTGAACATAGCCTAACTTGTGAAATATAGTAATTGAAACACACACAGCCTGGTCATCTTCCCTCAACTCTACCCAACAACGTCAGCTAGAGAAGGTACAGAAAAGGGCCTGCAGAATAATGCTCGGCGCTGAATACTCAGGCTACACCAACGCTCTCTCCACCCTGGAAATGCCATCCCTCAGTGACCTCCACCACCAAGCACTGGAAAGGTTTGGCAGCCAACTAATGCACCACCCTCGTCATCGCCACCTCCTGCCACCTGCAGCCCCCCACCCACCTCGCGCAGTCCGCCACTACAACAAAATTCAGCCCATTAGAGCCCGCACCGATAGATATAAGAACAGCACCATCCCATCTATTGTTAAAATAATAAACAACTCCTGATTTATGTACTGTACAGCCCTGTAAATGAATTCAATGCATATTATATCATTATGCCTAAATCAAATGTAAGTCTGTATATTTTCAGCCACCGGCTGCAACTCTATTAATAAACCGTTTATTATTATTATTAATATTATTATTATTATTATTATTATTATTATTATTATTACACACACACACACACACACACACACACTCTCTAGACTTAATAAAAACCCATCTACCATAAACGACCATCCTCCCCCTCCCTACAAAATAGTCGAACCGTTCCTATTAACCGATAAACACGAATTATTTCGCACCAGCAACCATTAATCCCCCCTTATATAGCCATTAACACAAGTAATGGAAGCGACAAACATACACAAACATAAGGGATTTAATTTTCTTTGAGCAAGTCGGAGTGAGTTCCCTCCCCCCCCCCTTTTTTTTTCCAAGGATTATCGGGAGTTTAAATAAGTTAGGTCAGTGTGTGTCCTGGGGATATAAATGGTATTGGAAATTATGGGTGAGGGGAGGAGGAGGTGGGGTCTAGGAGGGGGTGGAGTAGGGGGGTGAAGTGAGGGTGTGGGGGTGGAGGGGGGGGGGGTGCGGGGAGGGGTGAAGGGTAATAGCCAAAGGGTTTTGTAATTAAAATTACTATTATTATAACTATTATTTTGTTATCTTAAAAAAAACAATAATAAAAAAAATAACAACAATAATAACAAAAGCAACAACAACAACTTCACAACCCCTACTACAACATAAACACAACCTGCACTCAAATAATCAAGCCACGACCATCCCCGCTAATGGTACAGACGCTTACCAACACATTTTTACTCGCATATAAACTGGGCCACAACTTTTTCACTGCCGCTAAATGCTTCCTCGGACAAAATTATGCTGCAGTCGTCTCTATAAGCGTTCTGGAAATAATTTGTCTCCTGACTACTGATTTAGGGAATATTTGGGGGAATTTTTAGGGAATATTTTCTTCGCTGGGGATTTAGGGAATATTTGGGGGAATTTTTAGGGAATATTTTCTTCGCTGGGGATTTAGGGAATATTTGGGGGAATTTTTAGGGAATATTTTCTTCGCTGGGGATTTAGGGAATAT
>CAUDMG010000827.1:598214-628214 GCA_958450375.1 Homarus gammarus
ACCAGATGAACAACGATGCCATTGTGGAATCCGACTGCGAGAGAGATTTAGGAGTAATGATAAGTAGGAATCTTAAGCCAAGTAAACAATGTGTTTTTGCTCGTAACAAGGCTAATAAAGTACTTGGGTTCATACAAAGGAGTGTTAGTTACAAGACTAGCGAGGTCTTCTTAAAATTATATCTAGCGCTTGTGAGACCTCACCTGGATTACACAGTTCAGTTCTGGTCACCGTATTACAGAATGGATATAGAATCCTTGGAAAGAATCCAGAGGAGAATTACAAGACTAATCCAGGGCATCAGGATCCTTGAGTACAGAGACAGGTTAAAGCATCTTAATTTGCACTCCCTCGAGAGACGTAGAGTGAGGGGCGACATGATAAGAGGTGTATAAATGGAATTCAGGGTTAAACAAAGGGGACATTACAAAGGTACTCAAACTATCCAACCAAGAGCGAACTCGTAACAACGGTTTTAAATTAGACAAATTTAGATTTCGGCGTGAAATAGGTAAACATTGGTTTGGAAACAGAGTAGTGGATGAATGGGACAAGTTACCAAATATCATCATTAACTCGAATACTCTGGATAGCTTCAAACATAGGTTGGATGCTTATATCAGCAATAGGGGTTGGGTATACACGGGACTGCCCAGTATGGGTCAATAGGCCCGCTGCAGTTTCCTCCATTCTTATGTTCTTGTGAAGGTAATGACAGGTGGCACTATTGGCACTAAACAACATGGGTAGGTGGCACTATTGGCAGTAAACAGCATGGGTAGGTGGCACTATTGGCACTAAACATGGGTAGGTGGCACTATTGGCACTAAACACACATACAAGAAGGGCATAAGTAACAGTGTATCAACATCATCTATTATTGTGATAAAGTGACTCTCTCTCTCTCTCGTTCCCTTAATAATTATACCACCCAAAAATCCACTACCTCTCACCACTAACAGATCCGACACACACACACCCCACACACACACACACACACACACACATCTCTTGACTTCTGGGTTAGATTCCACACCTTGGAGAATCTCTTTCAAAACCCCGTCAACCATGAGATGAGATTCTGTCAATAGTATTTCTTATTTCGTGGTTGTCAACATATTCTTACTGTCAATAGAGAACCGAGTCACTACATCTCTCTGTCAACAATATTCTGTCAGTGTGTTAGTTTGGGTCAATATTTTCTGTCTATGTGAGTTGTTGTTTATTTAATCTTTGGTCAATATAATTAATTTTTGTTAATCTTTCTTCCTTATTCTTTTTAAATCCTTTCACCTTCAAAAGACAATATTAAATCCAACTGAGTATATTTAATATCTCGTGGTGGCTGAGGTTGGATATAACACTCATCTAGCAAACCAATGTTCCCTGGTTCGATTCCCCAGTCAGAGAGGTGGTCTAGAGCCCCACTTTGTATGGTAATCCGTGTGCACTGAGCAATACTGTATATACACTATCGGGTGACCCTGGATGACCCTGGGTGACCCTAACCATGGTGGAACAATCCTTGGGTGGACCAGCATCCTGCCAAGGTGGTGGAGTAACCCACCAGCTGCTGAAGATTTGGTTAAGCTTAATAATAAACTTTGGTTAAGCTGTGGTAGTTTTATCATTATCCCTACGTCAAATTTAAGTATCGTTTCTCCCCAAGCTTAAAATACCCTAAACTTATCCCCAGCTTAAGCCAGTGAACCAAAATACCACAACCATGACATCACAATGGGCATTAACCAATCACCAATCACACACCCTCATCAACGTGGTTTTTCCGACAATATGGTACACCCCGGGACGCAGCAGTCACCAGTTTAATCTCGCGATATATTCAGAACTCGACGTTTTTTTTTCATATTATTGTAACAAAAGATTGACGTCATTCCATGTGCCACACTGATTAATTCCTGTCTGGTGACGTGTTTAGTATGGGGAATGTAGGAAGTGTCAGTTGCAGGTGAGGTTTGAGTAGAGATATTTATTTATTTATTTATTTATTTATTTTATGTTTATTTTTATATGTTTTTGTGTTTATTTATTTGTTCATGTTTATTTAATTATTTATTTATTTGTTTATTTATTTATTTGTTTATTTATTTATTTAGTTTGTTAATTTATTTGAATACTGTCCAATTTGCAGATTTTATGCGCAAAATTTCTCCCCGTTTTATAATGCATGTGCAAAATTACTTCCAGTTTTCTAATTTATGTGCAAAATTTCTTCCCGTTTTCTAATGCATGTGCAAAATTACTTCCAGTTTTCTAATTTATGTGCAAAATTTCTTCCCGTTTTCTAATGCATGTGCAAAATTACTTCCAGTTTTCTAATTTATGTGCAAAATTTCTTCCCGTTTTCTACTCTATAGTTAAACCTACTTCCCGTTTTCTGATTTATATGCCAAACTTTGTAGCGGTTCCTCATCTTTATGTAGAACGTGACCCTCACCTACATACTGAACGTCACTGAAGGGAAGGAGTCACTGTTCAAGGGAAGCACCTGAAGAATTGGCACCCCATCTTATGTCACCCTAACCATACCTACCAGGTTAAGTTAGGTTAGGTTAAGTTAGTATAAAGTAAGTTAAATTAGGTTAGTGTTAGGTTAGTGTTGTTAGAATAGGGTAGGCTAAGCTAGGTTAGGATCAGGGTGATTAATCTTCAGGTGAAATATATTGAGTTTAGCGGTAATTACCTCTCCTAACTGGTGCTAAGTGAACGTATGTAGTAAGGGTAGAGTCTTAGTCTAAACCTGGTGCCATTTTGTGTCTTCTCCCTTAAGTCAATCACCGCGGAGGATTCTCACGTCTTCAGTTACGGGGAAAAATAACCGTACCCACGTTTCTGGACCTGACAACCTGATATTTAATTTGCATTTTCTTCAGTGCTGACAGGATATTGCAGTGTGTGTGTGTGTGTGTGTGTGTGTGTGTGTGTGTGAAATATTCATGCACACACACACACACACACACACACACACACACACACACACACACACAACCATGGACAAAAAAAATTTACCTGTCCACTTTTATTAATTAGCATCCAGTGACAAGCATAATCCAATGAACAATTTTCTTTAACTCAGTTTATCACTTAACGTAGTGTCAATGATAATTAGACCACAATGAGCTCTCCATTAATACTCAGCTGCTAATTACACCTGCCTAATTGAAATGCGGCAGCTAGCCAGGTAAATATCTCACCTCGATACACCGCACTTTCTTCACTCCCAAATGATCGCTTCTGTACAGGTGTGTTCGAGTCATTCCCTTGGTTTATTTAAACTGTGTAGTCTTCTCTTCTTTACTCTTCCTTCTCTCCTTCCACTCTCTCTTCTTCTCTCTTCTCTTATTTCACTTTCCTCTCTCTTCATTACTCCTTCTTCACTCCGTCAACTCTCTCTCTCCTCTCCTCTTTTATCTCCCTCTCCCTTTCTCCTATCCTATTCCTCAACTTTATCCTCTCTTCTTTTTCTTTTTTTCCCTTTTCCTTTCTTTTCTTCCTTACTTCCTTCCTTTTCTCTCTTACTTCCTTTTGTCTACCTATTCCTTCTCCTTCTCACTCCATCCCATCTCCTTCCCTTCCTTTGCCTACCCAACCAAAAGATATTTTCATAATAATAATGACAGTAATAATAATAATAATAATAATAATAATAATAATAATAATAATAATAATAATAATAATAATAATAAAAAAAACATCTAATTAAAAAAAAACCCAGAGTGCTTTCAGTCAGTCATGGAGCTGACTAACGCGCGTAAAAAAATTACACATAACAAAAACAACGAATAAAACACAATAAAACAATATAAAATCATACAAATACATTAAAATAATGAATAAAACACAAATGTAAAAAAAAAATATAACACGTTCTAAACTCATTCACATTATACAACACCATCCTTCATACCCAGCCTTTCAAATATGCAAATTTCAATACAATATAACGTAATGATATAACTTAATTATAGCATCCAATTGTGTCATGAATTATAGAGGAATTTTTAACACATACTAACTTGGTTATAGACTTTTAAAAGAGAATTTGTCCCCGACCAATACAGCGTTGTGTTACAGTAAGATACTCAACCATACTACCATATTAACCACACTACCATATTAACCACACGACCATATTAACCACACTACCATATTAACCACACTACCATATTAACCACACTACCATAATTACCACACTACTATAGTAACCACACTACTATATTAACCACACTACCATATTAACCACACTACCATATTAACCACACTACCATATTAACCACACTACCATATTAACCATACTACCATATTAACCACACTACCATATTAACCACACTACCATATTAACCACACTACCATATTAACCACACTACCATATTAACCACACTACCACATTAACCACACTACCATATTAACCACACTACCATATTAACCACACTACCATAATTACCACACTACTATAGTAACCACACTACTATATTAACCACACTACCATAGTAACCACACTACCATATTAACCACACTACCATATTAACCACACTACCATATTAACCACACGACCATATTAACCACACTGCAATATATTAACCACACTACCATATTAACCACACTACCATATTAACCACACTACCATATTAACCACACTACCATATTAACCACACTACTATATTAACCACACTACCATATTAACCACACTAACCACACCTATATTAACCAGCGAGAGAAACACACACACACACACACACACACACACACACACACACATAGGAGCTCATGATGCAGGTGGCGTTTTCATTCCACTAAAAATTGAATATCGTTTGTCAGTTCTAGACGCTGAGTTGTCAATTACACTGAAAGCTTCCCATCACTGTCTCTCATGCCTGCCGCCTGTCTTCTCCAAACTAATTCCTGATATTTTGGTACGGTTTTTATTGTGTGGTTGTCTGTGTGTATGCGGCTGTGTATGTAACTGTGAATGTGTATGTGATTGTGTTTAAGTGATTGTATGTGTATGTGACTGCATGTGTGTAGGTGACTATATGTGTATATGTGACTATGTATGAATGTAACTGCTGTGTTGTGTTGTGCGCTAACATACCTCACACAACACAGCAAACAAAACACACAGGTGGACATGAACTTCCGGTGTATCGTGCCTTGAATCCAATATGTATGCAGTCAATGAAAAAAATATATATATTTTTTCTACTCTAACCTAAGGCAAATGTTTCTTTGTTTTCCACTGGGTGAAATACAATACCATGTGTGTGTGTGTGTGTGTGTGTGTGTGTGTGTGTGTGTGTGTGTGTGTGTGTGTGAAGGGATGCAAGAGTACTGTGAAAGAGATTGTAAACTTTGATTATACAAATATGTGGATCTTGGATGGTTTATTATTATTATTATTATTATTATTATTATTATTATGGTTATCATTATTATGATTATTATTGTTGTTGTTGTTATTATAATCACAAACATCATTATCACCACCTCTATTTCATTTACTCAACATAACCTCCCACATCCCACCACTGCCACCATAACCTCCCACATCCCACCACTGCCACCATTACCTCCCACATCCCACTGCTGCCACCATAACCCACATCCCACCGCTGCCACCATAACCTCCCACATCCCACCACTGCCACCATAACCTCCCACATCCCACCGCTGCCACCATAACCTCCCACATCCCACCGCTGCCACCATAACCTCCCACATCCCACCGCTGCCACCATAACCTCCCACATCCCACCGCTGCCACCATAACCTCCCACCACTGCCACCATAACCTCCCACCACTGCCACCATAACCTCCCACATCCCACCGCTGCCACCATAACCTCCCACATCCCACCGCTGCCACCATAACCTCCCACATCCCACCGCTGCCACCATAACCTCCCACATCCCACCACTGCCACCATAACCTCCCACATCCCACCGCTGCCACCATAACCTCCCACATCCCACCACTGCCACCATAACCTCCCACATCCCACCGCTGACACCATAACCTCCCACATCCCACCGCTGCCACCAAACCTACCACATCCCACTACTGACACCATTATCACCACCACCTCCCCACTATTGTTGTCCTCACCACTCTAAATAATCACCTTTCCTTGAGGCGCTATTCTTACATATCCAATTGTCTCTTTCCAGGATGTGTGGTGGCTGGATGCGATCTCTTTCCAGTCTCTCCCAGGCGTTGAGAGACAAGAGAGACGAATGATTGACTTCTCCTACACGAAGATGGGAAAGAGAATGTTCTTTGGTTTGACTCTTGAGATGGGAGAGAATTTTGAAGTGCTAGTTGAGATAATGAGATGCTGGTCAACTTCTAGAACATAAGGACTTCCCCGCCAAGAGACAGGGAAATACTTGACTCAAAATCCTCCGAGCTAAAACAGAAAACTATATACCACCCGATTCCTTTATCAATAATAGACTAACAAATGTAAGCCGAGATTTTGGTCCCTAGCTGCATAAACTACACTTGAGAAAAACCTCCATCATGCACGATAAACAGTATCAGTTAGGTCAGGAAATGCGAGGAATGGTCTGACCAAATGTAAATAATATAAGATTGGTGTTTAATTACCTAGATATTGTTTCAGTGTTAAATGAGGATCTAGATTTAATCTTTTAAGTGAAATATGATGACTTAAGCTCCTATGTACGATGACTAAATCCCTTTAATAGATGACTAAATCCCTTAAATACGATGACTAAATTCCTTAAATACGGTGACTAAATCCCTTAAATACGATGACTAAATTCCTTAAATACGATGACTAACTCCCTTAAATACGATGACTAAATCCCTCAAATACGATGACTTAATTTATAGTATTTCAGAGTTAAGTCAACGCTTGTATGTGGCTGTCATCATACTAAAGGGGTAGTCATTGTATTTAAAGGGCAAAGTCATCATACTAAAGGACTCAAGATACCTTAAATACTAAACTAATTCATCATACAGAAAGGATTTTAAGGTATAACTAAGGAGATGTTTACAGGGCGTGTATAGGCTCAAAAAAAATCAGTCTGAATCAAATCAACTTCAAAACCCCAAAATTGGCTAAACACCTTTAATAAAAAGTCCTCTTCCTTCCACAGGTAAATGAATGAATCAGGTGATATAGCATAAACAATGTGATAAAAGATTACACAAACTATATAAACTGTTGAAAGATTATATAAACATTATGAATATATATATATATGTGTGTGTGTGTGTGTGTTTATATGAATCGTTGGTAAAAGTAATGTTTAAATGAACATAATTGAAAAAAAAAATTATATGAAGTGAAATATAATAACATAACTTGGAAAAATAAGAAAAGGGACTTAGAAAAAAAAACTGCCCACACAGCTAAGTTCTTACTAACGTGAGGGCGTGTAGTGAAGATAAAAGAATACAGGAGGAGAAGGTGGAGGTAGAGCGTGTGGGCGGACATGTTTATTGCGGACATGTGAGGATCGACAGGCGTTATGGTAGACGTAGAGGAAGTGGTGGGTCATGGGCTCAAGAATCACCCATGATGAAGAAAGGCATCACCCACGTCATCTATAAAGGTAAGTGCCACCTTAAGTGTTTTATCGTGGTAGTAAATCATTAATGGTTGCTTAGGTGAATTATTATCATTATTTCTGAGTTTTATGTCTAGTTTTCTCTGCTGTGGATAAAGCCATGCAATTACTTCACTAGTGGGGAGCAGCAATGGATCACCTGCAGATTAGACACCCATAGTTTATTTCACCTGAAGATTAACCACCCTAAAATTAAAGTACCCCCTCCCTCCCCCCCAGATAGTGTTGTGGGGTGGTTAATCTTCAGGTGAAAAATATGGGGTGTCTAATCTTCAGGTGACAAACTGGGGTGTCTAAACTTCCTTCAGGTAATCGGAAATAATGATAATGAGAGTGGAAGACAGGTGTAGGAAGCTGCAGGTGACGTCAAGAAGAACAGGTAAACAGGTATAAATATCTCTACATTACACCTGACATCCTTAATTAACCTGGAGTAGAGAAAGCTTGAACAAAAATAGAGGGAATAGAAGATAAGATGTTGAAAGAAAACAAAAGAAAACTGTAGAAAAGGACACACACACACACACACACACACACACACACACACACACACACACACACACATACACACACACACACACACACACCAGCTCAAATCACGACGAGTCAATACAATATACAAATGCCTGAGTGAACCTCTTCCATCATCTGTCAACTCAGCCGTACCACAACTCCTGCACCGTACACGATCCACCCTACATAGTCTCCCTAAATTAGTGTAAACATTGATATTCCAAAAGAGAGACAAACAAACAATGTAAACAGTGTACCTAGTCGATGTTAATTAATTATTTTTATGACAACACCTGGAATATTTACCCTTTGTAGAGACACGAAAGATGTATATTGCTTAATCCACTGAATCTCCAAAAGTGAAAAATCCCTTGATAATCTTCACTACATGACTTTTATATGATGCTTTACTATCCTTTATTAGTTATATCTACAACTAAAGTTATTGGTTGGGTTATATTGTTAAGTTACCCAGCAAATGACACCTTTCCTCTCTTATGAAACTACCTGAAAACTCTCCGATCTATGTACCACTATCAACTACCATTCTTCTACCACTATTACTACCCCCTTATCCTACCTACTAAAACTACCACCCTCCTTCTACCACTATTACTACGTCCTAAACCTACCTACTACGAACAACGAGTAGCAACAATACACCAACACTACCTATTTCCACCACCATCACTACCCACTCACTACCACTATACCACAACCACCATCACTACCCACTCACTACCACTATACCACAACCACCATCACTACCTACTCACTACCACTATACCACCATCAACACCACTACCCACTCACTACCACTATACCACCATCAACACCACCCACTCACTATCACTACCATTACTACCACTATACCACCACCACCACCACCACTACCCACTCACCACCATCACCACTTCCCTCGAGTTCTCTGCAGGTTTCCCAGACAAAAACAGTAATTTCCTTTGCCACTTTTATAATCTATTTACAGTTCTCACCACCACCCCCACCCCCACCACCACCCCCACCACCCCCACCATCACCACCTACCCCCACTCTACAACGCAATAAAAGAGCTGAACACACTTAGTCTCACTTTGTTCATTGTTCTTATGAACACATTATTAAAGTCAATCCCAGACAGCCTCAGCAATATTACTGTTAGCTATGCTGATGATATTCTTATACTCATCGTGAAATATAAACCACCTGAACCATGTACAGTCAGCCTGTGAGAACCTCGGTCTCGTCATCTCCACTCAGACAACTAAAGTATTCAACAAACAAACTGGTAACGTGGACCATGAGAGCTTAAGATAGGTGACAACACTGCTGACTATGTCTCTTCTTTTAAATATATCGGTGTTCCTATCCCCTGTACCTCACCTGCCATACAACAGCTAACCCGCCAATGTACTGATAGGTTAAAACTCCTTAAATATGTAGCGGGGTACAACCCACATTACTAGAATTATCAAAACAATGTACCTAGGCTATATAAGATCTCCGCTAGATTACCACGCACCAGCCCTGGTCATTCGTGACGGGAAAGGCATTGACAAGCTCTAAAAAAATGCAAAATAAAGCCTGAGAATTATTCTAGGATGTCCCATGAGCACTAATGTACTTAATATGAGGAAAGAACTAGGTATACCCAGTGTTAAAGATGGAATAATTGAAGTGGACCTGATGATAGCCCTGAGGCTTCTGCGTGGTGATCCAGATAACATTGTGTCCATGAAACTGGTGAATGTAAATGGATCCAAACGACAGCTTCACACACACATGAGGATGTTTGGACTAGACCATCTTTGCAAAGTTGAGACACAGCAGCGCCTCTTACCACCCTGGCGGACATTACAACACCCACATACCCGCCCAAACGACCGGCTACACACTGTCTTTACACCTCCAACACACCGCTAAGTGAGACCTCATGAACACACATACAAACTGATAATAACATCACACAGACCACCACCCTGACGGCTCTCTTAGCACTGTCTGTGGGAGGGCTGGAAGTGCTGTCATTGTGTTCAGCCTAACGGTAAAGTGATAGAGGAAGGAGCTAGAATTAGTAACTGGTCATCCACTCTACAAACTAAACTATTTGCCATACTCACAGCCCAGAAACTTGTTGAAGACACTGACAGTCTCATCATCACTGACTCCTTATCCTCACTACTTGCTCTTGAAACCCTAAACTCAGATTGTCACCCGCTTGTCCCTGAAGCCTTATACAAGCATATGTCTTGTTGAACGGGGTATCAGGATGAAGCTGCTGTGGATCCCCTCTCACATAGGCCTCAGTTAACATGACAGAGATGAAGCCTTAACTGTCAAAACGAATCCTAAAATTTTAAATAAGAAAAAGAACTTGATGAATTTGAAGCCAGGAGACAAATACAAACGGGCACTAGTCAATCCACTGTTTACCATGATGAGATGTATCAAGTAAAACATGCATAGGGAGCAAGTAACAAGATCACTAGATTACATGATGTTGTAACCGCTAGTCTAAGGTTAGGATATAAGTACCTCTGACAGTATGTTCCTCAAGCAGATGTAAACAAGACTAAATGTAAAGTATGTGGCCAGACATATGGCCACACACTCCATATTGAGACTGTGTCCACATTTCGCACCTAGTAGCTAAGTCAACTCATATGTACAGAACTACACAAACAATGTACTAGAAATTATAACATTCAACGCCACAATATCCTAACCACTGGGGTCTGATGAACACACTTGTTGTACTCTACTCTGTAATCCCTTTTCCACTACCACTTACAAGGTGAGTATGGGGGTGCACAATAAAGTAGCTGTTGTCTGCGGCAAAATTCAAAATTCACCCCCAACCACCATTACCATAGCTCCTCCACCCCCTTCCATCCACCACCACCCCCACCCCTCCCTACCACCCACCACCACCCCTCCCTACCACCCACCACCACCCCTCCCTACCACCCACCACCACCCCTCCCTACCACCCCCCACCACCCCTCCCTCCCCCCCCACCACCACTCTACCCCCCCCCCCCCTCCCCCCCACCACCACTACACCAGCAGCATCTCCCAAGTTCCCTGTTGGAGGTCGAGACAAAAGCAGTACAATTTTTACGCTACAACTTTCCTCAACTCGAGCACTTACAGCTGACACATTATACCTACTTTCTTTTATGTAACTTTCTCTCCACACACACACACACACACACACACACACAATTTCACCATCCTTCAATCACAATTTATTTACTTCCCTGTGTGTGTGTGTGTGTGTGTGTGTGTGTGTGTGTGTGTGTGTCGTTCTCTTCTTGAAGGGGAACTCATCTGTTTTAGTTTTCAGGTTAAGTGAGATTTATAATTTTAACTTGATGGTAAACTTAATAACCAGGAGTCAGTAAATAATAATCTTTGTAAGTATATGAACTACGACATGAGAGAGAGAGAGAGAGAGAGAGAGAGAGAGAGAGAGAGAGAGAGAGAGAGAGAGAGAGAGAGAGAGAGACCTCCTTTAAAAAACTCACTTCTCGACAGGAACAGAACGCAGCATGACAACTTCTCACATAACCCAGCCCAGCCCAGCCCAACCTAACCTAACCTAACCTAACTACTAGTAGTCATGAGAGATTAACAAGCAGCAACAGGGAGTAAAGTAAAGTAAACAAATAAATAAATAAATACAATCTGGTGTTCGGTTGTCTATGATCAGCTGATTGGTGTAAACATTGATCAGCTGACTGGTGTATGGTAAACATTGATCAGGTGACTGGTGTAAACACTGATCAGCTGACTGGTGTATGGTAAACATTGATCAGGTGACTGGTGTAAACACTGATCAGCTGACTGGTGTGAACAATAACCAGCTGACTGGTGTAAACAACAGAGTGTGACTAGTATCTTGGAGTCAGTTCTCTCTATATAATATACTATATCGTTCTATCCCCACTTTAAGTTTCGTACCCTGTAAAAGTAATACATATTTGTTTTAATACTGTAAGCTCTCTCTCTCTCTCTCTCTCTCTCCATCTGTTTACTTTTACATTGATCCATGAGCATTACACACACACACACACACACACACACTTTCTCTCTTCACATAGTCATCGGTGTAACATAACCTCTCTCTCTCTCTCTCTCTCTCTCTCTCTCTCTCTCTCTCAGTATAATATAATTCGGAGGAAGGAGGGATAAAAAAATTGAGGAGGTCAGAGCAGTGTTTTTGTAAGAGTCAGCCACCATTTATCGAGAACAATATGGGAAGTCTATGGCCTCTGTTACCCACAATATTACTTACTGCCTGAAATACTGCTCCCGATATTGCCCAGGAAATACTCCCACCACACCATGATACAGCCAGACCTCCAGGAGTGTGCTAGGCAGACCAGAGTGTGACAACCTGACCTGACCTAACCTAGTCAAACTTAATCTAACATAACAGAGTCTGACCTGACCTAGCCTGACTTGATTTGACCTAACCTAACCTAAGATGACCTAACCTAATCTGATCTGACCTGACCTGACCTAACCTAACCTAGTCAAACTTAACCTAACAGAGCCTGACCTGACCTAACCTGACTTGATTTGACCTAACCTAACCTAATCTGACCTAACCTGACCTAACCTAATCAAACTTAACCTAACATAACAGAGCCTGACCTGACCTAGCCTGACTTAACTTGACCTAACCTAACCTAACCAAGCTGACCTGACCTAACCTAACCTGACCTGACCTAACCTAGTGTAAGTGAATCAGAATATAGTCAATACAGTGTTCCCATATCACTAGTTAAGTCGAATATCCAGTGTAAGAACTCATGGAAATTCGGTCAGTATCGCCTTGTTGTTTAAGTGAGCCAGTTAGATACACTCAGGACACCAGTTTAATGCTCCCCTTCGCCAGTTTAATGATCCCCTTCGCCAGTTATATGCTCCCCTTCGCCAGTTAAATGCTCCCCTTCACCAGTTATATGCTCCCCCTTACCAGTTAGGTTAAAGAGCCGCTGTGCCAACCGGGGCCATAGTATTTACCTGAGTGCTGGTAAATACTGTGTTGGAGACGCCGACAGCTGTGTGTTGTCTCAGGCCTGGGGTGGGGTGGGGTGGGGTGGGGTGGGGGCACTTAACACTATCTGACTGAGGACTGGGAATCCGGAGGTAACAGTTTCGCGTCAAATTTGCACAAGCTCTCTCTCGTTTTCCTTTTCCCTTCCCTTCCCCTCCTCCTCTCCCCCTCCTTCCTTGTGTTTCTCCTTACCCCTCCTACTCCAGCCCCTACCCTTCCACCTCCTCCTACCTCTCTCCCTTTTTCTCAGAGCCCTCCTATCCCTCCCCTTCCGTTGTTCTTTCCCCACTCCTCCTCCTACCCTATCTCTCCCTCCTCCTCCTCCTCCTACCCTATCTCTCCCCCTCCTCCTCCTCCGCCTTCGCTAAAATATTACTGTTTCTTGAAGGAAATATCAAGGAGAATTTCACCTATTAAAAATCCAAAGCGATGACTGTCGATAAAATGTGTAGACTTATGTTGTAAAAAAAAAAAAAATATGTATATAACTAAAGATTAAAATGGTACCCGGAGAGTGCAAATAACAATAATAATAATAATAATAATAATAATAATAATAATAATAATAATAATAATAACAACAAAAACAACATCACCAACAACAATAAAATAATAACAACAACAATAATAATAACAACAAGACCATAGGGCCCCAGGGTCCACCACGGCCATGGAGACACAAAACACCATAAGTTTGCCTAAAATATTGTGGAGATAAAATATTGATTATGGAACACGTGTGGTGGTGGTGGTGGTGGTGTGAGGTGGTGGTGGTGGTGGTGTTGGGTGGTGGTGTTAGGTGGTGGTGGTGGTGGTGGTGGTGGTGGTGTGGGGGGGTGGTGGTGGTGGTGGTGGTGGTGGTGGCTCCGTCAGACTAAACTTCCTCGAAACACTTCTATGTTGGTGAGTTATTGCCTGCAAAATATGTACACACACAAACATACTGTACACATACATACATACATACATACATACATACTGTACACATATACATACATTCATAATGTACACATACATACATACATACATACTGTACACATACACATACATTCATACTGTACACATACACATTCATATATACTGTACATGCATACTGTACACACACACACGGTAGGACAGCGCACCACTATGATCATAAGGTAATGTGGTTTCCTCCTCCTTGTACACCACTGTACTGACAACACTGGTAACCAACCTGATAAGGCTCCCCCTCCCTCACGGGCTGAACGAGGTGCCAATACCACAACAATGGGGTAAGGCACCGTCCCCCCCCCCCCACAGGTGCCATCTCATAATGCCAGAGGACCGTAAAGTGATGAGGCACCCTCTCTCCCTTGTGTTCCAAGCTGGGTTATGACCAGTGCCAATGAGTAGGCGTGGCACCAGCCCTCCCTCATGTGTTGACAGAGCTGTGAGGCTGGGGTGCCAATATGGAGTAATGAGGCGTGGCACCAGCCCTCCCTCGTGTGTTGACAGAGCTGTGAGGCTGGGGTGCCAATATGGCAGTAATGAGGCGTGGCACCAGCCCTCCCTCATGTGTTGACAGAGCTGTGAGGCTGGGGTGCCAATATGGCAGTAATGAGGCGTGGCACCAGCCCTCCTTCATGTGTTGACAGAGCTGTGAGGCTGGGGTGCCAATATGGCAGTAATGAGGCGTGGCACCAGCCCTTCCTCATGTGTTGACAGAGCTGTGAGGCTGGGGTGCCAATATGGCAGTAATGAGGCGTGGCACCAGCCCTCCTTCATGTGTTGACAGAGCTGTGAGGCTGGGGTGCCAATATGGCAGTAATGAGGCGTGGCACCAGCCCTTCCTCATGTGTTGACAGAGCTGCGGGACTGGTGGTGCCAATATGGCAGTAATGAGGCGTGGCACCCTCCTCCGCGACACTAAACTGCCCACTTTAGCGCCTCACAGTTTTATGAGCTGATGCATAAGCAAAATCCTGAGACTTACGGCAGCTTTTTACAGCACGTCTGCCTCTTGATGCGGCCAACCTGTGTACCAAATATTGCTTTTTCTTCAATATTTTCCCTGAAGGATTTTCTCCTCACTTCGCTTAAAATTCTCCCTCTCTTCCCTGTACAATTTCCCTCCCTTCGTCTTCCTCCTCTTCCCTAGGACTCCTCTTCCTTTCCTCAAACATCTACCCTTTCATGGCCTTCCTCTCCCATCCTCCTGTCAGGGTTTCCTATTCTTTTAATTCCCTCTCAAGTCCTTCATTCCTCTCCCACTCAAATCCTTCCTCTCCCCCCTCTTAAGTCCTTCCCTTCCCTACCTCTCAAGTCCTTCCCCTCCCCCTCTCAAGTCCTTCTCTCCTTCCTTCCAAAGTCCTCCTCTTCCTCCCTCTTAAGTCCTTCACCTCCCTCCCTCTCAAGTCCTTCCCCTCCCCTCCCACCTCTCGAGTCCTTCCCTCCCTCTCAAGTCCTTCCCCTCCCCCCTCTCAAGTCCTTCTCTCCTTCCTTCCAAAGTCCTCCCCTTCCTCCCTCTCAAGTCCTTCCCCTCCCCTCCCCCCTCTCGAGTCCTTCCCCTCCCCCCTCTTAAATCCTTCCTCCTTCCCCCTCACCAGCTTCGTGTACAGCAGCTTAAGTTTCAAGGAGGAGGTCTACTGAAGGTATACCTCGAGTGGTTTACCTAGCTAATGTGTTCCCAATCCCTTGTGTGTGTATGTCTGTCAGTGTGAGTTGTAACGCTTGAGTGTGAGTTGTAACGCTTGAGTGTGAGTTGTAACGTTTGAGTGTGAGTTGTAACGCTTGAGTGTGAGTTGTGATGTTTGAGTGTGAGTTGTAACGTTTGAGTGTGACGTTTGAGTGTGAGTTGTGACGTTTGAGTGTGAGTTGTGACGCTTGAGTATGAGTTGTAATTCTTGAGTGTGAGTTGTAACGCTTGAGTGAGTCATAACACAAAATTTCCCTCACTCAAAAAAATGTCCCTAAGTCATAAAAACCTTCTCCCCTACACAAACACTATTTACTGCTCGCGAATATTAAACCTGCCAAATAACATCATTATACAGGTATAGTTCATCCATTTATAATTTCCCCCAAATATTAATAATTCCCCGCAAATATTTTCTTCCCAAAATAAAATTCTCCCCCACCAACTTTATAGTCAAGAGTTTTTTCCCCTAAAGTACCAGTTGAGTTGAATATTTCCCCACCAGATATATTTATATATCTATACTGTATATATGACCTGACTATATATACTATATTATAAGGGAAATAATATAACAACGTAGAGGCTTCCTCCCCTAGGAATCACCAGACAGGGAAAAAAAAAATTCCCTCCCCTGCCAGGTTTATGAAGGAAAAACGTCCCCTCCCCCACCCCCCACACACCTAGGAGTCGCCCATCCAAGGTAAATTTCTCCCTGCCAGGAATTTTTTTTTACCCCGCCATTTTTATTATTATATTCCAGGGATGTTTTTTTTTTTTCCTTTTAAACTACGGAGTCAAAAAATTCCCTTGAGGGGGGGGAGGCGCAGGGAGGGGGGAGGGGAAGGAAGGAAGGAGGGAGGGGGGATATTTGACTTTTATTTTTCGTTTTGTTTTACTTTGTTTATTTCTTCAACTTTTCTTTTTGTGTTTTTTTCATTCATTTTTTTCTTTATTTTTATTTTTATTTATTTTTTTTCATTTTTATTATTTTTCTTTTGTTTGTCAGTTTCACTTAATTTCTTTTATTTTTCCATTATTTATGTTCCTTCTTTATCAATTTTTATTTTATCTCGTTTACTTTATCTCTCAATTTCTCTATCTCCCTCCTTCATCACACCTTTCTCTAGCTTCTATCAAACATTCAATTCTCTCTCTTCTTCCTTCATCATTCTCTCCTTCCCCCTTCTTGCATTATTATTTTCTTCCTATGTTAATATCATTAATTGCTCCGAATACAGGGGAAAAAAAGGGGAAAAAAGGGGAAAATATTTAGAAGTAGGAAAAAAGGGAAAAAATGTAATTAATTGCTTTGAATGGACATAAAACTGAAGGAAAAAAAGTAAAAATTTAAATCCTAGTGAGTAATGATTTGGGAAGTAAATATGTCATTAAAAACCAAATAAATAAATAAATAAAAATAAAAATATCTAAAAAAAAACAATTATTTCAAAAGTAAATACCGAGGAAAAATGTTGAAGTAGAATACGAATATTTGAAGAAAGAGAAACTATAAGATATGAAGAAAAATACTTAAATATACGTAAAAATTTAAAATAAAAATAAAAAGAAAAAGTACTTATTTTTTTAGGAGTGAAATAAAAACAATAATGATAAGAGACAATAAGATTAAATTCAAATAATTAGAATAAACATAGGAAAAAGATTGGATTAAAAAACGAAAAGAACAAAATAAATAAAATAAAATAATAAAATAATAACAAGAAACTGAATACAAAATATCGTAAAATGTAAAAAAAAAGTTAAAAAAAAATGTAAAATTAACATAAAAAAAATAAATAAATAATGAACAAAATGTAAAATTAATGATTTTTTTTAAATAATGAAAAATATGTAAAATTAATATAGACAAAAATTAAATAATGAAAAAAAAACAATGAAAACTTAAGATACAAAATGTTTTAAGAAATACAATACATCATAGTGCCTCAAAATACAATACCCACATTTTTTGTTAACAGCCGTAAATTCTGCCAAAGTGAACTGATAATAAAATAAATTCACATAAAATAACAATTAACTCGATTCCATGACAGTTCAAATACACGTAATTAAATACAATATCATAATAATACACCTGCAATAACTAGGCGACAGGTAAAGCAATATTAGAGCTATTAATTAATAAATATATAGTCAATAGCAATTAATTAGTATATATATGACACCAGTATCAGCTTAATATACAAATAAATGCAGGAAAATTATATAGATTATATCTGGGTAAATATATATATCGATTAAATAAATGAAATAGACTAAATTAAATACGAATTAGGGAAATACTAAGGTAGAATTATGTATACCCCCCAAAAAATAGCCAGAAGACATAAATATACATGTATTAATTATGAATACTGTACATAGGTTCAGTATCTAAGGTCGTTTACGTGTATAATAGCTAGTTAGGTTAGGTTAGGTTAGGTTAGGTGGAATACTGGACAGACAAACAGACACACAGACATACAGACATACAGAGCCAAAGACGATCATAGACAGGTATACAGATAGACAGATAAAGACAGGCAGACGGACGGACGAACGGACAGAAACTGCGACAATAGGCCTACCCTCCCTTTGATTTCGGGCACCATAACCACAAACAACAACAACCACAACCGTAAACAATAACTACAAACACTCAAACCGCAAACAACAACCATAACTACAAGCAACAACAACAACAACAACCACATCCTTAACCAACAACAACCACAACCAACAACAACCACAACTATAACCACAAACCATAAAAATTAACTACAAAACAACCATCACAACAACAAAACAACCACAAACAACCATAACCACCATCACCAGCAACCACAACTATAACCACAACCACTCAGAAGAAAAAAACAATTACAACCCGCAAGTGTACAAAGGGAGAAGTGGAAGGCTGGACACTAAGGTAACTACGTCAGGAGAGAGAGAGAGAGAGAGAGAGAGAGAGAGAGAGAGAGAGAGAGAGAGAGTAATCTGAACTAGTATATTTCCGAGTTGTGTTCCGGATAGTGCCACAGGCGACCAGGGAATATTGTACTCAAGTAGATGATGCCATATAGTGCCACAAGAGTACAGGGAACAGTGCCACAAGCGACCAGGGAATATTGTACTCAAGTAGATGATGCCATATAGTGCCACAAGAGTCCAGGGAATAGTGCCACAAGCGACCAGGGAATATTGTACTCAAGTAGATGATGCCATATAGTGCCACAAGAGTCCAGGGAATAGTGCCACAAGAGTACACTATAAACCGTAAAAAAAAGATCTGATAAACAACTTTTGATGTTTATCTATAAAATGTTTCTTTCATTAATTTTTATCTTATAATTAAAAAATAATAATTTACTATAATATTCTTCAGTTTTTATGATCATGAAAAAAAATTTAAAATTACACTTACACTTTTTCATTAATAGTAGGTGATTAAAAAATATATATTCCCTTATTATTATTATTTTTCTCATATAATTAGTTCTTTATTTTAGGTGTAATAATGGATAATAAATTTATAAGTGGTTTTTATATCACAACTAATAATTTCTACTCGTCTATGTATACTTGTACTACACAAGGTCTTAGAGCAGTACACCAACAACTACTAATTAAGTCAAATGTGTAAAATATTCTTAAGTCCCGCTACACCATGCAGTGAAACCTTTATATAACGGACTATATGGGTAAAGCGGTCCGTTATATGAAGGTTACACACACACACACACACACACACACACACACAGCCTCTGAGTGCACTGATGGAGTGTTGGATTCACTTTTCCTCGCTATAAAAATAACAACTTTAAGCGGATAAAGATTAACACAGTTTAGTTAATACATTTATTCATGTTTAACTTGACTGGTTGTTGAGCAATTTAGTTATTTGCATATAGGTGTGTGTGTGTGTGTGTGTGTGTGTGTGTATTTTCAACCAACAACCACCACAACAGCTACAACTAATAACAACCACAACAGCCACAGTCAATTACAACTACCCATATCAACCACCACCACAACAACCACCACCAACTACTAATAACCACAAGCAACAATAATTGAGAACAACAACCACCACAATCAACCACCACCACCATAATTCCACCATCGCCGTAACAACCACAACTAATACCACAATTAACCATGATGTGGGTGGGAGTGGGCGAGGTCGTGGGTAGGAATGGGTAGGGGTTGAAGGTGTGGGTTGTGGTTGTGGGTAGGAGTTGTGGGCGTGGTTGTAGTTTTGGGTTGTTGTTATGAGTGATTATGGCCATTAGTAAATTGAATTACATAAATTATGAGTATTTATTCCATTGTAAGCCCCCCCTGAAAAAATCCCCCCTGAAAAAATCCCCCCTGAAAAAATTACCCCCGAAAAAATCCCCCTCTGAATAAATCACCCCTGAAAAAATCCCCCCTGAAAAAATCCCCCTCTGAAAAAATCACCCCTGAAAAAATTACCCCCGAAAAAATCTCCCCTCTTAAAAAATCCGCCTGAAAATCTCCCCTGAAAAAATCGTGGTTATTTGTCACTTAAAACGAAAACTGAAAAAAAAATTGATCTCTTTAATTTATTCTTTTGGCATAAATTACTGATGTGTTTTTTCAATATTGTTTTTATATTTTTTTATTAAGTCGGTTATCAAATAGAGACGCGTTGGGAGGGGCCAATACCTTGATCTGTCTGTCTCTTTCTGTCTGTCATTCTGTCTTCTCTCTCTATCTCTCTCTACCCCTCCTCCCCGCCACAGTCACACACCTCATCCCTCTACCACATCACCACACAAATACAATCACCAGTCAGCATAAACCACCACCACCACCTCACAACCATCACCACCACACAAACCATTACCACAATCACCACCACCACCACTACCACACACACATTCTATTTTCTTTCATATCCATCTTCCCTTCTGATCTCTCTCTCTCTCTCTCTCTCTCTCTCTCTCTCTCTCTCTCACTACAGACTGAACAGGGGTTATATTTACCAAGGAGACCGTAATGTTATTTCTCTATTCATAACGCGGGTTTGATCTTACCATTCAAGTGTTTTTACGTAATAAATATATTCATGATTTTCTTATCGATAGTAGGTGGAGTGGGGTGGAGAATGGGGTGGAGTGAGGGGGGTGAGTGGATGGGGTGGTGAGTGGTGAGTGGGGTGGCTAAGAAGGTGATATGGGTGGATGAGATTTCATACTACATTTCATTCTATATCGTAAACAAAATAATATGTATGTGTGTGTGTGTGTGTGTGTGTGTGTGTGTGTGAGAGAGAGAGAGAGAGAGAGAGAGAGAGAGAGAGAGAGAGAGAGAGAGAGAGAGAGAGAGAGAGAGAGAGAGAGAGACCCCCTACCTCACACACGTGTATCCATTACCAGGAACACACACCTCTTAATTACTCCACGCTGCCGCCCTCCCTTGCTAACAACTGGCGCCTGTAACTTCCCGTCTCGAGGTCCTGCAGCACCTCAACCCAGCCCTTACCTCCCAGTCAAGTCCCCAACACAGCCCTTACCTCCCTGCCTCAACCTCCAGAGCCCTTAGTAAAGCCTTCATAATCCCTTTATCCCCACAACCCTAAGTACAGCCCAGCCCTTACAGCCCTCATAATCCCCCACAGCCCTTAGTACAGCCTTTACAGCCCTCATAATCCTTCACAGCCCTCATAATCCCTCACAGCCCTCATAATCCCCCACAGCCCTTAGTACAGCCTTTACAGCCCTCACAGCCCTCATAATCCCTCACAGCCCCCAGTACACTAAGGGCTCGGGAACAACACACAAGTCAGGAAACTCGATAACTCAGCCATTGAGGAGAGACCCAACACCTGCCTTACTGAATACTGGGTCAATTAACGCCTTCCCCTCCATCAACCACAGGTGTTGTTAACGAGAGAGAGAGAGAGAGCGAGAGAGAGAGAGAGAGAGAGAGAGAGAGAGAGTGTGTGTATATGTGTGTGTGTGTGTGTGTGAACACTACGTCAACCCACAACACTGCACCACAACCCAACACCGACAAGTTATATAATGGTTAAAATAACTTGATATCCAATACATTATTTTATTCTCAACATAAAGGAGCCTAGAGGGAGAGAGGAGAGGGAGGAGAGAAGGAGGAAGAGAAGGAGGAAGAGAAGGAGGGAAGGAGGAAGGGGGGGAGAGACTAAGGGAAACGAACACACACACTCTCTCTCTCTCTCTCTCTCTCTCTCTCTCTCTCTCTCTCTCTCTCTCTCTCTCCTTTTTCTTGCCCAATAAAAGTCTCAATAAATGGCCTCGTGGTAATGGTGTACTTCAATAGTTATGATGGTCACAATAATGGGCTTCAGAAAATGGCCTCACTATTGGTGTTCTGAAATCATGAAAATGGCCTCAGTAAATGGCCCCAATATCGGTCTTCACTACATGGGCTAGATAACTGTCTCCCGAACATATGAAAATGGCCTTAGCAAGTGGCCGAGATAATGGCCAGCTGTAAATGGCCAGGATAATGGTGCAGGTGTGAGGCCTGGCCAATACAGGCGCATGAGGTAGTCAACTAACATGGGACAAGACCGTTTACTTGGCACTGTTGGAGGTAATTACACAGCGGGTGCCATTCTCTTGTAGGATATAGTGCCAGGCAGTGTTACAGCGTTAACGTTAAAAGTATATTTAGTGCCAGAGTGTTACAGTAGTGCCAGGCAGTGTTACAGTAGTGCCAGGCAGTGTTACAGTAGTGCCAGGCAGTGTTACAGTAGTGCCAGGCAGTGTTACAGTAGTGCCAGGCAGTGTTACAGTAGTGCCAGGCAGTGTTACAGTAGTGCCAGGCAGTGTTACAGTAGTGTCAGACAGTGTTACAGTAGTGCCAGGCAGTGTTACAGTAGTGCCAGGCAGTGTTACAGTAGTGCCAGGCAGTGTTACAGTAGTGCCAGGCAGTGTTACAGTAGTGCCAGACAGTGTTACAGTAGTGCCAGACAGTGTTACAGTAGTGCCAGACAGTGTTACAGTAGTGCCAGGCAGTGTTACAGTAGTGCCAGGCAGTGTTACAGTAGTGCCAGGCAGTGTTACAGTAGTGCCAGGCAGTGTTAGTAGTGCCAGGCAGTGTTACAGTACTGCCAGGCAGTGTTACAGTAGTGCCAGACAGTGTTACAGTAGTGCCAGGCAGTGTTACAGTAGTGCCAGGCAGTGTTACAGTTGTGCCAGACAGTGTTACAGTAGTGCCAGACAGTGTTACAGTAGTGCCAGACAGTGTTACAGTTCTGCCAGACAGTGTTACAGTAGTGCCAGACAGTGTTACAGTTGTGCCAGACAGTGTTACAGTAGTGCCAGGCAGTGTTACAGTAGTGCCAGGCAGTATTACAGTAGTGCCAGGCAGTGTTACAGTAGTGCCAGGCAGTGTTACAGTAGTGCCAGACAGTGTTACAGTAGTGCCAGGCAGTGTTACAGTAGTGCCAGGCAGTGTTACAGTAGTGCCAGGCAGTGTTACAGTAGTGCCAGGCAGTGTTAGTAGTGCCAGGCAGTGTTACACTACTGCCAGGCAGTGTTACAGTAGTGCCAGACAGTGTTACAGTAGTGCCAGACAGTGTTACAGTAGTGCCAGGCAGTGTTACAGTTGTGCCAGACAGTGTTACAGTAGTGCCAGACAGTGTTACAGTAGTGCCAGACAGTGTTACAGTTCTGCCAGACAGTGTTACAGTAGTGCCAGACAGTGTTACAGTTGTGCCAGACAGTGTTACAGTAGTGCCAGGCAGTGTTACAGTAGTGCCAGGCAGTATTACAGTAGTGCCAGGCAGTGTTACAGTAGTGCCAGGCAGTGTTACAGTAGTGCCAGAGTGTTACAGTAGTGCCAGGCAGTGTTACAGTAGTGCCAGGCAGTGTTACAGTAGTGCCAGGCAGTGTTACAGTAGTGCCAGACAGTGTTACAGTAGTGCCAGGCAGTGTTACAGTAGTGCCAGGCAGTGTTACAGTAGTGCCAGGCAGTGTTACAGTGGTGCCAGACAGTGTTACAGTGGTGCCAGGCAGTGTTACAGTAGTGCCAGACAGTGTTACAGTAGTGCCAGGCAGTGTTACAGTAGTGCCAGACAGTGTTACAGTAGTGCCAGACAGTGTTACAGTAGTGCCAGGCAGTGGTACAGTAGTGCCAGGCAGTGTTACAGTAGTGCCAGGCAGTGTTACAGTAGTGCCAGACAGTGTTGACAGTGTTACAGTAGTGCCAGACAGTGTTACAGTAGTGCCAGGCAGTGTTACAGTAGTGCCAGACAGTGTTACAGTAGTGCCAGGCAGTGTTACAGTAGTGCCAGGCAGTGTTACAGTAGTGCCAGGCAGTGTTACAGTAGTGCCAGACAGTGTTACAGTAGTGCCAGGCAGTGTTACAGTAGTGCCAGGCAGTGTTACAGTAGTGCCAGGCAGTGTTACAGTAGTGCCAGGCAGTGTTACAGTAGTGCCATGCAGTGTTACAGTAGTGCCAGGCAGTGTTACAGTAGTGCCAGACAGTGTTACAGTAGTGCCAGGCAGTGTTACAGTAGTGCCAGGCAGTGTTACAGTAGTGCCAGGCAATGTTACAGTAGTGTCAGACAGTGTTACAGTAGTGCCAATCAGTGTTACAGTAGTGCCAGGCAGTGTTACAGTAGTGCCAGGCAGTGTTACAGTAGTGCCAGGCAGTGTTACAGTAGTGCCAGGCAGTGTTACAGTAGTGCCAGACAGTGTTACAGTAGTGCCAGGCAGTGTTACAGTTGTGCCAGGCAGTGTTACAGTAGTGCCAGGCAGTGTTACAGTAGTGCCAGACAGTGCTACAGTAGTGCCAGGCAGTGTTACAGTAGTGCCAGGCAGTGTTACAGTAGTGCCAGGCAGTGTTACAGTAGTGCCAGACAGTGTTACAGCAGTGCCAGGCAGTGTTACAGTTGTGCCAGGCAGTGTTACAGCAGTGCCAGGCAGTGTTACAGTAGTGCCAGACAGTGTTACAGTAGTGCCAGACAGTGTTACAGTAGTGCCAGGCAGTGTTACAGTAGTGCCAGGCAGTGTTACAGTAGTGCCAGGCAGTGTTACAGTGGTGCCAGACAGTGTTACAGTGGTGCCAGGCAGTGTTACAGTAGTGCCAGACAGTGCTACAGTAGTGCCAGGCAGTGTTACAGTAGTGCCAGACAGTGTTACAGTAGTGCCAGGCAGTGTTACAGTAGTGCCAGACAGTGTTACAGTAGTGCCAGGCAGTGGTACAGTAGTGCCAAGCAGTGGTACAGTAGTGCCAGGCAGTGTTACAGTGGTGCCAGGCAGTGTTACAGTAGTGCCAGACAGTGTTGACAGTGTTACAGTAGTGCCAGACAGTGTTACAGTAGTGCCAGGCAGTGTTACAGTAGTGCCAGGCAATGTTACAGTAGTGTCAGACAGTGTTACAGTAGTGCCAATCAGTGTTACAGTAGTGCCAGGCAGTGTTACTGTAGTGCCAGGCAGTGTTACAGTAGTGCCAGACAGTGTTACAGTAGTGCCAGACAGTGTTACAGTAGTGCCAGGCAGTGTTACAGTAGTGCCAGGCAGTGTTACAGTAGTGCCAGGCAGTGTTACAGTGGTGCCAGACAGTGTTACAGTGGTGCCAGGCAGTGTTACAGTAGTGCCAGACAGTGCTACAGTAGTGCCAGGCAGTGTTACAGTAGTGCCAGACAGTGTTTCAGTAGTGCCAGGCAGTGTTACAGTAGTGCCAGACAGTGTTACAGTAGTGCCAGGCAGTGGTACAGTAGTGCCAAGCAGTGGTACAGTAGTGCCAGGCAGTGTTACAGTAGTGCCAGGCAGTGTTACAGTAGTGCCAGACAGTGTTGACAGTGTTACAGTAGTGCCAGACAGTGTTACAGTAGTGCCAGGCAGTGTTACAGTAGTGCCAGGCAATGTTACAGTAGTGTCAGACAGTGTTACAGTAGTGCCAATCAGTGTTACAGTAGTGCCAGGCAGTGTTACTGTAGTGCCAGGCAGTGTTACAGTAGTGCCAGACAGTGGTACAGTAGTGCCAGACAGTGTTACAGTAGTGCCAGGCAGTGTTACAGTAGTGCCAGGCAGTGTTACAGTAGTGCCAGGCAGTGTTACAGTGGTGCCAGACAGTGTTACAGTGGTGCCAGGCAGTGTTACAGTAGTGCCAGACAGTGCTACAGTAGTGCCAGGCAGTGTTACAGTAGTGCCAGACAGTGTTACAGTAGTGCCAGGCAGTGTTACAGTAGTGCCAGACAGTGTTACAGTAGTGCCAGGCAGTGGTACAGTAGTGCCAAGCAGTGGTACAGTAGTGCCAGGCAGTGTTACAGTAGTGCCAGGCAGTGTTACAGTAGTGCCAGACAGTGTTGACAGTGTTACAGTAGTGCCAGACAGTGTTACAGTAGTGCCAGGCAGTGTTACAGTAGTGCCAGGTAATGTTACAGTAGTGTCAGACAGTGTTACAGTAGTGCCAATCAGTGTTACAGTAGTGCCAGGCAGTGTTACTGTAGTGCCAGGCAGTGTTACAGTAGTGCCAGGCAGTGTTACAGTAGTGCCAGACAGTGTTACAGTAGTGCCAGACAGTGTTACAGTAGTGCCAGGCAGTGTTACAGTAGTGCCAGGCAGTGTTACAGTAGTGCCAGGCAGTGTTACAGTAGTGCCAGGCAGTGTTACAGTAGTGCCAGACAGTGTTACAGTAGTGCCAGACAGTGTTACAGTAGTGCCAGGCAGTGTTACAGTAGTGCCAGACAGTGTTACAGTAGTGCCAGACAGTGTTACAGTAGTGCCAGACAGTGTTACAGTAGTGCCAGACAGTGTTACAGTAGTGCCAGGCAGTGTTACAGTAGTGCCAGACAGTGTTACAGTAGTGCCAGACAGTGTTACAGTGTTACCGTCACAAACACATACAGTTCCTTGAAGACGTTGAGTAATTAGGTAAACACTGTGCTATCAGGCGGTGTTTAAAAAACCCTACGCTGGAGACCCCCCCCCGTGTAGCCCCGTGTAGCCCCGTGTAGCCCCGTGTACAACGTTGATCTAGGCCTTATGCTCACACGTACAGTACAACACTTCCTCTACACACTAGTAAAAAAAAAAAAAAAAAAAAAAAAAAAAAAAAAAAAAAAAGGCGCCGCTGCTTGTGACTACGGGTGGACTACAACTTAGTACTTTTTTAATTACATTCACTAAAAGTTTAAAAGTTAACTTGTGAGAAACATTTATAACATACATATGTGAGTCTACGCTTCCCGGGTAAACTTTTCACTTTGGCCGAAGTTAGATGTAAAAAGTGGCCGGATATATTGGAAGGGGGCATGGCACTACACGGCACTACATGGCACTCTATGGCACTCCACGGCACTACAGGTTTGGGGATTATTATTGCCGTGGGTGTATGTGAGAATAACAATTACATATGTACAGTTGGGAACAAAACTCCCTGTACACTTGGCAACACTATCTGGCGTACACACACACACACACACACAGAGCAGCATGTAGACCCCTCCCCACCCCACCTTACCCTACCCCACCCCACCTTCCCTCCTCACACCCCACCTCCCCAATAACCTGTCATCATCCCCTCTTTAATCATGGTGGGGCTAACCTTCTTTCTTACCGTATAAAAGAAAAAAATATAATAATCGCGTTCAGTGTAATGTGTGTGTGTGTGTGTGTGTGTGTGTGTGTGTGTGTGTGTGTGAAGTTTTCTGGAATAACCTAATGAAGTTAACATATTGTATGGAAGTGATTTATGGACAGACGGACAGACGCAGAGACAGAAGGAAGAACGGACGGACGTACAAACACACGAGACATATACAGTAGACAGTACAGTACAAACACACGAGGCATACAGACAGTACAACAGACGCTTCGTAAAAAAGATATAATCGCATTTTCTTTCAGATTTTCAGTCAATTTCTTTGGGGATATTTACAGATTTCTCAGATTTTCAAGTAAAAGTTATGACTTTTGTCCAGATTTTAACAACTTCTTTTGTGTATATTCGAGAAATTGTGATCCTGAATGTTATGGTGAGGGATGGTGTGTGGTGAGGGCTGGTGTGTGGTGAGGGCTGGTGTGTGGTGAGGACTGGTGTGTGGTGAGGACTGGTGTGTGGTGAGGGCTGGTGTGTGCTGAGGGCTGGTGTGTGCTGAGGATTGGTGTGTGGTGAGGACTGGTGTGTGGTGAGGGCTGGTGTGTGGTGAGGACTGGTGTGTGGTGAGGGCTGGTGTGTGGTGAGGACTGGTGTGTGGTGAGGGTTGGTGTGTGGTGAGGACTGGTGTGTGGTGAGGACTGGTGTGTGGTGAGGGCTGGTGTGTGGTGAGGACTGGTGTGTGGTGAGGGTTGGTGTGTGGTGAGGACTGGTGTGTGGTGAGGGCTGGTTACTCTAGTGGGTTTGGTTATAGTGTTGAAGAAGAGTTTAGCATGACAGGTAGCAAGAAGGTCTAATACTGAGGTGTCGGTTTCTGATTATAAATGATCAAGGTTGAAATCTCCTGTAATGTAGCAATGTTTCCTTTCTGAACTTATGATAGAGATGAGCTCCGAAAATTTATCAAGAAAGTTCCGTACATTAGTGTGGGGTCTTCTGTAGATTACTCCTACTAGGATATTTCGTGTGTCGTTGCGTAATTCAGTGAAACACTCTCCATGTACTCCTCCTGGACCTTTAAGTCATCTCTTACAGAAGTGTTATACTTGATATCAACATACAGGCCGACACCACCACCGTGTCGTGACGTGTTGACGCAGTGTCTATTATAATCAAGAATTTTATACATATGTTCAATATCGTTAGTGAGTTTGGTCTCACAAAACCCAAGTACATCAAATTTGTGGGTAATAGAAGATAAACACTGATCTATAAAGGTATCTAAGTGAAGGGGAACACTGCTGATGTTAGGGGTAATTAAGGAGAAGGAATGAGGTAGCATGAGGCTGGAGATAACAGTCAGGAGGGTAACAGTTACAACTGAGGTTGGTGTAACCCAGTGAGTTGTGTAGAAAGGCATCAGGGTCAATATGAGGGAGTATTGTGTCGATACTATGGGTGAAGGGGGTGTAACACATACGGTCTAGCACATATAAGGGAACGGCACTAGCAACATCAGTGTAGGAACATTAATACTGATTAATGAGCAGTAAAAACTCAGGGTCACTGAGGTGTGAAAAAGGAAGGTCAAAGAAAGTTATAATAGTGTTTTCCTCGTCTCCTGGCTTCTTTAAACTGGTCTATTTGCTGTTGGTGGGCTTTAGTCATACCTGGGCATAGGTCCTCGTTGGCGAAGATGGTGCCTTTCAGCTTACTGCGCTGATAGAACGGTCACGGTCAGAGAGGGGTGAGAATTTTGTTATTACATCCCGGTGGCGAGAGGGGTTGGGTTTCCCGACTCGTTAAACACGGTCAAACTTTCATTCAACCGGAGTGAAATTTTGTGTTGAGATGACCCCCAGTTCTCGTGGAGATCTTCGAGGACTCCGGTAAGCCTGAGGCTGTTTCGCGGCCCTATGTCATCCACATAATCCACCCGGTCTGCTGTTGTCGTTAGTTCCGTTTTAAGCTTGGAATTCTCCTCACTCAGCTGTTGAACTTGAGTCTTGAGTGTTCGGTTCTCTTTAGCTTCAACGTTCAATTTTTGCTTTTAAGTCGTGCATTTCCTCTTGCGAGAATACCAAGTTTCTTTTAATCTCACTTAGCTGGTTAGTGAGACGCCGGCCAGCTTCTTCTAGCTTCCTGGTGGTCTCCTTATCATTTGTTGCATGATGTCCTGCATGAGAGGCCGTTGAACCTCTATTATCACATCAGTCAGTTGTTGTTGTGTGAAATTTGAATTTTTGACACAAGCAGCCGACTGAGACATATCGGAGCTCGTGAGAAGAGTGTAGCTGGCGGTAGAGAGTCGGTGTGGTCAGCTGGGGTGGTCGGCCTGGTGGGACGGTGGGGTGGCACTGAGTGAAGTCACAGTCACACATTTACCAGTAAATTGACCAATATATCTACTTAGGGGGATCACAGATCGATATTGTACTGGTCACGTCATTCCATAGTTACTCACGAATTGTATTTTTTATAGAAATGAGGCTGAGTACTCCTGAAATGACCCTATTTTTCGACGTGAAACACTGAGCTTCCACCACACACGTCCCACCACCACCTTTCTGCTCAGTGTGTATTTTCAGCCA
>CAUDMG010000827.1:633214-668214 GCA_958450375.1 Homarus gammarus
GGAGGAAGGCGTGTATAGTGTTGGATAAAGGCGTGTATAGTGTTGGAGGAAGGCGTGTATTGTGTCTCACCAACACCCCTCCAACTTCTCCAAAGTCCTAAAAAAATCCCCCTAAATTCTTTAAAACTCCAAAGAAAATATCCCAAAATAATTCCCTATAAGCCCCAAAAATCCACCCCAAATTTCCCTAAACGTCACAAAAATCCCTAAAAGTCCTAAAAATTCCCCCTCCCCCCCAAAAAAAATTCCCTGACTCTAGCAAGCACTTGAAAACTTACTCCGAGGTTCTTCCGGCGAGTCATGTTTGCGATACACTTTTAAAAGCCAACAGCTCAGAGACTTTTCACTGGCAACGCACTTGAAAACACTCTCTAAAGTGCCTCTGGTTAGTCATGTTTGTAACGCACTTTAAAACGCTCCCTAAAGTGCCTTCGGTAAGTCTTGTCTGTAACGCACTTTAATAACGCAACAGTTCAGAGACGATTACTGCCAACACACTTTAAAACACTCTTTTAAGTACAGTCAGATGTTCATGTTTGCGACGCACTTTTAAACTCGTGAGGTAATCGCACGTTCACAAAGGCACTTAGAAAAACGCTCACAGTGAACTGGGATATATATATGTGTGTGTGTGTGTGTGTGTGTGTGTGTGTGTGTGATTTATCTACTGTCACTCTTGTCTGTCTGTCTGTCTGTCTGTCTGTATGTTGAGTGTAACACATACAACCTGACAACATACACACATACACCAACGACACAACATACACACATACACCAACGACACAACATACACACATACACCAACGACACAACATACACACATACACCAACGACACAACATACACACATACACCAACGACACAACATACACACATACACCACAAAGGTACATTAACCTGACAACAACAAACACACTACACCACCGTTCATACAACATATACACACAAGGCAAGTTCATTGTGTGTGTGTGTGTGTGTGTTGTATTTGGTGTATGTATGTATTTGAGTGTATGTATACATGCATGTATGTACGCATGTCTGTACTCACATATGTACTTATTTGTGACATATATGTGTTGGCTTACAGACTTAAAAGGGAGTACAGACAGACAGACAGACAGACAGACAACGTCAACACAGACGCCCTTTCCTTGCTGGGATTGAAAACATTACGTCACACTATTTACTAACAGACACGTGTGTGTGTGTGTGTGTGTGTGTGTGTGTGTGTGTGTGTGTGTGTGTATAAAGAGTCGTCCCACCTAGTCGTTTCCACATTCATATAAGCCTGAATTAACAAAGACCTCCCTCCACCCTTCCCTTGACTCAATGTTTACTAGTCAAAAACATGTACGTTTTTATAATACATACATACATACATACATACATACATACGTGTACAGAACGTGTATACATAAAATCAATATCATGCGTAAAGCCGCTCTCACTACTCTACTTTCTATGTACCTTTCACTTAATAACTTTCTCCGTTTATCTCTCTCTCTCTCTCTCTCTCTCTCTCTCTCTCTCTCTCTCTCTCTCATATTTGTTTTGTTTCAGGTAAGTGTGTGAGGAGTATCTCAGCCGGTGTATGTCTGTGAGTACCAAGGAGGAGGAGGAAGACTGGAGGAAGAGGAGGAGGAGGAGGAGGAAGACTGGAGGAAGAGGAGGAGGAGGAGGAGGAAGACTGGGGAAAGAGGACTGGAGGAAAAATGAGGAGGAGGAAGAGGAGGGTTGGTGAAAAGGAGGAGGAGGAGGAAGAGGCAGGTTAATGAAAAGGAAGAAGGGTTGGTGAAGAGGAGGAGGAGGAGGAGGACTGGGAGAAGAGGAGGAGGAGGAGGAGGAGGAGGACTGGGGGAAAGAAGAGGAGGCCTTGTTCACGGGAGGTCGACCAATATCACCTGTTGTGCCTACCTGTCCGGTGACTGGTTAAATGGACCCCAGTCCCAGTGGGCCCCTCTACTGTACCCCAGTGTTACTAGGTCCCATTTTAATAGGCCCCACTCCCTATAGGCCCCATTTTAATAGGCCCCATTCCTTGTAGGCCCTAGTGCTAATAGGTCCCAATTCTACCCCCATCCTAGTGTGCATATGTCCCATCGGGCTTCAGACAGATCTAAAGAGACCCCAGTCACAGTAGGCCCCAGTCATAATGGGCCCCAGTTACTTTGGGACCAATAACAACTCGTCCCAGTGAGGGCTAATTACTACCAGACCCCTTTAGGACTGGCCCACCTGACCTGCCAACGTGGGGGCGTCAGTCAAGGTGGGAGTCCTGTACTGTACACGTCCTGAACTACACGACCTGACAATACCACATATACACATGACGTAACCTGACCTGACCTGACCTGACCTAACCTTAAACTAGCCAAACTTAACCGATATGACCTAATCCAACTCAAAATAACCTACTGTAAGCGGCATCAACGCACCTGTAATTACCGGGGTCTTATAATCAACAGGTGAGAAGGATGAGTACACGAACCACACACACACACACACACACACACACACACACACACACACACACACACACACACACACACACAAAACGAATGCTATGTATGCCCTTGTGAGCCAAACTAAGCAAGTCGCGGTTGAATCTCTCTCTCTCTCTCTCTCTCTTCTCTCTCTCTCTCTCTCTCTCTCTCTCTCTCTCTCTCTCTCATCAGTAAGCTACAGTCCCTCACACGTAAACACTTCGACTGAGCATTTACTCTGGCAACTAAACTCAGACACACACACAGAGGAAGAATAACACACTAAAAATGCCAGCCGTCATCTAGCTAATGGAGAGGGGAGGAGAGGTGGGGAGAGGGGGGGTGGGGAGAGAGGGGGGGTGGGGAGAGAGGGGGGGTGGGGAGAGAGAAGAGGTGGGGAGAGGGGAAGAGGTGGGGAGAGAGGAGTGGGGAGAGAGAGGAGTGGGGAGAGGGGAAGGGTGGGGAGAGGAGAGGGAGAGGGATGGGGGTTGTGAGAAGGGTGGGGAAGGTGAAGGGGAGGCGAGCAGGTTCTATAGTTCATGCAACCTCGATATAGTAACTGTATAGTTGGCTCAGATGGTCGACAGATGGCACTAACTGGCTCAGATGGTCGACACATGGCACTAACTGGCTCAGATGGTCGACACATGGCACTAACTGGCTCAGATGGTCGACACATGGCACTAACTGGCTCAGATGGTCGACACATGGCACTAACTGGCTCAGCTGGTCGACAGATGGCACTAACTGGCTCAGCTGGTCGACACATGGCACTAACTGGCTCAGATGGTCGATATATGAGGGAGTGAACCGACTAATCCACCGACCACTCGACTTACCGATCGACCGACAAACGACTACCTTGTGCTGAATTATCGGTTCAAGGTGTGTGTGTGTGTGTGTGTGTTACTAAGAACGGGTAGTGTGCTAGTCAATCAAACACACACACACACACACACACCCTTCCCCTTCTTCCTCCCCACACACACCCTTACCCCCTCCCCCACAAACACTCACCAACCCCCTCCCCCCACCCTCCCCCCACCCTCCCCCACTCTCCCCCCACCCTTCCCCGCCTCCCCCCACCGTCTCCCCCCACACCATCAACAACACTCAACCAGAATCATAAATTATGTACAAAAATAAACATAATGATGGACCAACACGCCACCTAATACCTGCTGGTGTAGTGAACTGGCTGGTGTAGTGAACTGGCTGGTGTAGTGAACTAGCTGGTGTAGTGAACTGGCTGGTGTAGTGAACTGGCTGGTGTAGTGAACTGGCTGGTGTAGTGAACTAGCTGGTGTAGTGAACTGGCTGGTGTAGTGAACTGGCTGGTGTAGTGAACTGGCTGGTGTAGTGAACTGGCTGGTGTAGTGAACTGACTGGTGTAGTGAACTGGCTGGTGTAGTGAACTGGCTGGTGTAGTGAACTGGCTGGTGTAGTGAACTGGCTGGTGTAGTGAACTGGCTGGTGTAGTGAACTGGCTGGTGTAGTGAACTAGCTGGTGTAGTGAACTGGCTGGTGTAGTGAACTGGCTGGTGTAGTGAACCTCAGGAGGGTAATTATTGACACTCGTAACAGAAGTGTGGGTGACTGTGGGTGGCTGTGGGTGGCTGTGGGTTCGTGTGAGTGGGTTATGGTAGGTGGGTGGGTGGCGTTAGGTGTGTGTGTGTGTGTGTGTGTGTGTGTGTGTGTGTGTGTGTGGAGAGGTAAAAGAATATAATAATCTCCTCGGCGTCTCGCACTAAACAGATTCTGAAGGTGGTCGACCAATCCTCAGGAGACATGTCTATATAACTTGATGTGGAGGAGGAGGAGGAGATGGGTGGAGGCGGTGGTAGGAAGAGAGAGAGAGAGAGAGAGAGAGAGAGAGGAGAGCAGGAAGAAGTGGGTTTCATCGTCTCCTTGAGCTAATCCTCCACCCAATTGCTCCAGAACCATAAACCAAGCTGTAACTCGACCCGGGGGAAGGGAGTCAGTGTGTGCAAGTAAGTGAAGACAAGACCTCTCTTCAGCGTCGCCTCCATGTCTTATTCATCCTTCCGTAGGGAGGAAAGTCTCACTTTCTTTAGGTACCCAATGAAGATGTGGAGGGGGAGGGAGGGGTAGAGTAGGGGGAGGGAGGGGTAGAGGAGGGGGAGGGAGGGGTAAGGGAAGGGGAGAGGAGGGAGGGGTAAGGGAAGGGGGCATAAGAAGAGGGGGTAGGGAAGGGGAGAACAGTAGGCGCTAGATGAGGTGTGGATGGCTGGGTAGGAAGAGCCGGGTGAGTCGAGCAGGTTCACCGTGGATAGTTGAATGACACAGAATGGATAGATGAATAACCTAACATATCTAGTTGAATACCCAGAAGCAGATGGTCGAAGGTGTAGAAGCTGTCACCAACATCCACAACCGGGCACTCAAGTATGACAGGACAACTCACCAGCTGCACTGGCTAGCCATTATCCCGGAACAGAGGCACAAGTTTCACCCTGTCTTGAGGATCGAACCTGGGACCACATGTTTGCGAGGCGTGTAGACTACCCATTACACCAAAGGTCAATAGACTACCAGACACCATCAGTACTGACCTTAAGCGGGACGACACCACCAAGCTGAAGCAATGACGAGGCCCTGAAGCAATAACGGGGCCCTGAAGCAATGACGGGGCCCTGAAGCAATGCCGGGGCCATGAAGCAATGACGAGGCCCTGAAGCAATGCCGGGGCCCTGAAGCAATGCCGGGGCCCTGAAGCAATAACGGGGCCCTGAAGCAATGGCGGGGCCCTGAAGCAATGGCGGGGCCCTGAAGCAATGCCGGGGCCCTGAAGCAATGCCGGGGCCCTGAAGTAATGCCGGGGACATGAAGCAATGACGGGGCCCGCAATGACGGGGCCCTGAAGCAATGCCGGGGCCCTGAAGCAATGACGGGGCCATGAAGCAATGACGAGGCCCTGAAGCAATGCCGGGGCCCTGAAGCAATGACGGGGCCCTGAAGCAATGCCGGGGCCCTGAAGCAATGCCGGGGCCCTGAAGCAATAACGGGGCCCAAAAGCGATAACGGGCCCTGAAGTGATGACGGGGCCCTGAAACGTAAACAAACACAGTGAGAAGACTTGCCACCTGGGCATAATAACACGAACAACAACAAACGAATGAACTCAAATGCGTGTGTCCATATGGCCCTAAAGGTTTACAGTGGCCAATATTACCTAGGGCCACAAGAACTGATAAGGTGGCCAAATATACACACAATCACGCACGCAACAATCCCTCACAAGGCCACACCCCTCACAGCACACACACACCACCTCAACCCCCTCTCCCCACACACACACCACCACACCCCCACAACACACCCCCCATCTCCCACACACCCTACCTCCCCGACACTCCCACCCACACCCCACTCCCACCACACCCCCACCCACACCCCCACCTCCCCCACCATTTCAAGTGTGTCTTAGGTCACCCTCGCTGGTCTATTTACCGCTGTTACCTACCACCACTATTTCCCCCCCCCCCTCCTCACTCAGTATTCCCATTACAGATAATTGGGTGATAAAACTGAGAGACAAAGAACCCATTTTCTCAGCCTCTTTAACTCTTTCTCTCGCTCTTATTTTCTGATTTTGTATTAGCGAAGGTAAATATGTGACTTGTGTACATATACCACACACACGCAGATGTACACATACTGGTGCACATGTATATATAGTGTTTTTTATATTTAGCATTAGCCAAGGAATGTGTGTGTGTGTGTGTGTGTGTGGATACAAGTTGTACATTCAGGCACGCACAGACACACACACACAAAGACAGACAGACAAACAGACTCACTACACATTATTATTATCATCATCATCATCATCATCATTACTATCATTATTATTATTATTATTATTAATCCCCGGTACTATTATCATTACGCTAATACACACACACAAACATTGTCAGTTCAGGCAATATCTACAAAATCTTACTACTACAATATCTCAATATCTCAATAAACCAGGGATATTCTCGTCCCACCAAAATACCGAACAGTGTCAGCCTAAAATATTCAACCTCTTGTATCAACTCGCCCGTCTGCAACCTTCACTGGTCTGTCGTCAGCTGGAGACCGTATGTAAAATGTTGTGCTGGGTGTCCCTCCATGGTAACCGTGAACTCAAATATCCGTCAAGAAATATAACAAATGTAATAAGAGTTATAACCCCACTGGGACGTGTGTGTGTGTGTCAGCTACCGCCGTTGGCTTGCCCTCGTGTCGAACAGGGAGGCAACTTGCATAAGTCTTCCCCTGCCAGTACACAGCCTCTTCACCATCAAGACTCCTACTGTGCCTCCTCGTGGCAACACACGGCAACTGGGTGCGTCGCGGCCCCAGGCTAGGCCAGCAGGAAATCTCGGAGTAGCAGTGGGCCCCAGAGGGACGACGCATAGGTCCACTGGCATGTGGACACGCCCTGGTGCCTACCAACATACACACAAACACACCATCTCCCCCACAAACACCCCCACTGCCTTTTGGTAGGTATACGGCTACGGGAGTAAACCCCCAACGAAAAATCTGCGATGGAGCCCCGCATCAGGCAGACATGTTTACAGAGCTCCTACAAGACCCCAACGGCGGTATAGGCGGAAGAGGTGACCACCATGGGAACCCAACGACTAAACCGGCGGATGAATGCAATGCCTAATGGACAGACTACTAAGACGAAACCCAACAAACTGGTCTATCGGCAGTCCATTGCAACTCTCCCTCCCCAGTCGTTGCAACACTTGCACCACTGGAGCAGGAAAAGGCAGAGCCAAGATGTGTGGTTGCAGCCTGCGCTCCTGCCTCACCACATAAGTCAACTCAAGCTTTGCCCTCATTTAGCTCATTATACTTTACAGTCTACGTTCCATCCTCCGAGTTTGCTGGGAAGACAAAAGAACAAATGCCAGAATTCTCGCTGACACCAACTGTAGGAGTATCGAGGCTACCATTATCCATGAACTACTACGTTGGACTGGCCATGTTACCCGCATGGACGACAGTAGACAGCCAAAGCAGCTACTTTACAGTCACCTAACGAATAGTAAACGTAACGCTGGCGGGCAACTGAAAAGGTATAAGGATAGTCTTAAGACAAACCTGAAAAAAGTGCTTAATCGACCCACTCACCTGGGAGACGATTACTCCACACCGTAACGCTTGGAGGAGCACCACACGAGAAGGTGTCAATACTTTGGAGTTAGCCCGACTGCATACCGAGGCAGACAAGCGCCAGCGCCTGAAAGACGCTGCTGCCGCCCCTCCCGCACAAGACGTAGTCCTCCACATGTGCAACATCTGTGATCGACCTGCCGGTCCCGTATCGGCCTCTTTAGTCACCTCAGAACTCACCAACGAAGGTGACATTCTTAATAACTCATATCATTGTATCATAGCTGGATGATCGTCATACTCGATTCCGAGTGACAACAAAAACAGTAGTAGTAGTAATAATAGTAGTAGTAGTAGTAGTGTGTGTATGTGGAGAGAGAGATGTAGGGAGGGGGGTGGGGCAAGAAATCAATCTGTACAGTGAGCGTTAAATTAATTAATTATTAATAAAAATAGCCTAATGGGACCAGCCATGTACACTAATGGAGTCATGTACACTAATAAAACAGCCATGTACACTAATAAAATAGTCATGTACACGAATGGAAATAGTCATGTACACTAAGAACATAAGAATGGAGGAAACTGCAGCGGTGCCTATTGACCCATTCTGGGCAGTCCCGTTTACACCCAACCCCTATTGCTCATATAAGCATCCAACCTGTGTTTGAAGCTATTCAGCGTATTCGAGTTAATGATGATATTTGGTAACTTGTTCCACTCATCCACTACTCTGTTTCCAAACCAGTGTTTACCTATTTCGCGCCTAAATCTAAATTTGTCTAATTTAAAACCATTGTTACGAGTTCGCTCCTGGTTGGATAGTTTGAGTACCTTTGTAATGTCCCCTTTGTTCAACCCTGACTTCTATTTATACACCTCTATCAGGTCGCCCCTCGCTCTACGTCTCTCGAGGGAGTGCAAATTAAGATGGAAATAGTCATGTACACTAATGAAAACAGTCATGTACACTAGTGTAAACAGTCATGTACACTAATGGAAGAGTAGGCTGGGAGTAGGAGGTAGTAGGCTGGGTTCAGGACAGGTATAAGGAAGGGTAGCCTGGGTGTAGGACAGGTATAGGGAAGGGTAGGCTGGGTGCAGGGCAGGTGTAAGGAAGGGTAGGATTGGATGCAGGACAGATGTAGGCTGGGTGTAGGACAACGTGAAGGACAAAATACAGTAATACATCACCGTTCCAGTAAGTCAAGTCAGGTAACCATCCCATCTCACCTGTATCGTTACATAAGTCATTACAGCGGTCAACCCCCCCAGGTTAATTAACGTTAGAGGTAAAAGAATCCAGGTAGTAATTAAGAAGACAGACTAGAGTAATAAAAATGTGTCATTATCGTGTTTTAAAACAATATCGTTTTAAATTACGTCTATACACCGTTAAATCGTTGCTAAGAACACACACACACACACACACACACACACACACACACACACACACAGGGTCTACACGTGTTCTTAGTCATTAATTACGAATCACTCAGGTATAAGTGATTAGCCGATCTCATTAAACTCGTAAATGATCTCACAGAAACATTAACATACATTAGGTAGGGCTACTGTACGTAAGAGGGTGTCCTGCCTTAATTACCTTCCCTAATCACTCCTTCTAATCACCTACTACCTTAATTACTTCACCTAGTCTCTAATCACCTACTACCTTAACCACTTCATCTAGTCTCTAATCACCTCCTACCTTAACCACTTCATCTAGTCTCTAATCACCTCCTACCTTAATCACTTCATCTAGTCTCTAATCACCTCCTACCTTAATCACTTCACCTAATGACCTACTACCTTAATCACTTCACCTAATGACCTACTACCTTAATCACTTCACCTAATCACCTAAGCTATCCTTACCTCTGGCGGTGTAAATAACTCGACCATTGGCTCTCCCTCAGGTTGACACAACAATAGGGTTTTATTGTTGTGTTTGACTCAAATCTGACCTTCATTTCGAGTGCAAATTTTCGGCTTTTTCATTTGTAACAGAAACCGTAAATTTACACTAAAATGGCGGTCAGGTTTGAGTAAAACACACCATAAAACACACAAATAACTAACCAAACCTCACTTAACCTAACCTAACCTAACCTAACCTCACTTAACCTAACCTAACCTAACCTAACCTAACCATTTTTGGAGCTTACCTGCGACTATGGTGCAGGATACAGCTGGGTGGTCTGGTGCGCTGTGGTTAAAGACAAAAGAATTTCTGTCTTTTCTTAGACGTAAATAATTGCCACACTAAGTACACAGTCTTGATGTAGGCAGATCATCGTAGGTTTAGGAGGGAGATAGGAAGAAACTGGTTCACAAATAGGGTGGTGGACGAGTGGAACAAGCTTAGCAACTTTGTAGTAAGTGCTGGAACGCTGGAAAGTTTTAAAAGGAGGCTAGATAGGTTCATGGATGATAGAGAGTGGTAGTAACTCTCGACAGGAGCTGCCATGCACAGGCCAACCGGCCTATTGCAGACTCCTTATTTTCTTATGTTCTTATGTTCTAATCTTGTAATAATTCGATTGCTTCAGTGTTGTTATCGTAAACTCACTCATTAACAGCTAGGTAAGGGAGACAGCACTTTTTGCATGCCATCACGAGCCTTCAAAATGATTAGCCGGCCAAGTCACATGAAACGATACTTGAAGGTCATTGGTTGTCATGTCAGGAGGCGGAGAAAGGTGGCTATGACAACATGGCGGGTACAGAAATTTACGCCTTGGAATTTGAGATATACTCCTTTAATATTGATTTACACCAGAAATGATATGGTGTCGCATGTTTCTTTATTAACTTTGTGTCTGAAATATTGAAAACTGTAAACCTGCAGACAGCCAATGGACGAATATTAACCCTCTGCCGTCCTACACCAACATGGTAGTTGTGTCATTTTTCTTCTTAATTATCGTCGTCTCCTGCAATTCGTTTTCTATGAAGTTACAAAGTTCTCAGGTCATCACAGTCAGTTTGGAGTGGATATATAAATCACAGCGAAAGCAAAATGTAAACACCTGTCATTGAACTCTATACGAGGCTCGTTTCCTAGCATCATGGCCCTTGTTTGAAAAAAATATGAACAGCGCGGTTTTCTTTTTGTACACATTAAATTAGGCCATTTTAACCTAAACCAAACTACATTAACGAGTGTACGATATTCTTTAATTAATTAAGTTAGGTTAAGTTTAGTTGTTGGTTCATATTGTGTGAACAGTAAATGACTTACGGTTTTGTTCGTAATATTTGTTTAACTTTGGTCTACACCGTACGAGTGCTAACCATGCCACCTCCACGTCCCTCCTCCTCCTCCTCCTCGTCTCTTGAAAAACGAGTCTCACAATGTTTACCAAGCACGAAAACGTCATATTGCGAGACATGACAAAATACTCGGAAAAAAAAATAAATATAAATCCTTTGAATACATCCATCACTTCTGTTTGCGATTGAGAAAACTTTATTTGTTCATACTGTAAACAAACAACCAAACATTCCACCCTCCATCACGTCTCTTGAGTTGATTAAATATTCTTAAAAAAAAAACGTTGCAGCCAAAGTAAGACACAGTCCCTTCAGGCTGGGTAGTGACAACCTGTCGTCAGCACAGTTTATTTTACTTGTCTTTGCATGAGCTCACGTCACACTTACAGATTCTCAAAGTTTCCTACGATAAAATATTCCTCGTAACTGAAGACAAGAGAATGCACTTTACTGTTTGACGTGAGATAAAAAACAGAAATTTATTAAGACTTTAGATAGATCCGTTCACTCACCAACGATACTACGAATCGTTCATGACAAATTTCAAAACAAGAACTATGTATTAAGTGCAATATCTTTACTTACGAAGATTAGGAAGTTTCTAGAATCCCTCTAGTATTAGCGAGACTATCCGCTCACCCGACTCCCTCAACTGCCAACCAATTTAACGATACATTTTAACCTTTAAATTAACACCTACACTCCTTACACTACCCAACACCTTACAATTACACTACACATATATTAACTTTCAGTACACAAAAAAGCTAAATTAAATAACTTATACACCAATTTCATCTCTCCTGATTTTCTTGTCGATACAAAAAAATCCTAACTGAACTCTTACTGTAGTCGGAATACAGCCAATAACTACTGCTTCATTCATGTACTTTTGTAACCACTATATTAAAATTACTGACACTTAATATAGAATATTGACTATGAAGAATATTTACTATAATGCCGTTGTGGTTTACAAGTGTTACATAAGAACATAAGAACATAAGAAAATAAGGAGTCTGCAATAGGCCGGTTGGCCTGTGCATGGCAGCTCCTGTCGAGAGTTACTACCACTCTCTATCATCCATGAATCTATCTAGCCTCCTTTTGAAACTTTCCATCGTTCCAGCACTTACTACAAAGTTGCTAAGCTTGTTCCACTCATCCACCACCCTACGGTATTTGTGAACCAGTTCCTTCCTATCTCCCTCCTAAACCTAAACTTATCCAACTTGAATCCGTTGCTCAGAGTCCTATTCTGCTCGGGTATTATAAGAACTTTATCTATATCCCCTTTATTGATTCCTTTCACCCACTTAAATACTTCTATCATATCTCCCCGCACTCTTCGTCTTTCTAGGGAATGCAAGTTTAGTTTCTTTAACCTATCCTGATATGGAAGGTTTCTAAGTCCCGGAATCATTTTCGTCATTCTTCGCTGCACCGACTCTAGTGAATATATATCCATTCTATAATAGGGGCACCAGAACTGAACCGCATAATCGAGGTGCGGCCTAACTAGCGCAAGATATAGTTGCAATAAGACCTCTGCACTCTTGTTACTTACACTTCTAGATATAAAACCCAATACTCTGTTTGCCTTATTTCGAACATTAACGCACTGTTTTCTAGGCCGTAGGTCCGGGCTTACAAGTACCCCTAGGTCTCTTTCACAAGTCGACTTCTCTAGGTTGATGTTGTTAAGGCTGTATACATTATAAGTATTTGTTCTTCCAATATTAAGTACGTTGCACTTGCTGGTGTTGAATTTCATTTGCCATTTTTCAGACCACTCCTGCAGTTTATTTAGATCCTCCTGTAATGCATTTGCATCCTGCCCTGAATTAATTGGCCGCCCTATTTTGGTGTCATCCGCAAACTTGCTTATGTCACTGCTGATCCCAGTATCTAGATCGTTTATGTAGATTATGAACAATAGTGGGCCCAGTACTGACCCCTGGGGAACCCCACTGGTTACACGACCCCACTCAGATTTAACACCATCTACGCTGACCCTCTGCGTTCTATCGGTGAGCCATGATTTTATCCAATTTAAAACTTTCCCCTCGATACCATGAGCCTTAATTTTTCTCAGAAGCCTCTGATGCAGTACTCTGTTAAATGATGGCCGAGGTAACGAATATTTTACGGGGTTGTAACTTTCGCGATGTTAGTCTTTAGATCATGTTACATTCAACATGTATGTATTGTCATAGAAATGTGTATGTGTGCCTAGTTGTCTGAGTATGGTGGGGCTGTACTGTGTAGTATAAATTATGCTATACACTTTTGGGTTTGCTATGCCATTTATAACCTTCCCTGTGCAATTAATAATAATGCTATACACTTCAAAGTATACTACACAACCTCACAATATTGACACTACTGATCAATACGTTATATTGAATTAAAACTCCTAATTTAAACTTCTACGATACTACAAGACAGTGTAAATAAGTCTTTACGATAGTACTAGTGAAACCTTCTTGAAATGTAAAGTAATATTACAATACTTACAATACTTATAAATGAAAAGTAATATTACAATACTTACAATACTTATAAATATAAAGTAGGTGTTACAATACTTACAATACTTAGAAATATAAAGTAGGTGTTACAATAATTACTTACAATACTTATAAATGTAATCTCTCTATTGTATCACCACTAACGTCGTTATTCCCGTTATTACCTTCATAAATAACATAATATGACCTAAAACACTCTCCATGTTGGAACAGCGGCCACGACATTAAACCATTAAACCACTCCACCACGGTATTAAACCACTCCACCACCACGACATTAAGCCATTACACCATTCCACCACCACGACAATAAACCATTAAACCACTCCACCACGGTATTAAACCACTCCACCACCACGACATTAAACCATTACACCATTCCACCACCACGACATTAAACCATTACACCATTCCACCACCACGACAGTCTTCAACCATTAAATCGTTCAAACACCATTAAACCAGGACAATACTATTAAACCACGACACTATTAAACCACGAGACCATTAAACCATGAGACCATTAAACCAACACATCATTAAACCACTAAACCACTTTTCTGTGTAATTTTGTTTTAGGTTTAAACTTTCGATTTTTGTCTGATGTTTGAGAAAAAGTTGTGGGACTGAGAGAAAGTTGTGGGGCTGAGAGAAAGTTGTGGGGACTGAGAGAAAGTTGTGTGACTGAGAGAAAGTTGTGAGACTGAGAGAAAGTTGTGGGGCTGAGAGAAAGTTGTGGGGCTGAGAGAAAGTTGTGGGGCTGAGAGAAAGTTGTGGGGCTGAGAGAAAGTTGTGGGGCTGAGAGAAAGTTGTGGGGCTGAGAGAAAGTTGTGGGACTGAGAGAAAGTTGTGGGGACTGAGAGAAAGTTGTGGGGCTGAGAGAAAGTTGTGGGACTGAGAGAAAGTTGTGGGACTGAGAGAAAGTTGTGGGACTGAGAGAAAGTTGTGGGACTGAGAGAAAGTTGTGGGACTGAGAAAAAGGCGAGAACAAGAGTGGACGAAAAATTATATTAAAACAAACAGAACTGAAAGGGTTTTTAAAGGAACGAACCGAGTCTCACACACACACACACATCTGCCATTGCATTTTGCTCTGGTTGGATATGATAGAGAGAGAGAGAGAGAGCGAGAGAGAGAGAGAGAGAGAGGTAAGCAAAGTGTACAAACAGGTGAAAAAATTATACAAATCTCCACAGGTGAATCATTAAAATAGTGTAAACCAAAAAACATACAAAAAACAAAATAAAAAATAGAAACAAACATTAAAACAAATACAATAAAACACAAAAAAAAACAAAACCAGACAAACTCCAAAAAGGAAAAAAAATAAGAAAAAAAAATTCACACAACAAGAATTAGGATAGACACCCCTGGCAGTCCAAAAAAAAAAGTCAAACAGAAAACGAAGACCTTATTTACCTGAGTGCAATTACGTGTACCTACCTGAGCTTCATAATTAAATCCGTCTCTTAATGGCTTATACCTGATTTTGGCATCTCCTACCTCCTGCCCACCCAACATTATCCCCCTATCCACACATGTTCCCACCCACATAATACCCACACACGTCCACACGACCCCACACTAGTGAGCCAGATCCTCATACGTCTCAGAAAAATATTATTATTAAAAGTCAAGCGTCAATTTCCTGTTAGGTTGTATCACTCTGAGCCAATATCCTCAGATAGGAGTTCCTGGGGCAAGGATGTTAGGGCTAGGATATCCTGTGTTAGCGTTTGGATGTGTTGGAGGTAGGATGTTAGGGCTACAGGACTCTGGAACAAAGCTCTCGATGGAACAATTGTACAGTACCAGGAATCAACAAACTCACTTACACGACCTACGTTTGTGTACAGTATGTGTGTGTGTGTGTGTGTTTGTGTGTGTATGTAAGTGTGTATACAGGTTTGTACGTATGTGTGTGCATGTGCGTTTATGTGCGCGTGTGTGTGTGTGTGTGTGTAAATGCAAGCACGTATCCCTAGTTTACACCCCGGGATATATGTGGGCAATGTACACGGACAGTCACACGTACACACTAGTATACGCCCCACACACATAACCCTTAAGAGGTGCTCCACTAGCTACTGACAACACCATGTTTGTTTATCTCAGCCACACACACATATTAGACAACACAACAACAGGTATTTAGCGAGTCGGCGAAATGTTATTCCCTGTAAACATTCGCTAACATTAAGAGTGAACATCCAAGAATCGAGTAATATTAAAAAAAAATAACATTACATAATGTTTAGGAGCACGTGTTAATATCCATAAACACTTAACAGTATTTAGTCAGACAAGTATTAAAATATTTAAGCATTTTTACGAATATCCAATAATATTAAAGAACAAATACTTACAAGAATACACACACACACTTTTTTTTACGGGGAACAGCCCACCCGGGCATTGGTTCATCTACCTACAACGGGGCCTGGGGAGCGAAAAAGTAAGAGTAAAAAGAAATAAAAAAACTAGAAGAGAAAGGGAAGAAAGATTACTGACTAAAGGAGGAGAGTTAATAAGAAGAAGAGCCACCCCAGATATGAGAGCAGTACTCCAAGTTAGGACGAATGAATCCCTTATAAACTTGAAGCAACTGCTCAGGAGTGAAGTAGCTACGGCATCTGTACAGCATTCCCAGCTTTCACGAGGCAGCTTTAGCAATGTTGTGGATGTGTGGCTTCCATGACATATTAGAGGATATGGTGAGGCCTAATAATAATATAATGGTTGCCCTCGTGTAACGAGGATGGCCGGCCCAAGGGCCACCTAGGCGTGAATTTGTTAATGTGTAGAAGCTGTCGCCAACACAACAACCACACTCTAAGTTAACGAGCTGCATGACCCAGTGTCAAGGAATAGTCCGAGAAGACCGGACAACTCGCCAACTGCACTGGCTAACCATTACCCCGGAATACGATCCGCAAATCGATTAACACCCGGAACACGATCCGCAAATCGATTAACATCCAGGTTCCCAATTACTGCTGGGTAGACAGAGGCAAACGGCGTAAAGAAACTTGCCCATAGTTTCATCCTGTCCGGGGATCGAGTTCGGGTCCGCTCACTGCAAGACGAGCATGCTGACCATTACACCACACGCCTACACCCCACCCCCCCCACACACATACACCCTACATCCACACCTACACCCCCATGTACACACACACACACACACACACAAACACCTACACCCCCACACACACCTACACCCCACACACATACACCTACACCCCCAACACACAGCTACACCCCTCACACATACCTACACCCCCCACACACAGCTACACCCCCCACACACAGCTACACCCCCACACACTCCTACACCCCCCACACACAGCTACACCCCCCACACACACTACACCCCCACACACACCTACACCCCCCACACACAGCTACACCCCCCACACACACTACACCCCCACACACACCTACACCCCCCACACACACCTACACCCTCCACACACACCTACACCCCCCACACACACCTACACCCTCCACACACACCTACACCCCCACACACACACCTACACCCCCACACACACCTACACCCCCCACACACACCTACACCCTCCACACACACCTACACCCCCCACACACAGCTACACCCCCCACACACAGCTACACCCTCCACACACACCTACACCCCCACACACACACCCCACACACACACATCAACTCTCACCTATATTTATCAACAATCCCAGAATATTTCACTCAGTTTTTAGCCCCGGAAGAAAAGGGAAAAAAAGAACGGTAAATAAAAGTCACGATACGCATTGGAAAATCTCAGTAATTTACATTCAAGGAAGAATTAATAACCTACCTTAATTTGCTTCAGGAATTATGGTAATTAAGGAAAGGAAAAACGATTCAATTGTCTGCCAGATTATGATTGTATAAAAGTCTAAGGTGATTAAGTCCCATTATATTTGTTTATGTCGACTGTCACTTGTTTTCTTTCATCTATAAATACTTGTGGTGTAAAATACTTGTAATGGTGATATTTACAGTATTTATGTAAATCTGACATGTCATATTTACATATTTATTGAGATATTGTTAGTATAAAAAACAGACTTAAAAAATAAACCAATTGTAATGCAGTAATTAAACCCTTTGATTATTATTATTATTGTAGTCCCAACGATTACATGTAATTACAATAATAATAATAATAATAATAATAATAATAATTGACAGGTAAATATATAAATATTTTCTGGGTATTTTATTTTTAAGGAAAAAAATTAATTTATACTGGGCAGACAGACAGACAGACAGAGAGGCATTCAAGCAGACAGACAGACAGAGAGGCATTCAGACAGACAGACAGAGAGGCATTCAAGCAGACAGACAGACAGACAGAGAGGCATTCAGACAGACAGACAGAGAGGCATTCAGTCAGACAGACAGACAGACAGAGAGGCATTCAGACAGACAGACAGACAGAGAGGCATTCAGACAGACAGACAGACAGACAGACAGAGGCATTCAGACAGACAGACCGACAGACCGACACATTTCTCTGCCTTACAGGTACCTTCCCATCATTAACATCTATAGAGCCACAGTGCCACAGGAACAAGGCACTCAGGTAAGTAGTGCCTTACCTCTGGCACTCTCTGGCACTCTTATGCTACGTGTACGTGGGTATACCAGTGTTAAAACTCATGGGACTTCTGTCTATCTGTCTGTCTGTCTGTCTAACTAACTTTCACTGTCAGTATCTCTCTCTCTCTCTCTCTCTCTCTCTCTCTCTCTCTCTCTCTCTCTCTCTCCATGCTGGGTCAGAGGCAACAGAATTTCACGTCCATAATTCAATAAAAATTCTGAATATATCGAAATAAAGTAGATTTCCCGGTAGGTTAGTGACGACCATTCGTATGTAAATGTGTGTGTGTGTGTGTGTGTGTGTGAGAGAGAGAGAGAGAGAGAGAGAGAGAGAGAGAGACTGTCAATGGGTTAAATCATCGTACTCAATGGGTTAAATCATCGTACTCAATGATTTAAGTCATAGTATAAAAGGAATCAATAAATTATTCCTACCTACAAAAGCCCACAAGACGCCCACAGCAACAACAAAGGTTAATTAGTCTTCAAAAGAACATAACTACGAACCTACAAAAGCTTATAAACTCCTAAACCGTAAGCTTGACCTGTAGTTCCCAAGAGATAAAAATTTTCCCCCAAATTCACACAAAATTGGACAAAGAAAATGAAAGTTAATACAACGGACAACAACAACAATAACAACAACAAAACAACAACAGCGAGAAAAAATATCTACCAGTCAGATCAGAATAAACGGGGAATAACCAAACCAAATATTAGCATACACATGTGACAATATTACCATACACCCCAACAGAGTACATAAATAATATCATCACAGTATCACTTCATCTCAATAATATACGTAAACACTCGTTATCAATTCCATCAACAGCTAACGAATAAATTGGCACTGATCGAAATAATTTGTGTTTCGTTAATTCCCTAAAACGGAAAATAAAATTCGCTCCCTAAAAGCACTATTATTATTCACCCTATTTTCATTCCCCCATTAACATCAATTAGTTACAATTAATCACTTCAAAAACATTTCTATTACCAGTACATGGGGGGATTTTTTATTCATTCAACCTCCAATTTGCACTTTATAACGCTAGTTAGGATGAACTGAAAGGCAGTAGGGGAAATCACTCGACGAATTAAATTTCCAGTGGATGGGAGTCGTGGTCTCTATTGCCCTGACTAAAACCGTGTAAAACCGAATACTGGGCCGAGAATTATAGGCAAAACCGTGAAAAAGTGAATACTGGGCCGAGAATTATAGGCAAAACCGTGAAAAAGTGAATACTGGGCCGAGAATTATAGGCAAAACCGTGTAAAACCGAATACTGGGCCGAGAATTATAGGCAAAACCGTGTAAATATGAATAATGGACTACAGATCCTTGTTAAAACCATATAAACTCCTTCCAAAGGTATTCGCAAGAACCATATTACTAAATCTGACCAAAATCTGACCATTAGCGTTCGACCTTGCCTTAAATCAGCTACTCAAACAAAATAATCTGTCGAAACTGCCCCGATCAAAATCCTACCTAAACTGCCCTTGATAAACAATTCTACCTAAACTGCCCTTGACATCCTCCCTCCAAAATAACTCGACAAAAGTCCCTCTAAAAATTAACCAAGTGCAAAATATTCCAACAAAAACATACAGTAAAAATATGTTCCCTCAGCTGCCTACCCCTCGTCACGCCCCAACACACCCACTGTAGTCTTCCCAACCAACTGCTCTTTTGAGGTGCACCCTAATCCCCAGAGCTTCACCTACTTTAACCTATTCTACCCTACCCTGGACTAGTTGATCCTAACCTATCCTCCTAGCCTGCTCTAAACTAGTCTAATCTGACCTACACTACCCTATGCCTAGTCTAATCTAACCTAAATTAATGCAATGTGACCTAGCGTATCCTACCCTATCCTACCCCACTAATAGTCAGTAGGATCATAGTATAAGCCAATCAATCCATCAATTAAATTCTGCCTAAAAAAAAAGATTTACGTGTTTAATTGACTCTAACGTGCAAATATTTGTGGCTGACCTTGACACCAGTAAGGTCATTCTCCCTACCATCCTAAAACGACTATCCTACGTCACTATCTACCATCCTATACCATTACCTACCATTCTACACCATCCACTATCCACGAGTAGACTAATATAGCGTTTAAGTTAAGGTGAAATAAGGGAGAGTTTTAGCCTTGTAAATCATGATTAGAGAGAGAGAGAGAGAGAGAGAGAGAGAGAGAGAGAGAGAGAGAGAGAGAGAGAGAGAGAGAGAGACAGACAGACAGACAGACAGACAGACAGCATCTTACAAGTTATGAAACACGTTAACTATCACTAATTGCAATGTCGGAAATGGCCAAAGTTTCGGGAGGAGCGGCCAGTAATTATTAACTTGTAGGGGGTGAACTGTGGATGGACCAGAGGAAAGGGGTGGATAGGGGGTGGGTAGGGGAGAGGGGAGGGAGGAGGGGTGGGTAGGGGAGAGGGGAGGGAGGAGGGGTGGGTAGGGGTGTGAACCATAAGACTCATGAACCCGTGAATCGAAGCGACATGACACAGTGAAGCATTTCTTTAGGCTCAATTATGTGCTATGTCTCGGATTCACAGGTTCTTGTGACTCAGGGTTTAAGGTGCGGGTTCATGGTGTCGGGTTCATGGTGTCGGGTTCATGGTGTCGGGTTCATAGTGTCGGGTTCATGGTATCGGTTTCATAGTGTCGGGTTCATAGTGTCGGGTTCATGGTGTCAGAGGGTTCATGGTGTCGGGTTCATAGTGTCGGGTTCATGGTATCGGTTTCATAGTGTCGGGTTCATGGTGTCAGAGGGTTCATGGTGTCGGATTCGTGGTGTCGGGTTCATGGTGTCTCACTCCAAATCGTACTACAAAACGCCATAAATAACAACGTTCTATAAATCCCTATACATATAACACGACTGTCATTTCTGAACTAACGAAAAGGCATTACATTTTATTACATTACATAACGTTACAGTACATAAGCTATACTTGTCACAATTAATGAATAGTTTACAGAGTGAAGGCATCTGCCAACCCTCCCTCCTATACCATATGTGAACGATCAATTTAAATACGGAGAAGGAAAATAAAGGCCGTAAATATATGACCAAAATGATTACGACTGACAAAAATTGGCGGGAATGAGTCATGTTCGCGGGAAAATATTTGTTTTTATGTAAGATACACTGGCGGGAAAATTATGTTCGCTGGAAAATTCATCTTTCCGATTAGGGAAAAATTGGTGGGAAAGTTACGTTGGCGGGAAAATTCTTCTGTTTAATTAGGGAAAAATTGGCGGGAAAGTTACGTTAGCGTGAGAAATTTCAGTATTTTTATGAGAAAATTTGGCGGGAAAACAAACAAACGGAATATATACTGATAACACGAATATACATGATGAAAGGATAAACATACAAACACAATGGTGACAATAACCTTGGGAGCATCTTTCCGGCGTTGGTGCTTGTCTGCCTCGGTTTGCAGTCGGGCTAACTTTAAAGTATTGACACCTTCTCGTGTGGTGCTCCTCCAAGCGTTACGGTGTGGAGTAATCGTCTCCCAGGTGAGGGGGTCGATTAGGCACCTTTTCAGGTTTGTCTTAAGACTATCCGAATACCTTTTCAGTTGCCCGCCGGCGTTACGTTTACTATCCGTAGGTGACTGTAAAGTAACTGCTTTGGCAGTCTACTGTCGTCCGTGCGGTTAACATGGCCAGTCCGACGTAGTTGTTCATGGATAATGGTAGCCGCGATGCTCTTACAGTTGGTGTCAGCAAGAATACTGGCATTTGTTCTCTTGTCTTCCCAGCAAACTCGGAGGATGGAACGTAGACTACGGTGGTGAAAGTTTTCAAATGTCTTGAGGTGCCCCCTGTATGTGACCCATGTCTCGCTGCCATATAGCAGGGTGGGGAGGACCACTGCTCGATAAACGTGTAACACACACACACACACACACACACACACACACACACACACACACACCCTCCCCAACACACTGCCACGATCCCTGGAGGGCGGCCAAGATCATTACGCCGCCGTGTGAAGAAAAGCTGAAATAATCCCAAGGGCTTCCGGACTATCTCCCTCCTCCCATCAGTGAGAAAAATCTGGGTCATTAATGTTACGGAGAAAGATGATACACACACACACACACACACACACACACACGCACACACCCACACCCACCCACACACACACACACACACACCCACACCCACACACACACAGACGGTTGGAATTAAGGTGGAAATCCAGGTGTAACTCCTTTAATGACCTGACTTACTTTAAGGAGTCGACAGGTGAACGATTGTGCGGTGCAGATACTGTAAAATGGCACTGAGAGCATTGCCAGGCGCTTTTGATTGCCGATACTGACGTTGTCTTGGTGATAGGAGGCGTATTGTGACGTTTCTGACTGACGTCTACGAATCAAACCTTCACTACAACGGGGCCTGAGAGCTTCTGGTCCCGGGGGGAGGGGGGACACCTTTCACACACACACACACACACACACACACACACACATACACACACACACACAATGACGTAGCTTCCTGAGGACGTCATTGCGGAACGTCAGGCTCTTGTGATTGTTCTTCCAGCAGCTGATACTCTCTCCCTGAATCACTATGAATGATACCATGTCAACACCACTACCTACACTGTACCTACAATATACCTACACCATACCTACAATGTACCTACACTGTATCTACATTGTAATCAAAACATACGAAGAAGATTTTTATTATTATTATTATTATTATTATTATTGTTATTATTATTATTATTATTATTATTGTTATTGTTGTTGTTGTTGTTGTTATTATTATTATTATTATTGTTATTATTATTATTATTATTATTATTATTATTGTTATTATTATTATTGTTATTATTATTATTATTATTATTATTATTATTATTATTATTATTATTATTGTTATTATTATTATTATTTACTACTAATCTTATAATAAACTAAAATTATTAACTTAATTATCATTGCTAGTCATAATTAATCTTCTTATTTCATCACTAATACAGTAATTAACTACTGTTCAGGGTGACTCTGGAGACACAACTAACTCTACGGGAACATTACTGAATATTTAATTAATCCGTGTTTTGTGTTACGCCACGGCGGGGAGTAACAAACATACTGTACATACATACATACATACTACTTTGTTGTCACTCGGAATCAAGTATGACTACCATCCAGCTATGATACAATGATATGAGTTATTAGGGATGTCACCTAGGTCGGTGAGTTCTGAGGTGACTAAAGAGGCCGATACGGGACTAGGAGAGACGTTCACAGATGTTGCACATGTGGGGGGCTACATCTAGTGCGGGAGGGGCGGTGGGAGCGTCTTTCCGGTGTTGGCGCTTGTCTGCCTCGGTATGCAGTCGGGCTAACTCGAAAGTATCGACACATTCTCGTGTGGTGCTCCTCCAAGCGTTACTGTGTGGAGTAATCGTCTCCCAGGTGAGTGGGTCGATTTGGCACTTGTTCAGGTTTGTCTTAAGACTATCCTTATACCTCTCCAGTTGCCCGCCGGCGTTACGTTTACTATTCGTTAGGTGACTGTAAAGTAGCTGCTCTGGCTGTCTACATACATACAGACAGACATACAGAGAGAGAGAGAGAGACACATACCTGTACACACACACACACACACACACGAAAGTCTGTGAAAATGACATTCTATAACATGTATCAACGACCTTTAATGAATGCCAAGGTAAGGAGTCATCTGTGTGTGTGTGTGTGTGTGATAGTGTAACGACAGCCACAAATAGCAACAGAATCCATGTCACTGTGTAAGGTGGTATAGTGGTTAACAGACTTGATTTTGCATTACCAAGTAGACCCCGGTTCGATCCCCCCCCCCCCCCCGAAAATTAAAAAAAAATGGAAAGAATTGATTGAATACTTAAAACAGTCTCTAACTAGCAGTAACTGAGGAGTTGGGTGTGATTTGATTGGTGGAGCGTGTACGTGGGGGTGAGGGGAAGGGGGGGGGGTGTTGTCATTAGTTATCCAGTGCAGTTGGTGAGTTGTCCGGTCTGTCTGGGTTCTTCGTAGACACTGGGATGTAAAGTTCATTAATTCTTCCCTTCTATCACCCTCTCTTTCTTTCCCCCTCTTCATCTACCCTTCTCCTAGCCTCTGTTCCTCCTCCTCATCTTCCCTCACCTCTCCTCCTCCCCTCTCACCACCTCACAGCCCCACCTCCTCTCCTCCCTCCCTGATCCACCGAAGAGTGAGGTATTTACCCTCTCCTCTTCCCTCACCTCTCACCGTCTCTCACTTAATGGGTTATTTTCGTCTCTCGACAATACATAATTTTTCTTCCATTTTCGTCTTTTTCTTATTTATTATCGTTTATTCTCTATTTCCTCTTCTATTCGTTCAGTTTCATTAATTTATTTCTATTGTTTTGTTTTCATTATTTCTCTTCTTTTTTTTACATTAGTTATCTAACAACGGACAACAACAACAACAACAACAACAATAATAATAATAATAATAATAATAATAATAATAATAATAATAATAATAATAATAAATTTCGGCGATTTTTCTAATTTAAAAACACAAACACAAACACACACACACACACACACACACACACACACACACACACACCGCCCCCCCCCCCCACCACACCCTTCCCCACCTCGCCCTCCTCCACACATCAATGTTTACCTTTTCACAAATTATTTTCTTCCTTCCACACACATCACAAGAAACAAAAAAACAACACTCGCCTCTCCGCTCAATTTCCCAAGATAAGGAATTCTTCAGCAGTCACCCCTTTGATGTACTCAGGAGGTGAAAACAGATCAAAAAGAAATCGTAGAGAAAAACTTTTATTTGAGTAATTCAAAGTTTGACGGGATAAAGCGTTTTAAGCTCATTAAAAAGTACTCGACTTGTTCCGTTTCTGATTGCTGAGTTGATTAAGATCTCAGGTAAATATTCCTAGAGAGGTGTGTGTGTGTGTGTGTGTGTGTAGTTGTTGGGGGAGGGTGTTTGCGTGTGTGTAGAAAGAAGGTCGTCTGCTTGTTGAATGGTGTGCGTTTTGGGGTGGTCGTGTTGAAGGCTGTGTGTGTATTCATGTTTGTGTGAGTGTGCGTGCGTAGTGAGGGTGGTAACTGTCTGTGTATACGTGAATTAGTGCACAACCATTGAAATTCCTCCCACGTCAACAACAAACTCAATAATTCACACACAGAGTAGGATTACATACCGCCTCAGCTGCTTACCTCAACCATGGTATTTAATAATAGAAAATAAAATGGTCGCTCCTCGTGTAACAAGGATGGCCGTCCCAAGGGCCACCTGGGCGTGAATTTGTTTAAGGTGTAGAAGCTGTCGCCAACACAACAACCACACCCTGAGTTAACGAGCTGCATGACCCAGTGTCAAGGAATAGTCAGAGAAGACCGGACAACTCACCAACTGCACTGGCTAACCATTACCCCAGAATACGATCCACAAATCGGTTAATAACCAGGTTCCCAATTACTGCTGGGTAGACAGAGGCAAATGGCGTAAAGAAACTTGCCCACAGTTTCACCCTGGCAGGAGATCGAACCCGGGTCCGCTCGCTTGCAAGGCCAGCATGCTGACCATTACACACACACACACACACACACACACACACACACTCATATTGCCTGCAGGAACATACGCTAATAGGCCAGCCATAGTAAGAGAGAGTTCCCACGGTAATAGGCAATTATAATAGTGGGAGGCGGGAGAGGAGGGGGGGGGGGGTTGAGGAAGGGGGAGAGAGGAAGAACATAAGGAAGATGGAGGAAGAAGGAGAAGAGTGAGAGGGAGGGAGTAAAAGGGAGAAGAGAGATCGAAAGGGAGAACAAGAAGAGGAGGAAAGAGAGGAAGAAGGAGGAAGAGGAAAGAAGACGTAGGAAGTATCAAGCCCCTCTCAACACTTTACCTAGGACAGGTAACACCAGAATTAAGCATATCAGGTAAGCTTCCACCAATCACCGTCAGCTGCTTACCTGTTTAGTCTCTCTCTACTTGGCCAATCAATGTCTATCTGTCTATCTGTCTGTCTGTCAGCTGTCTGTCTATCTGTCATGTCTGTCTGCCTGTCTACACCACACGATTGTTAGTTAATGTACCTAGTTAAGTCAAAGCCAAACGTAAATAAAGAAAAATACCTTCATTTAATATACGTCTTGGCGACTCCATCTTGCGTTACCAGTTCCTTTTTTGCGTTACCAGTTCCTTTTTTTGCGTTACCAGTTCCTTTCTTGCGTTACCAGTTCCTTTTTTGCGTTACCAGTTCCTTTTTTGCGTTACCAGTTCCTATTTTCTGCACCACTAAAAAATCATATGAATTTCTCTATAAATATTTCGTTTCTGTCACTTTTTTTTTAATTTCCTTAAGGGTTTCTACCATTCCAATCAAGTTAAGAGTGGATGGCAAAAATATACATACATCTTAAAACCTTTGAATTAACATAACGGGACAGGCAAACATATTTAAAAGGTCTGTCCATTCGTAAATCCCACGGTAACTCTTCACTTCATGGTAACTCTTCACTTCATGGTAACTCTTCACTTCACGGTAACTCTTCACTTCATGGTAACTCTTCACTTCATGGTAACTCTTCACTTCATGGTAACTCTTCACTTCACGGTAACTCTTCACTTCACGGTAACTCTTCACTTCATGGTAACTCTTCACTTCACGGTAACTCTTCACTTCATGGTAACTCTTCACTTCACGGTAACTCTTCACTTCACGGTAACTCTTCACTTCACGGTAACTCTTCACTTCACGGTAACTCTTCACTTCACGGTAACTCTTCACTTCACGGTAACTCTTCACTTCACGGTAACTCTTCACTTCACGGTTACTCTTCACCCCACGGTAACCACATAATATTTTCCCCTCACACATATAAAAAAAAACATATCTTTCACTCGGGATATATTTCAAGTATTTAATTTTCTTTTTTTCCTTCTATTTTTTTTTCTTTCTTTCCCTGGAACCTTTTCAACATCATGGGTCCGACTTAATACCTGACCTTAACCTCTGACCTTTTGAGCGGCTCGAAATGACTCCCGCGGGTCTTTGAGCGGGGGGAGGTAGGGGAGGGGGAGGGGGGAGGGGGAGGGGGAAAGTAGGAGAACGAGTTAAGGTTAGGTTAGGTTAGGTTAGGTCGTGGTTGATTGCTGAGAGAGAGAGAGAGAGAGAGAGACTATAGCCACAATCACAACTCACAACTAGTATCATCATTTTCTTACACACAACCACACAACCACAATTACAACCACTACCACTATCCTCCCCACACAACCACAATTACAACCACTACCACTACCCTCCTCACACAACCACAATTATAACCACTACCCTCCTCACACAACCACAATTACAACCACCATTACTCTTACAACCCAATGCCCATTTTCTATATATATATATATTTCTTGACTAATAATATTTTTCGGGTAAACTATTATATATTTTCTGGTCATTGGGAAAAAGTCCCAGTTATTATTTTATCTCACAATGCGACGTTCTGTCTGGATGCATACGGCCAGACAGACAGCTATTAGACAGGTACACAGACAGACACTGCTGGTATGAACCCAATGACCTGACCTGACCTGACCTGACCTAACCTAACCTAACTCGGTGTATTCCCATGTAAATTCTTGTTCTGTTACTAGTCGGAGGTTTAAAGTTAAGCTCTAACACACACACACACACACACACACACAGTACAGCTGGCACCCCACAATATGGAATGTAAACATTTGTCAGTCAGGGAAAAGCCATCATTTTGAGGGGTCAGGCTGGTGGGGGGGGGGTGGGGGGGTAGGAGAGGGGAGGGGGAGGAAAAAGAGGAGGGTGTGTGGGTGTTGGAAGGGGTGGGGGGCGAGGCGATGAGGGAGGCAAACAATGTACTATATATAAATCTATGAAGAAACACTAATGCAACACAACAGCAATCACATAACATAACCTGCAACACATGTAACACTTTATTGCAACATAAGAACAACGAGACAAGAACAAATATATATTTCCCTCACTCAGAAGCAATGATGCAAGGGAACATTGCAACAGGGGTGAGGGTGAAAAAAAAAACACACATTCATCGTATATTAATGATTGCACAGCTCGATCATCGGTGCAATGGGGTTGATAGGGAGGGGAAGAGGGGAGGGGAGGGGAAGGGGAGGGAGATGGGAGGGGAGGGGGCAAGGGGGAGGGGGGATGATTGTATGTTAATGGTACAGCACAGGCCATTTAATGATTGCTGTTTTTAGTGTGAGTGAACTATATATTTCCTGATATATGTAGGTCAGGTGGTGGGAGGGGAAGGGGTGCTGGGAGGGGAGAGAAGGGGTGAGGGAAGGGGTGAGGGAAGGGACGAGAGTGGTAGTAGAGGAACCAAGTCATACTTTCACTATTAATACAGTATACAACCCGGAATAATAACTCCCCCCAAAAAATATACACAAAAAAATGGTAAATATATCGCAAAAAAAAAAAAATTACAAAATATAAAATAGTTTTTTATATATTTTGTAATGCAGGTGGTGTATGTGTGGGGGGCGGGGGGGGGGGGGGGTAGAGTGGGTGGGTGGGGGGGTATAGCGTATTTACCCTGTACCCACAATAACAACAGTCCACGGTTATGTATAAGTGATTAAAACCTCCATGTCCTGCCGCTACGTTCCCCCCCCCCCCCCAAAAAAAAATCCCTGTATATATGTAAAAAAAAAAGTATAAATGAAAAATCAATCGAGAGTTATTCAGTGGACATAACCCCCCCCCCCTCCCTCCTTCCCCTACCCCCCCACCCCCACCCCTTCCACTCACCACAAAAGAAATAAATCACAACTAAAAACTACAGATAACTCGTTCGAACCCCACAATGGCAGATGACAAGTGAGAGTCTATTATACATGAGGTCTTGTGTCCCAGGCTGAAAGATGAATGAAGTTTGAGTAATTGATTATGAAGTTTAGGATAATTTTATTGTTATTTATTGTTATTTACTGTTATTTATTGTTATTGATTGTTATTTATTGTTATTTATTGTTATTAATTGTTATTTGTTGTTATTTATTGTTATTTATTGTTATTTACTGTTATTTATTGTTATTTATTGTTGATGTAACGATAGATGTATGACGTGTGTGTGTGTGTGTGTGTGGCGGGGGGCGGGGGTGGGTGGACTTTGTGGGTGTTGATCTGGTTGTGATGTTGTTGCCTGTGCTTCAGTTCCCACCAGGGTTATGAAGCACCACCATTCACTAAGAGGTTTAATCGTAGGTGCTTCAACGTCCTGGGGTTATTAGACAACATGGACTAACACTTGTACCGCGAGAGACCATTGATTTCATTACTAAATTGCCGCTGCCACCATCAACACTGACGCAAATATATACAATAACGCGAGTGTTGGATCTGAGGAGTTAACAGGGTACGGTGGTTGTGTAAAGATATCTCTCTCTCTCTCTCTCTCTCTCTCTCTCTCTCTCTCTCTCTCTCTCTCTCTCTCTCTCTGTCTCTCTACCCCACTGAGGCGAAACCAAAATGGGTACACGGTTATACTGAAGGAGGAGGAGGAAGGGAAAACATCAGGGTGTGTCAGGTATAAATGTGAAGTTATTTGTACCACTGTGGGTCTTCCTTCTGAATCAAGGGGAGAACACTACCTTACCCTTCTTTCCTTCCTTCCTTCCTTCCTTCTTTTCTTCCTTCTCTCTCTCTCTCTGTTTGGATAATATTGCCCTACATCTGCTGTACTCCTCCTCCTCCCCCTCCTCTTCTTCCTGCTCTTCCTCCTCCCCTACTCTTCTTCCTCCTCCTCCTACTCTTCCTCCTCCTCCCCCTCTTCTTCCTGCTCTTCTTTCTGCTCTTCCTCCTCCCCTACTCTTCTTCTTCCTCCTCCTCCTCCTACTCTTCCTCCTCCTCCCCCTCTTCTTTCTGCTCTTCCTCCTCCTCCTACTCTTCTTCCTCCTCCTCCTACTCTTCTTCCTCCTCCTCCTCTTCCTCCTCCACATACCCTATCACCTCTGAGCTTGCAACTGAGGCCTAGGGTCAGTTTGTAACAAGGCAGCTGATTGGTTGACAGACGGACACACAATATTCCCACTCGGATACATAAATTTAAGTAAACATTCCAACATTCCCACACATCATTCCCACTCGGATACATATGGTTAGATAAATATTCCAACATTCCCACACATCATTCCCACTTGGACACATAAGGTTAAGTAAACATTCCAACATTCCCACACATCATTCTCTCAGCACATGGCTACACATTCCAACAACACAGTCATTCAATATTGCGAATCATTCTGTAAAAATCCCCGACAGTTCACCACTTAACATGACGTTCTGAAACAACCTCTGTCTGTCTGTCTGTCTGTCTGTCTGTCTGCTTGTCTGTCTGTCTGTCTCTCTGTCTCTCTGTCTGTCTGTCTGTTAGTTACAACCACGTGTTTAGATTTTTTAACTTATACGGCGTCTCGTTAATGGTGTGTGTGTGTGGGAGACAAACAGAGAGAAGAGAGAGAGAGAGAGAGAGAGAGAGAGAGAGAGAGAGAGAGAGAGAGAGAGAGAGAGAGAGAGAGAGAGTGTGTGTGTGTGTGTGCATGATTTAAAGGGTGTGGTCGGACGGACACACACGCACACATGCGAGAGTTCAGGCTTTGACGTACATGGGCCGTGCACATATGACTGGCTGTGTACCCTTCTGATGAATGATTTACGCACGTGACGAGCTGTATGTATGTATGTATGTACGTAATGTATGTATGTATGTATGTATGTATGTATGTGTGGCCAATAGACTAATTAAATACATATACATTCACTTTGTACAACTCATTACATAGCGTGTATAGCCAACATAGCATAGCGGTAATGTGTATAGCCAAGGGAGCGTGTTTGGCTTACATACTGAGACGATATTTACGATAGCACTTGAGGTATGCCATTAACTTGCCCCCATCACCGCTGTACAATGTGTCCTTATCAGCCACGGTATAATGCTCAAAATAGTTTCTCAAATATGTTACGAGTTTGGTGGAGGTTGTGGTGGAATGGTGGTGGTGTTAGTGGTGGTGGTTGGGGTGGTAATGGTGGTAGTTGTGGTGGTAGTTGTGGTGGTGGTGGTGGTGGTGGTTGTAGTGGGTGGTGGTGATGGTAGTTGTGGTGGTTGTGGTGTTTGGTAGTGTTGGTGGTAATTGTTGTGGTGGTAGTGAGATGATGGTGGTAGCAGCGGTATTGTCTGCTGGTTAGGTAACTCCTCTCTCTCTCTCTCTCTCTCTCTCTCTCTCTCTCTCTCTCTCTCTCTCACCCAGGAAGATATAAGATAGTTCAGCGTGTCACATAACTCTTTAATTAATGCGACACCTGTGACACCTACCTACCTACCTGTGTCACATTACCGAAATTAACTTCCATCTATGACAGAATCTTTGTGTCATTTATCCCACTGGTGTCAGATCTCTCTCTCGTGTGTGTGTGTGTGTGTGTGTGTGTGTGTGTGTGTATGTGTGTGTGTGTATCTTCCGTTCAATAAACCCAAACCAATTTAAATCATAAACCACCAAGTCAATACAAACACCCATTCTAAACTATGAATCACAATAATAATAATATGTATCCACCTATGTATAACCTCTATGTATTTTACAGGTATCATCACAACTCATAACCTCAGGTGAATTTTGCAACCTACCTCTGTTAATATTTCACAACAGGACCGTCACTAGAATCATGTCATTTGCCGCGTCGTTATCATCAATATTACAGAGAATGTCAGATGTTGGTTTAGGTAGGACAGTTTTATGGTGTTTGGGTCGATAGTGTGTTTGTCGTGTGTGGTAATGGATGGATTTGGTGGGTAAAACACACACACACACACACACACACACACACACACACACACACACACACACACACACACACACACGACACTTCAAAAACATCATTGTAGTAGTTAGGACCCCACGAATTGAACTCTTAACAGTTAGTATTGCAGTAGTAGTAGTAGTAGTAGTAGTAGTAGTAGTAGTAGTAGTAGTAGTAGTAGTAGTAGGCAGCGTTACTTTAATACAGCTGCTAAACTGTACCTAGAGCACGTTGTTATGTACAGAGGTGTGTGTGTGTGTGTGTGTGTGTGTGTTCTGGGAGACTCACACACGTTCTCAACAGATCTGGGCGGGAGGCCTCAAGGATCTTTCCTCCTCCCGCCTCTTTAACGGGGAGAGGATAGGTAGCCATTGTACTGTACACTGTTGTTATTGTTGTTGTTGTTGTTGTTGTTGGTGGTGGTGGTGGTGGTGGTGGTAGGTGGTGGTGGTGCTGGTGTAGGTGGTGGTGGTGTTGGTGTAGGTGGTGGTGGTGCTGGTGGTGGTGGTGTTGTTGTTGATGTTGTTGTTGTTGTTGTTGTTGTTAATGTTATTGATGGTGTTGCTGATGGCGTTGTTATCGTTAATATTATAATCCTCGTTAATAATACAACTACCTTAACATCAGTACAACGACCATTAGCATTTTTCTCATTACTATTCAGGACTAACAAAATCATATGTGCGAAAAATGATTTAATCCAATTATTTAATGGAAGTTTAGCAGTAATACCTCATACGGGGTGATTTCAGTCATTAACTACGAGAGCCAATATTAATGATCAATTTGCATACATACAAGTTAATTATGCAAAAATAACCAGCATGTCGCCCAGGAAATAGTAACGTTATTAATTCATATAAAAATAACGGAATTAGGGAAATATTTTTATTACATCGTAAACTCATAGGTGGAAAAATCAAAACAATTACAACACGATAATAAAAATCAGACGAAAATGAACAATAGGGGAAAAACTTGGGGAAAACTAGGGGAAAAACTAGGGGAAAAACTAGGGGAAAAACTAGGGGAAAACTAGGGGAAAACTAGGGGAAAAACTAGGGGAAAACTAGGGGAAAAACTAGGGGAAAACTAGGGGAAAACTAGGGGAAAAATAGGGGAAAAATAGGGGTAAAATAGGGGAAAAAATAGGGACAAATCCTCCTTGGTGCCAATTCCTTTTACCTGAAGCCTCATCATAAGACTCCATTTACTTCACAGGCTCCAACACTAATGAGAACTATTCATATTTAAGTCCTTACCTGGAAAAGTTGACCACGACAAAGGTGTGATAATGAGTCTTGTTCACCTGGGCTCATAAACACACAAGGTGGAGGAAAATAAACACAAATATATTTACCTTCAGCACAAACAAAAACAAATGAATAAATGGACAAAAACTTTCTATTGTTTTCACTCCTTCCATAACTTTCACCTCTCCTATTACTTTCTTCCCTCCCATTACTTTCACCCTCCCATTACTTTCTTCCCTCCCATTACTTTCACCTCTCCTATTACTTTCTTCCCTCCCATTACTTTCACCCTCCCATTACTGTCACCCTCCCCATTACTTTCTTCCCTCCCATTACTTTCACCTCTCCTATCACTTTCTTCCTTCCCATTACTTTCACCCTCCCATTACTTTCACCCTCCCCATTACTTTCTTCCCTCCCATAACTTTCACCCTCCTATTACTTTCTTCCTTCCCATTACTTTCACCCTCCCATTACTTTCACCCTCCCCATTACTTTCTTCCCTCCCATTACTTTCACCCTCCTATTACTTTCTTCCCTCCCATTACTTTCACCCTCCTATTACTTTCACCCTGCCATTACTTTCTCTACCACACAGAATACACCACCACCATTACCACATTCCTCTCTTCTTTACTCTACTACACTGGTTAGGTTAGGTTAGGTTAGGTTAGATTAGGTTAGGTTAGGTTAGGTTAGATTAGGTTAGGTTAGGTTAGGTTGTTGGTTAGACATTTCCTGACAACAACTGACAACATTTCCTGACTAGATTGAAGGTGTCAGCGAGGATTATGTGCGTCCCAACCAGGAAAAAGTGACGCGGTTGAACGGCGTCACAATCTGTTGGTTTAAGTTACGGCGTCACATCTGTTGGGTTAAGTTACGGCGTCACACTGTTGGTTTAAGTTACGGCGTCACACTGTTGGTTTAAGTTACGGCGTCACATCTGTTGGGTTAAGTTACGGCGTCACACTGTTGGTTTAAGTTACGGCGTCACACTGTTGGTTTAAGTTACGGCGTCACACTGTTGGTTTAAGTTACGGCGTCACACTGTTGGTTTAAGTTACGGCGTCACACTGTTGGTTTAAGTTACGGCGTCACACTGTTGGTTTAAGTTACGGCGTCACACTGTTGGTTTAAGTTACGGCGTCACACTGTTGGTTTAAGTTACGGCGTCACACTGTTGGTTTAATCCCTCGCTTAACACACGGTTGAGCTTCTTGATGTTACCCATCAGATATTTAATGTATACTTTACCGACAGCTAAGTGACATGGAGATTAACACCTGTTCTCCCAACTAACACCTGTCATATCAAACACCTGTTCTCCCAGCTAATACCTTCCTCCTAACTAGTACATGTCCTACCAGCTAACACCTGTCCCCTTAGTTAAAATCTGTTCTCCCAGCTAACACCTGTCCTTCCAGCTAACACCTGTCCTTCCAACTAACACCTATTCTCTCAGCTAACACCTGTCCTCCTAGTTAAAATCTTTTCTCCCTGCTAACACCTGTCCTTCTATCACCTGTCCTCCTAACTAGTAACCTGCCCCACCAGCTAACACCTGTCCTCCTACCTAACACCTGTCCTCCTAGTTAAAACCTGTCCTCCTAACTAACACCTGTCCTCCTAGCTAACACCTGCCCTCCTAGCTAACACCTGCCCTCCTAGTTAAAATCTGTTCTCCCTGCTAACACCTGTCCTCCTAGCTAACACCTGTTCTCCTAGCTAACACCTCTCCTCCCAGCTAACACCAGTGCTCCCTGCTAACACCT